>SJYA01001204.1:44404-171951 GCA_006410615.1 Neotragus moschatus
ACACCACCCTTATGGCAGAAAGTGAAGAGGAACAAAAAAGCCACTTGATGAAAGTTAAAGTGGAGAGTGAAAAAATTGGCTTAAAGCTCAACATTCAGAAAACGAAGATCATGGCATTCGGTCCCATCACTTCATGGGAAATAGATGGGGAAATAGTGGAAACAGTGTCAGACTTTATTTTTCTGGGCTCTAAAATCACTGCAGATGGTGATTGCAGCCACAAAATCAAAAGACGCTTACTCCTTGGAGGAAAAGTTATGATCAACTTAGACAGTATATTCAAAAGCAGAGACATTACTTTGGCGACTAAGTCAAGGCTGTGATTTTTCGTGTATGGATGTGAGAGTTGGACTGTGAAGAAGGCTGAGCACTGAAGAATTGATGCTTTTGAACTGTGATGTTGGAGAAGACTCTTGAGAGTCCCTTTGTCTGCAAGGAGATCCAATCAGTCCATTCTGAAGGAGATCAACCCTAGGATTTCTTTGGAAGGAATGATGCTAAAGCTGAAACTCCAGTACTTTGGCCACCTCATGGGAAGAGTTGACTCATCGGAAAAGACTGTGATGCTGGGAGGGATTGGGGGCAGGAGGAGAAGAGGACAACAGAGGATGAGATGGCTGGATGGCAGCCCTGATTCGATGGACATGAGTCTGAGTGAACTCTGGGAGTTGGTGATGGACAGGGAGGCCTGATGTGCTGCGATTCATGGGGTTGCAAAGAGTCAGACATGACTGAGCGACTTAGCTGAACTGAACTGATGGTTATTGCTGAGTTTTCCAAATTTGCTGGCATATTGGGTGCAGCACTTTCACAACATCATCTTTTAGGATTTGAAATAGCTCATCTGGAATTCTATCACCCCCAGTAGCTTTATTTGTACTTGTACTAATGCTTGCTAAGGCCCAGTTGACTTCACACTCATTTTTTAATTTTTATTTAATTTTTTGTGACTCTTTTTAAAACATTTTTTTACTTTTTTTTAAAAATAGAGTACATTTGCTTTCCAATGTTTGTTAGTTTCTGCTGCACAACAGGACAAATCAGCTATACGTATCCATATATCTTCTCCCTCTTGAGCCTCCCCCCACCCCAGCCCCTACCTCACCCCTCTAAGTCATCCCAGAGCACTGAGCTGAGCTCCCTGTGCTTTATAACAGCTTCCCACTGGTTATCTATGTTACACATGGTAGTGTATATACCTCAGTGCTAGTCTCTCAGTCTGTCCCACCCTCTCTTCCCCTTTTCCCCTTGTCTACAACTCCATTCTCTAAATCTGCATCTGTATTCCTGTCCTGAAAATAGGTTCATCAGTACTGTTTTTTCTAGGTTCTACATATATCCATAATATACTATACTTGTTTTTTTTTCTTACTTACTTCTCTCTGTATGATTCTAAGTTCATCCACATCACTGCAAATGACCTGATTTCATTCCTTCTTATAGCTGAGCAATATTTCATTGTATACATGTGTCATTCTTCTTTATCCATTCCTCTGTTGATGATCTTTTAGGTTGCTTCCATGTTCTTGCTATTGTAAATAGTGCTGCTATGAACACTGAGGTGCATGTAGTATTTCAAATCATAGTTTTCACCAGATATATTCAAGAGTGGGACTGCAGGGTCCTATGGTAGCACTTTTTAGTTTTCAGAGGAACCTCTGTACTGTTCTCCATAATGGCTGGACCAATTTACATTCCCATCAGCAGTGTGTGGGGGTTCTTTTGTTATGAGGCTGAAATTACTAACACATATGAAGCACTTAGAGTAATTCCTGTTACTCAGTAACATTTAGTAAGTATTCCCTTGTAGGTCAGTTGGTAAAGAATCTGCCTACAATGCAGGAGACCTGGGTTCGATTCCTGGGTCAGGAAGATCACCTGAAGAAGGAAATGGCAACCCACTCCAGTATTCTTGCCTGTAGAATCCTATGGACAGAGGAGCCTGGCAGCCTACAGTCCATGGGGTTGCAAGAGTTGGACACGACTTAGCCACTGCTGCCACCGCTGCCGAGCTGTTGTTACTATCATCCTCACTTTATAAATGAAAAAACTTGACATACTCGAACAACTAATTGATATCATAGAAGTTATCCAGAAGTTCTCCTGGAGAAGGAAATGGCAACCCATTCCAGTATTCTTGCCTGGGGAATCCCATGGACGGAGGAGCCTGGCAGGCTACAGTTCATGGGAGTACAAGAGTCAGGCATGACTTAGTGCTGTCTTTCTTTCTTTTTACCCAGAAAGTTAATGAAGAGTCAGATCCTGAGACCAAGTCTCTTATGAAACTCTACTGGGGATAAGTGTTTCAGAAATAATTTGAATAGTTTATTTTGAGTAAATTTTTAAAAATAATTTACCTCTGTTAAGCCCAAAAGTTTATCTAAATCAGCAGTTCTCATTTTTGTTTCAATTTCAGGATGCTTTAATATTCTTAAAAATTATTGAAGGCCCCAAAAGAACTTTCATTTATGTGGATTATATCTATTAGTATTTACTATATTAGAAATTAAAGTAAGATAACTTATTCATTAATTCATTTTAAAAACCAAAAATAAACCAATTACAAACTATCATAAATAACATATTTTTATGAAAGATAACTGTTATCAGAAACAAAAGTATTTTGTGAGAAAGTGAAATTATGTTACATTTTTGCAAACCTTTAATGTCTGGCACAGTGACAGCTGGATTCTCGTATCTGCTTATGCATTCAATCTGTTGTGATATTACTCTGGAAAACTCCAATGTACATGCAGTTCCTTATTTACATGAAAGTGGTTCTTACTTGACTGACTCTCTTATAATCTCAGCGACCTCCAGAGGTCCTGAGAACCACTGATTGAAGTGAAAATGGAGATTTGAGATGGAAAAGATACAAAGCCCTCCCAAGTCCCAAAACTTACTTTAGAGGTAGAAACTTAGTGGCCAAGAGCAAACTTTCCCAGGGAACAAACAGTAAAATCAAATATTTGTTGCCTTGCATGCTCTAGGTATATATCTTTAAAACAAATGCCCACAGCCACCCCCAAATATTCATTGCTTCATCTAATTATAAAATATTGTCTCTCTAACCCCATTTCCTCAAACTGTATGTCCGAAAGACAAGAAGAGAGAATCAGAGATGAAAGACAATGAAGAATATTTTAGAAAATTGAGCAATTAAAGATATTCAGGGAATTTATAAAAAAGAAAAAAAAAAATCCCTCATGAGGATTCTTAGTAACAAGTGGAAAGAAATACAGAATCCAGAAGATATGAGGAAAGATGAAGAATATGAACAGTGATTTTTTTTTTTTAATTTTTGGTACTAACACTGATTGAAAGAACAGTACTTACTAGGAGGGACATTTTTTTAGAAGAAGATTTTGAAAATATAAAATATTTGTAATGTTACATAGAGAAAACCTAAACAAAGATGTCACTGAGGGCTAATAAAGTGATGAACTTGATGAATATAGTAAAAAAAATTCTTGGTCTTTATGCACACTAAATCAACAGAGGTGTTTTACATTCAATAAAGAGAGAAGACAGACTATTGATTAACTGAAGAGTAAATTCTTGCTGTAGAGAGATAGACATAAGTTCAGTAGATATACTGTTTTTTTCTATAGCTTTGATGGTGACTTTGTCAAGTAAATTTTTATTTTATTTTCAGGCTATATGTTGTTTTCTCACTATTTCCTTTCCACTCCATATAGTATCAGTTCAGTCACTCAGTTGTGTCCAACTATTTGAGACCACATGGACTGTAACACACCAGGCTCCCTGTCCATCACCAACTCCTGGAGCATGCTCAAACTCACATCCATCAGGTCAGTGATGCCATCCACCCACCTCAACCTCTGTTGTCCCTTCTCCTCCTGCCTTCAGTCTTTCTCAGCATCAGCGTCTTTTCTAATGAGTCAGTTCTGCACATCAAGTAGCCAAAGTACTGGAGCTTCAGCTTTAGCATCAGCCTTTCTAATGAATATTCAGGACTAATTTCCTTTAGGATTGACTGGCTTGACTCGTTGCAGTCCAAACAGTCTTCTCCAGCACCACAGTCTTCTCAAGTACAAGCTTCACAGTCTTCAGCTTAGCACAAGCTGTCTTCTCCTGCACCACAGTTCAAAAACATCAATTCTTTGGTGCTCAGCTTTCTTTATAGTCCAGCTCTCACATCCATACATGACTACTGGAAAAACCGTAGCTTTGACTAGATGTAACTTGTTGGCCAAATAATGTCTCTCTGCTTTTTAATATGTTGTCTAGTTTTATCATAGGTTTCCTTCCAAGGAGCAAACATCTTTTAATTTCATGGCTGCAGTCATCATCTGCAGTGATTTTGGAGCCCAATAAAATAAAGTCTCTCATTTTTTGCATTGTTTCCCCATCTATTTGCCATGAAGTGATGGGACCAGATGCCATGATCTTCGTTTTTTGAAAGTTGAGTTTTAAGCCAGGTTTTTCACTTTCTTCTTTCACTTTCATCAAGAGGCTTTTTAGTTTCTCTTTGCTTTCTGCCATAAGGGTGGTGTCATCTGCATCTCTGAGGTTATGGATATTTCTCCCTGCAATCTTGCTTCCAGCTTGTGCTTTATCCAGCCCAGCATTGCTCATGATGTACTGTGCATATAGGTTAAATAAGCAGGATGACAATATATAGCCTTGACGTACTCCTTTCCCAGTGTGGACCAGTTCCATGACCTGATCTAACTGTTGCTACTTCACCTGTGTACAGATTTCTCAGAAGTCAGGTAAGGTAGTCTGGTATTCCCATCTCTTTAAAGTTTTCCCACAGTCTCCACACAGTCAAAGGCTTTGGCATAGTCAATGAAGCAGAAGTGGACATTTTTCTGGAAGTCTTGCTTTTTCTATGATCCAATGGATATTGGCAATTTGATGTCTTGTTCCTCTGCCTCTCCTAAATCCAGCTTGAACATCTGGAAGCTCTCAGATCATTACTGTTGAAGCCTTGCTTTCCTAGCATGTGAGATCTGTACAGCTGTGTGGTAGTTTGAACATCCTTTGGCATTGCCCTCCTTTGGGACTGGAATGAAAACTGACCTCTCCAGTCCTGTTGCCGTTGCTGAGTTTTCCAAATTTGCTGGCATATTGAATGCAGCACTTTCACAGCATCATCTTTTAGGATTTGAAATAGCTCAGATGGAATTCCATCACCTCCACTACCTTTGCTTGTAATGATGCAAGGCCCACTTGACTTTCATTCCAGGATGTCTGGTTCTAGGTGAGTGAATACACCATCATGCTTATCTGGGTCATTAAGATCTTTTTTTGTATAGTTTGTCTGTGTATTCTTACCACTGCTTCTTAATATCTTCTGCTTCTGTTAGGTCCATATCATTTCTGTCCTTTATTGTGCCCATCTTTGCATGCAGTGTTCCCTTAGTATCTCTAATTTCTTTGAAGTGATCTCTAGTCTTTTCCATTCTATTGTTTTCCTCTATTTCTTTGCGTTAATCACTGAGGAGGGCTTTCTTATCTCTCCTTGCTATTCTTTGGATCTCTGCATTCAAATGGATATATCTTTCCTTTTGTCCTTTGCCTTTTCCTTCTCTTCTTTTCTCAGAAGTAAAGCCTCCTCAGGCAACTGTTTTGCCTTTTTGCATTTGTTTTTCTTGGGCATGGTTTTGATTGCTGCCTCCTGTACAATGTCACGAATCTTCATCTATAGTTCTTCAGGTACTCTGTCTATCAGATCTAATCCCTTGAACTTTTCTATCACTGCTACTGTATAATTGTAAGGGATTTGATTTAGGTCATACCTGAATGGTCTAGTGGTTTTCCCTACTTTTTTCAGTTTAAGTCTGAATTTGGCAATAAGGAGTTCATGATCTGAGTTCTAGTCAGCTCCCAGTCTTGTTTTTGCTGACTATATCGAGCTTCTTCATCTTTGGCTGCAAAGAATATAATCAACCTGATTTTGGTATTGACCATCTGGTAATGTCCATGTGTAAAGTCATCTCTTGTGTTGTTGAAAGAGGGTGTTTGCTGTGACCAGGGTGTTCTCTTGGCAAAACTCAATTAGCCTTTGCCCTGCTTCATTTTGTACTCCAAGGGTAAACTTGCCTGTTACTCCAAGTGTCTCTTGACTTCCTACTTTTCCATTCCAGTTCCCTATATTGAAAAGGACATCTGTTTTTGGTGTTACATCTAGAAGGTCTTGTAGGTCTTCAGAGAACCGTTAAACTTCAGCTTCTTCAGAATTAGTGGTTGGGGCATAGACTTGGATTTCTGTGATATTGAATGGTTTGCCTTGGATATGATCTGAGATCATTCTGTCATTTTTGAGCTTGCACCCAAGTACTGCATTTTGGACTCTTTTGTTGCATATGAGGGCTACTCCATTTCTTTAAGGAATTCTTGCCCACAGTATTAGATATAATGGTCATCTGAATTAAATTTGCCAATTCCAGTCCACTTTAGTTCACTGATTCCTAAAATATCGATATTCACTCTTGCTATCTCCTATTTGACACTTCCAGTTCACCTTGATTTTTGGACTTAACATTGCAGGTTCCTGTGCAATATTGTTCTTTACAGCATCGGACTTTAGTTCTGTCACCAGTCACACCTGCAATTAGGTGGTGTTTTTGCTTTGGCTCTGTCTCTTCATTCTTTCTGGAGTTATCTTCCTACTCTTCTCCAGTAGCATATTAGGCACCTACCTACCTAGGGAATGTCATATCTTTTTGCCCTTTCATACTATTCATGGGGTTCTCAAGGCAGGAATACTGAAGTGGTTTGGCATTTCCTTCTCCAGTGGACCATGTTTTGTCAGAGCTCTCCACCATGACCTATCCACATTGGGTGGCCCTACACGGCATAGCTTATTGTTTCACTGAGTTAGAGAAGACTGTGATCCACGTAATTAGTTTGGTTAGTTTTCTGTGATTATGGTTTCCACTCTCTCTGCCCTCTGATAGATAAGGATAAGAGACTTGTAGAAGCTTCCTGAATTGAGCACCATTTAACATTAATAATGCTCAATTTCCCCTACTCATATTATTGACATAGTGTTCCACGTTTCATCTGTCATGGATAGATATATTCCTATTTGGGCCTCTGGGCCAAATTAACTCCATGTACTAAATTTCGCCATGTGCTGTTCAATTTTTCTTTTATTTAGTAGATCATTATTAATTTAATGAACCTGGTCCTACATGGTGCTATAGGTGTGGAAGAATTCCTACAGTATTGATGAACATTCTTTTTTGTTATTTGAGTGCTGCACAAGCTATTCTGCAGCCAGAATTCTTGGTGGCCAAATATAAAGCCTTCTAATTAGAAGTATGTGATGCTATAATGAAAATATTATCGAACCAGCTGTACTGTGTATACAGATTTTCTGTTTTTATTCATGTGTGTGCATCTATTACAAACATAGCACAAATAGAATATAAAAATAAGTTGACACTCACAGCCAAACCTGTTATATTTAGTTCAGCAAATTGTATGAAACCCTCCATCTGTTTGCTGCATTATCCTCACAATGATAACAGGCAAGGCAGATTTGCTAGCTGAGTTTTATAGAGAGAACAGCTTATTCAGAAAATATATAAGCTCCCCTAAATGAAACCAAACCAAACAGCATTATTTTCTTTTCTGTGGCCTTGAGTGTTTATGTTGTGATATTACATTTACACAGATGTTATTGTTGATCTGTTGTGCCAAAGGATGACTTTGAAGCTCTTTATCAACAATTATTGCTTTGGCCAATATGTATGTACCAAAAGAGCCAACAAGTAGAAGGAACAGTTGATTTCTTTAGTGATGGTCATGACTGAATTCTGCCTTTTGTATCTTTTTTTATGGTTGGCTCTTGGCATTGCATATATGTTAGAAGAGGGCCACAAAGGTCTTTACCATGTAATATTTTATAAATGGAATAATATTCATATTGTAGGGTTGTTGAGGATTGCATGAGACAAGAAGTGCCTAGCATCAATGTTAACTTCTTAGACAATGAGGAACTTTGCTTATTTTCTCAGCACCCGCATCTCTTTTAGTGGTAATTAGCAATTGCTGGGGATATTTCAGGAATCCCATGACTTGTGACTATAGTTTTCTGAAAAGCAAACTTAGTTCTAGGATATCTCTCATGATAATTTTAAAAACCTTTTTCATTTTAAATGCACAAAAATTAGCTAGCTGCTATTATGTGTGAAGCATCTGTGTTCTGACTATATAGGGGCCAAAGATAAATGAATCATACAACCCATACAAGTTCAAATGTTTACTTGGAGCACACTTTTATTTCATAAAAACAAATTTCCCTTTCAGCTCTTGACTATTTTGATTATTTACTTGGAGAAACCTTAACATCTGTCAAGAAATCATAGCTACATGTCACACATCTATCATTATTCATTATTTTAATCATTTTAAAATTTATTATTATTAGCTTTTTTTTTTTTTTTAACATAAACAGGATTGAGGCATTTCAAGAAATAAGAACTATGCAGAACCAGACAGGTTTCATTGTACTCTATATTCATACTAAACCCGCTTTCCCCAGTTCTCCAGGTGTTAGGGCCACATTTCCCTTTTGCACTGAAATTCTAGTAGTAAAGCTCACCATCACACCCATTATTACCAGAGAAATGCATCCACCACAAATCTGGGAATTCCTAGGGAACATGTGCATGCTCTTCAAATTGCATTCTGGGAGGTGTTTGCTGTCTTAAACTCTGTTCTGATTTTCTCAAGTCACATTTGGAGATCTTGTGGCAAGCTTCTCCAAGCTGCTGTCACCTTCCTTTCCTCTTCCGTTCCACATGTGAACACAGACATTCATCTAACTCTCTGTACTACAATTATAATTAGATTCCCTTTGAGAAAGCCTTTTGAATTATTAGGTAGAATTTTTTAGCATTTGGCTTTTTCAACCTACCTACTTGTTTTTTTTTAAATGATATATTTATTTTAATTGGAGGATAATTACTTTACAATATTGTGGTGGTTTTTGCCATACATTGACTTGAATCAGCCACAGGTGCACATGTGGCCCCCTACCCTGAAGCCTCCTCGCAGATCCCTCCCCACCCATTCCCTCTGGGTTGTCCCAGAACACCAGCTTTGAGTGCCCACTTAATACATTGAACTTGCACTGGTCATCTGTTTTCTATATGGCAATATACATGTTTCAGTGCTAATCTCTCAAACCACCCCACTCTCACTTTCTCCCACCTAGTCCAAAAGTCTGTGTCTTTACATCTGTGTCTCTTTTGCTGTCTTGCATATAGGGTCATTGTTGCAGTCTTTCTAAATTCCACATATATATATGTTAATATACTGTATTGGTGTTTCTCTTTCTGACTTACTTCACTGTGTATAATAGGCTCCAGTTTCATCCACCTCATTAGAACTGACTCAAATGCATTGTTTTTTTTTTAGGCTGAGTTATATTCCATTGTGTATATGTACCACAACTTCCTTATCCATTCGTCTGCTGATGGATATCTAGGTTGCTTCCATGTTCTAACTATTGTAAACAGTGCTGTAATGAACACTGGGGTACATATGTCTCTTTCAATTCTGGTTTCCTTGATGTGCATGTCCAGCAATGGGATTGCTGGGTTGTAAGAAGAGAAGCAAAAAGCAAAGGAGAAAAGGAGAGATATACCCATTTGAAAGCAGGGTTCCAAAGAATAGCAAGGAGAGAAAAGAAAGGCTTCCTCAGTGATCAGTGCAAAGAAATAGAGGAAAGCAATAGAAAGGGAAAGACTAGGGATCACCTGAAGAAAATTAGAGATACATTAAAACATTTCATGCAAAGATGGACTCAATAAAGGACAGAAATGGTATGGACATAACAGANGGTAGGAGAAGTGCACGACAGAGGATGAGATTGTTGGATGGCATCAGCGACTCAATGGACATGAGTTTGAGGAAATTCCGGGAGTTGGTGATGGACAGAGAAACCTGAAGTGTTGCAGTCCATGGTGTTGCAAAGAGTCAGACACGACTCAGTGACTGAACTGAACTGAACTGAACTGATGGCAGTTCTAGTTCCAATTTTTTGAAGGACTCTCCACACTGTTCTCCCTAGTGGTTGTACTAGTTTACATTCCCACCAACAGTGTAAGAGGGTTCCCTTTTCTCCACATCCTCTCCAATTTATCATTTGTAGACTTTTTGATGGTGGCCATTCTGACTGGCCTGATATAGTACCTCATTGTGATTTTTGATTTGCATTTCTCTTATAACGAGTCATGTTGAGCATCTTCTCATGTGTGTATTAGCCATCTGTATGTTTTCTTTGGAGAAATGTCTATTTAGGTCTTTGGCCCACTTTTTGATTGGCTCTCTCATTTTTCTGGTATTGAGCTGCATGAGCTGCTTATGTATTTTGGAGATTAATTCTTTGTCAATTTTTTGTTTGCTATTATTTTCTCTCATTATAAAGGCTTCCTTTTCACCTTGCTTATAGCTTCCTTCATTGTGCAATAGCTTTTATGTTTAATTATGTTTATTTTTGTTTTTATTTCCATTACTTTGGGAGGTGAGTCATAGAGAATCTTGCTTGATTTATGATAGAGAGCGTTCTGCTTATGTTTTCCTCTAAGAGTTTTATAGATTCTGGCCTTACATTTAGAGCTTTAATCCATTTTGTGTTTATTTTTGTGTATGGCATTAGAAAGTGTTCTAGTTTCATTCTTTTACAGGTGTCAACCTACCTAATTCTGAAAAGCAGGATTTATAACGTCAGATACCTTTGGAATCTGTTAAATATGAATGTGTGGGATGAAGTAGATATAAGAAAAAGTATGCAGTTCTCAATTTTTCTTGAAATATGCAAGTGGACTTCCTAAGGTATCTCTCATTATTCAGCCTTTGATAGAATAAGGTGTAAGAAATATTCATCTTAATTGTGAAGACAAGTGTCATCTGACACATAACAACTAAAGATAGGACTGTGGTGAATGTGCTTGGTGACTCAGCTTCAGTTGATTATACCAGGAGAAAGCATGGTGCCACTGCTTTTTACTCTTCCAACATTTTGAGAGATGCCAGAAATTTACATTTTGATGTGATAATTACTTATTAACATACTGTTGCTTTTAAATTTGTCAAAATCCAAGATCTCAAAAATGATAGGAGAGTCAGTGGTATATATTTTAGTTAAACATGTCTGCAGGGCAGATCTAGCTTAAGGCTACTACTATCTTGCAATCACAGTTGAAAAGAATTTGGGGCTTCACCTTTGCAAAATCAAGAGGCCAAAAGGTCAATGAAAGTTTTTGTTTTTCTGCCAAACTGTCTACCCATAAATAGTGTTTCCATTCTCCTTTGGAGCAACAGGAACAAAGAGCTATAACATTATCATAGCATTATGTCCCTGGTACATCGACAAGATGAAGATTTTAGGAAAGAATGGTTGTTTACCTGAAAATGTTTAATTTGGTGATAGAAATCAGTATGGAAAGGATGTGAGGGGGGTTGGAATCAGAGAGATTTAGGCTTAAACCCAGCTTGGACATTGATGTGTAACTTGCTATAAAGGTCACACTCTGTGACTCATTTTTCTTGTTTATTAAGTGGAGGTAACAAAATCTACCTTACACGTTATAATAAGGCCAGATAATCTTTACTAATGACTGATGCATAGTAAGCATTAAAAATCACTTCCCTCCTTTTCACCTCCTATTTTCTTTAAATTAATGATCACCTTTACCTTAATTCTAATACCAGAACTCTTAAGTTTGTTTTGTTTCTGTGTAGGTTTTGCAAATGTGTTCAAATGGGATGGCCATCTTAACAAGTTCCAGTAAATTATTAGTTTTATCAGATGGCAGACTTCCTGGTCTCTTGCTAGGATCAGTTATGGCACTTCCCCAGTACCTTATCATATTTCGAGTACTGAATTAATCCATCTCACTGTTCTCACTTGTTGCCTAATGGCTGGTCCTGCTGTTATAGCCTTAGCAACCTTATTCTGCATCCAGAGCAGCCAGGTAGCTCCTTCACCAAATATATATTTAATTGTTTTCACAGTTGCATGTATTTCTCCCTTACATCTCCATTTGTATCATTCTTGTGGGATTTTGGGCAGAAAAGCTATGATCTCTTTTTCTTTTTGCTTGTCATTATTCATCTATATGACTCAGTGCAAAGCAGTCTGGAGAAGGCACAGGTTGGGTATCAGAAACCCTGTGTTCTAGTAGCAGAAGGTCTGATATTAGCTGTATACCATTAGGCAAGTCACCTCATTCTTGGGTGTTTGGTTATCTCTTTTGTAACTCAGAGTTAATAGTTTTTGCCCCACATATCTCTTTGAGTTGCCATGAGATAATAGACATCAGGAATTTCACTGTACAAATATAATGTGATTGAAAAAATAAAGGTCATCTTTTTAGACTTTCAAGGAATAGAGCTTAACAAATAAAGAAGGCTGAGTGCCAAAGAATTGATGCTTTCTAACTGTGGTGCTGGAGAAGACTCTTGAGAGTCCCTTGGACTACAAGGAGATCAAACCAGTCAATCTAAAGGAAATCAACCCTGAATATTCATTGGAGGGACTGATGCTGTAGCTGAAAGCTGCGATACTTTGGCTACTTGGTGCAAAGAGCTGACTCATTGAGAAAGACCTTGATGCTGAGAAAGATTAAGGGCAGTAATAGAAGGAAGCAACAGTGGATGAAATGGTTGGATGTCATCACCACCTCAATGGACATGAGTTTGAGCAAACTCTGGGAGATTGTGAAGGACAGGGAAGCCTGGTGTGCTGCAGTCCATGAGGTTGCAAACAGTTGGACATGACTTAGTGGCTGAACAGCAACAACTAAACAGTAACAACAAAAAATAAAGATCATAAGTTTAGACTTTTAAGGAATAGAGTGAAGTTCTCATAATTTGGGAGACTTTATAATCACTTGAGAAGCTTAAAAAACTCCCCATAGCCAAACATAGCTGTTGATAAGCCATTAAACCAGATCTGGGGATGGCACCGGGTACTGATATATTTTTTACACTCCGCAGGTTATCTAATGTGCAGCCAAATTTAAGAACTAGTGCTTTAGCATCTTGCTCTGACAGTGTGGTCCCTGGACCAATAGTTACCAACACTGTCTGAGAACTTGTTAAAACTGCATAATGTCAGTTACACTCTAAACTAGAGTTATTCATGAACATATTAAAATTTGATAAGCAGTAATTTAGAGGTTATTTCATCTTTTATTTCTCAGTTGAGGAAATCTAGAGATAGAGATTTACAGAGGGTCACAATTCTAAATTGTGAAGCCAAAACTAGAATTCAGCTTTCTTGAATTCTAGGCATGTACACATTATCCCTTATTCTGGATGTGGATGAACATTATTCTCCATATAGAAAGAAAGCTGTGAATAAAATTGTCATTAGTGTGTACACGCTAACTCTACTGTGAGTGTTTTTCAGATGTGGTTAATAGATTTGCTATGATCCATCTTATCTTCCCAGACCCTTCACCTTTGAGAAAAATGTTCATGAGATGGAGAAACTGACTGAAATTGCACTTAGATTGCTTTGAATAGTTTGGGAGAGAGTGGAGTAGTTGGCAATTTGTGCTTCGTATTGAGTTTCTTACTAAAATATCCCAACCCAAGAGCATAGATTCTAATATTAATATTTATAAAATAAGACTTTTCTGTTTATCATGAGCTGATTGATTAGTCTCAAAATACCATGCCATAGGATAAGGATATTAATATGCAGGATGCTTAATAAACATTAGTTTTTCTTTTTTTAGTTACCAACTTGAAGCTTTTGCAAAGAAAGAAAACCTGGGAATTGGAGGATGCAGATGGTTCTGTAAGTAGTTGACTGAAGGCAGAGTTTTTGCTGGTCTCTATGCTCTAACTTATCTAGTCAGATAAGTATTCTGACTCTTATCTTCCTTTATAAAGGAAGCTAGAGAGAAAATGCAGGCTGGGTTGTTGAATTGTCCCAATCAAACACCACATGGTTATAGCAGATGTACGCCATGCACATTGAGATGTGCTATATTAAATTTCCTGGGCACTACTTCACTACTTGTTGGAGACAAGCAGTATGTTGGACTCATCAGGCTTCTTGGTAATAGGTACCTAGCTCTCTCCTCTCTGCACCCGCTGTGCCTCTGATTATACAGTAAGTAATGGCAGCTTTGCCCTGGGAGGTTATGGATATGCTACAGATGGGAACAGCCCATCTGTGAAGGTGTGTAAATTTCAAATTGCTAGTTGCAGTTCCTTGCAAGAGGGCCATGGGGAGCAGAAGGGAGAGAACCCCAGTGGGAGTGACACCCAAAGCCACAATAATTTTGGACGATTAACCTCCTGTTTTTCACATCAGCTATTATATATGTTTCCAGGATCATAGACGAAATGATTGCTTTGCTGTATGGAAAATCTGGTTCTGTAAACCTATCTAATCTTCCTCACATGGTATCATAATACCTCTGGTAGCACTATTTGTAGCTAAAACTTCCCTCTCTTCCTCTGACTTCCTATTTTTTTTCTCTGTTTGACGTCCCTTCCTTTCATTCATTAATTGCCAAGGGACATCAGCCTAAAGGGAGGTTGGAGGGTAGTATGATAGCACAAGTATGAAGGCCTCAGAGCTTCTTGTCTCCCTGGTAAGAAATGTGCCTGTGCAAGTGTGCCTGTGCTTGTGTGTCTGCCTGCGAGAGGATGCCTAGACCCCAAGAATGGTGTTAAAAGAGCTACCATGCACTTAGAAAACTCTAATCGAAGGAATGTAGGGATTGAGGCAAGTAATTTAAATGAGTGACTGCGCCAAGAGTACCTAGTAGGTACTAGGGTCTGCGGCGGCATAGACAGCTCCTAGTCTGTCTTAGCAAGCCACCAGCCAGCTCCACCAGCTTTTGCTTTAGGGAGTTACAACCCAGTGCTGTGAGGTCGTATCATTTTAAAGAGAAGCTGAAAATTCTAATTCCATGTGATACTTTCTGTATCTGAATGTTCATAATTAACTGAAGTTTCTTTTTAACACTACGGATGCCAAAACTATGCAGGGTAAAAACCATGTCTGGGGGCTGGACTGGGCCTGTGGGTTAGCAGTTGGCAAACTTGATTGAGTCTGATGTTCCTATGTCATAGAAGAAAAGGGATTTGTCCAAGAGCATGGCGTTGATGAGGTGCAGGGCTAAGATAAGAGTCCAAGTCAGGAGGTTTGCTATTCCTCTCACCTTCTAACTAACCTGCAGGAGGATTCATGTTCTGGTCACAGCTAAGTCAGGGTTGTGTTTACAGTATATTGCTCCAGCCCTTAATGAGCTTACAGTCTGATGAAATGACAGACAAACAAATAATTATATTCCCTGGTGTATGTGCAACAAACAAGTGGCTACATGATGCAGAGGAAACACCAGTAGGAACAAGTATGTTTTGTCAGAAGAAGGAGTGATATGGGGTGGAGAGCCAGGGATGGATCTCCTGACAAGGGGATGCTTGAGCTGGGTGTTTACAGCTAAATATTTTAATAAGTTATAGTGTTTGATTTGTTTGTTTGCTTGCTTCTTTTACTTCGGTTAAGCAGCTGGTTTATTACTGTGATTCTGATGAATTTTTGGAGGTAAAAATCAAAAATAATTTTTTTACATTGGGTTTTTTACTTAAAGCTTACACATACAATCCCTCTTGAGCCTCAAAAACTTGGGAGGATAAAGGAATAAGACAAGAATTAATTCTGTTTTATAGATGAGATAGAATTTAGGTTTGGCCAAGTTCAAAGAATATATCATAAGAAGCTTAAAAGAAAAGAATTTTCTGTGCAATAAAGATGAATTTATTTCATGTCATGGTTTCATTTGGGGGTGTGTGTGTGTATATGGATGTCTATGTAAGGTGAGGTGGCAACAGAGTAAGAATGCTAGAAGAAATAACCAGATGGATGAGTTGGCTTCTAGATCAATTTATTATGTTGGCTATTCACTTTCCATTTCCTTGTGTTAATGGAGGTAAAGAGTCTGGTGGCAAACCTCAAAAGTGAACAAATGAAATTATTTGTATTGGCACTGGGTGTGAGTGTGTGTAATGGTTTAGAAAATTATAAAACAAATAAAGAGACCATTTAGTCAATATTCAACATGGGAGGAATAGGAAAGCTGTGCATTTCATCAACTCTGTTAAATGCCCTCTCTCTGCTTCCTTCTCTCACATAGCAGTGTCTCTTAGGTAGGCACAAATCAGGCATATAAAGGGAACTTGGTTTATCTCTCTCAGTTTGCTTTTTGGCTTTTTTCAAGCCCTGGGAGAGTTAAGGTAACTAAATAGCTTGGTGTAATGGAGGAAATTTCTAGTCTTTTTTTCCAGTTTCTGTTAGGACATAGCCTACAGTTGGAAGGGAGAAGGACTACCAGTTCATTCAGTCTACCATACTTTTATTTAATACCTAACATGTGCAAAGCATTGTGCTTAAATTCTGGGGAATAAACATAGAAATGACACAGGCAGATATGCAACTAATTACATTGTGGTTGGACTGTAACAAAACAGACCCAGACCAGGCCAGTTGGGAATCATAGGAAATCTAGTAATTTGATATCCTTAAAACACATGTTTAAAAAATATTTTTTAAAACATTTATTTAGCCGAGAGAGGATTATTACCAGCCAGAATTTTTTTGTTGTTGTTCAAGTGTATCATCAGCTTTGATGAGCAAGATCAATTTAAGTGTTACCATGGTACCATTTTATTCCAGTGTAAACCTCCTTTATAGATTATTGTTTTGGGCCACCACTCAACTGGTCCAGCCCTTTATTCTGCTTTCCAGAGAAAAGTGGGGCTTATAGACACAGGGGAGGGAGACAGAGGAGGGAAAGACTAATTTTAACTGGGGACTGAACCAGGGCTCAAACAATGAACGAAGTTTCTAAAAGCAGGGAAATTCAGGGCCACACAGGAGGGGCCTGTCAGGAAAAGAGGTCAGCAGGGGCAAAGGCTGACCCCATGAAACAAAGGTGCTAATACCACAAATTGAAAGCAAGATTTAGGTAGTCTCTTGCTGACTGCAAAGATTGCCCTGATGAAATGTTTCTGGCAGATTCAAAGGTTTAATTTCTCATGATATAATTCTACTCATGAAGAGAAAAAAATTTGAAGTTGAGATGAAATGGGTGAGAGCAAGGCTGGAGTGTTTCTCTAATTGGTGGTGATGGTCATTCCCTTTAGGATATGCCTGTTCTTAAGCATAAGCATTCTGGGCCAGCTTCCAGATTACCCCAGCTGCCCTTCACCTTGCTTTTCTTAAAAGCTTCTCTCGAAAGGATGTGACATTTGTTGGCTCTCTGTTACTTTTTTTTTTTTTTTTTCATATTTCTGATTTAGGAAGTGACACATCTTGAGATTACTGAGTTTATCTTTTATGACAAGTATACTAATTGGACCAATTTATGAATTTAATGAAAAGGTGGGGAAAGTACCAGGCTGAGGGCCTAGAAGTGAGATGTCTGTTGGTTCTGCTTGAAGCAGAGTCTTTCCTTATGAGAAACCCCTAGGGACATGAGAGGCGTTCAGCTCTCTAGGCTTAAAAAATGCCTGGACCTTTGGAAATGTAGGCTTAAGGAGAAGATTTGCCAGACCAATATGCAAGATGGGAGGCATTACTTACATAATTATAACCCCATGTTAGCTTTTGGCCTTCACCTTTAGGAACAAGGGCTTCCCTGGTAGCTCAGTTAGTAAAGAATCTGCCTGCAATGCAGGAGACCCTGGTTCAATTCCTGGGTCAGGAAGATGCTCTGGAGAAGGGATAGGCTACCCGTGGCAGTATTTGGGGTTCCCTTGTGGCTTAGCTGGCAAAGAATACGTCTGCTTACAGGAGACCTCGGTTTGATTCCTGGTTTGGGAAGATCCAGGGCTTCCCTAGTGGCTCAGAGGTTAAAGCATCTGCCTGCAATGCAGGAGACCTGGGTTTGATCCCTGGGTTGGGAAGATCCTCTGGAGAAGGAAATGGCAACCCACTCCAGTATTCTTGCCTGGAGCCTGGTGGGCTACAGTCCACGGGGTCACAAAGAATTGGACAGGACTGAGCGACTTCACTTTCACTTTCACTTTGGGAAGATTCCCTGGAGAAGGGAAATGCTACGGACTCTAGTATTCTGACCTGAAGAATTCCATGGACTATGAAGTCCATGGGATAACAAAGAGNCCTGGTGGGCTACAGTCCACGGGGTCACAAAGAATTGGACAGGACTGAGTGACTTCACTTTCACTTTCACTTTGGGAAGATTCCCTGGAGAAGGGAAATGCTACGGACTCTAGTATTCTGACCTGAAGAATTCCATGGACTATGAAGTCCATGGGATAACAAAGAGTCAGACATTACTGAGTGACTGACTTCCACTTTAAGAACAAACATATATTGTAATGCTTCTTGGTTAAGCATTAAGACAGCTATAGTTTTACCCTTACACTCTGGCCACAGGTACAACACAGACATAGTAACTCAGGGTTTTTAGAGAAGAGGGCATTTAGGGAGAAGAATATTTAGAGAGTGGTGTTACATGAAGTGTTATGCTAACAAAGTAATGCTCAAAATCCTCCAAGCCAGGCTTCTACAGTACGCGAACCATGAACTTTCAGATGTTCAAGCTGGATTGAAAAGGCAGAGGAACTAGAAATCAAATAGCCAACATCCGATGGATCATCAAGAAAGCAAGAGAGTTCCAGAAAAACATTTACTTCTGCTTCATTGACTACGCCAAAGCCTTGACTGTGTAGATCATAACAAACTGTGGAAAATTATTTAAAGAAATGGGAATACCAGACCACCTTACCTGCCTCCTGAGAAATATGTATGCAGGTCAAGAATCAACAGTTAGAACTGGACATGGAACAACAGACTGGTTCCAAATTGGGAAAGGAATACGTCAAGGCTGTATATTGTCACCCTGCTTATTTAACTTATATGCAGAGTACACCATGTGAAATGCCAGGCTGGATGAAGCACAAGCTTTCATCAAGATTGGTGGGAGAAATATCAGTAACTCCAGATATGCAGATGACACCACACTTATGGCAGAAAATGAAGAACTGAAGAGCTTCTTGATGAAAGTGAAAGAGGAGAGTGAAAAAGTTGGCTTAAAACTCAACATTCAGAAAACTAAGATCATGGCATCTGGTTCCATCACTTCATGGCAAATAGATGGGGAAACAGTGAAAAAAGTGGCAGACTTTATTTTCTTGGGCTCCAAAATTACTGCAGATGGTGACTGCAGCCATGAAATTAAATATGCTTGCTCCTTGGAAGAAATGCTATGACTAACCTAGGCAGCATATTTAATAGCAGAGGCATTACTTTGTCAACAAAGGTCCATCTAATCAAAGCTATGGTTTTTCCAGTAGTCATGTATGGATGTGAGAATTGGACTATAAAGAAAGCTGAGCACCGAAGAGTTGATGCTTTTGAACTGTGGTGTTGGAGAAGAAGAAGAAGACTCTTGAGAGTCCCTTGGACTGCAAGGGATCCAACCAGTCCATCCTAAAGGAAATCAGTCCTGAGTATTCATTGGAAGCACTGATGCTGAAGCTAAAACTCCAATACTTTGGCCACCTGCTGTGAAGAATCTGACTCATTGAAAAAGATCCTGATGCTGGGAAAGATTGAAGGCAGGAGAAGAAGCAGATGACAGAGGATGAGATGGTTGGATGGCATCATCAACGCGATGGACATGAGTTTGAGTAAGCTCCGGGAGTTGGTGATAGAGAGGCCTGGAGTGCTGCAGTCCGTGAAGTTGTAAAGAGCTATACACGACTGTGTGACTGAACTGAACTGAACTGAACTGAACTGTTGCATGGGAGTTTTTTTGGTCACCTAATTTTCAATCATTTTTGATGTTTTATTGGCTTGGTATTTTTTCCAAAGGGTATTCTGTAAAATGATAAATGGTTTTGTTTAAAAATTAAAAAACCTCTCTGGCTACATGGATTTGGGAAATGTTTGGATTAAAACAGTTAAACAGATGAAAAAAAATAAAGTACAGGGCTTATCTAAGCTTTAAATATGATAATGTGATTTTTGAGTTTATAAGAAGAGTATATGGTACTCATTGTTTCCTCTTGTATAGTAAACCAAGATCCATTGGACACAACATGCAAAGTATTGCTCTAGATCTTAATTTACATGTTTTCTTAGAGAAGCTAATTGACTGCTAAACTGCAGTTATGCATTATGAAAATTGACAAGGAGAGCACTTGGGATCGTGTGAAGACCAACTGAGATTTTGCCACCCTTAAAGTGCTAAGCAAATGTTAGTTACTAGTAGTCTATAAAATTTATATCTTGCAAGTAGAACATTTTAGAATTATTATCCAATGGAGTAAAATTTTAATGGCATTTCCACTGTTTTATTGATTTCAAAAAACAAAATAAGTGAGAATGGAGTTTAGAGAATACAAATGGAAATTTGAGTGCCATATCATAATATTGTTGTTTCTTTCATAAAGTTAGTAAAGGGGGTACTCTTAAGTGTTTCAAGATAAGGTCTATTTAATATATGAGAATAATAATGCTTTTCAGGGGTTGGAAACAATGTATAGATATTAAATCTTAGTATGGTTTAACAACAGAATTTTAAGGAACCAGAAAAACTAAGAAATTCAGATATTATCATACAATCAAATTCACTCATACATCACAAGATGATCAGTATAAACTGAAGGAATGTGACATTACTGGACAACAACAACAGAAAAAGAGAAATAAAAGAGAAATAAAATAGAATTAATTATCTCCCTGATGATTCGCATGAAATATGGTATGTTTAAGCTATTTTAGATTGGGGAGTGGATCTCACATCATCTTGGAGTGTCCTTCAAGAATCTTTAAAAGAGCTAAGCAATTTCTATTAAAATAAATTACAGATTTGGTTCTGTGTCTTAATTCCTGGAAAAACATGATTTAAATTAGATTACCATTAAGTGGTTCATACCTAGTTGGCAATGAGATTTTTAATGATTTAGTGTCAACATAAGAGCATTTATTAGCTGAACGAAATTCCACAGTGGTCAGTCTTTGGGCAACTCAGTGAGGGATCCATTCAGATTAATTCACTTAAAGAAAGAGAATCTCAAGAAGATAAATTCTTTACTATTTTTGAATAAGTATGTAAGAAAAAGGAGCTAAGTATCAAATATCCCTTCCTGATACTAGGCAACAAAGCTGATTGTTATCGAATTAAGACATTTAAGATACAGTTAATGGTGGTCTTTGCCCATAAACGTGAACTTCTGAGGCCTTTGGATATACTATTTTCAGAACATAGCTAACTTTTTCTGGAGCCACACTCTTTTATCCAGGCCTTTTTATATTAGGCTAGGGTAATGCTTATATTTTATTCATCTTTGTAAAGCTAATATGTTCCCATGTCATTGCACTGGCATCATGGTGCTGCTGTGTGCAAAATAGAATAACTCAGCTTTTAGAATCAACTAGGTCCACATTGGGCAATTTTCTGCATTCTGGGGATACTATAATGAAATTAGACAATTAGGAAATTAATACTGTCCGAGCTGCATCCTACATATGCAAGCCTCTAGTGACATGTGTTTATTTAAATTTGAATAAAAATTAATTAAAATTTAAAATTTCAGTTCCTCACTCTCACTGGCTAAATTTTAAATGATCAGTTGTCATATGTGACTGGTTTCTACTGTATTTGGACCACAGAGATAGAGAACATCTCCATCATTGCAGAAAGTATATTGGGCTGTGGTGTTCTAAAGAATAGCAATAAAGATATTGAGATACAATCTATTTGGGAATATTTGGGTTATTTAGCTTCAAGAATAGGTGTGTGAAATAGCTGATGACAGTCATTGGCTATATGAAGAGCTATAGTAAGCATCTTGTAACTTCAGAAAGGAATAAAATATTAAGCTCAGGTAAAATTGAAGCAGGAAAGATTTAGATTAGACTCTTTCAGGCTGTGCTAGCCTATGAGGATTAAGAAGCACTGGAATCTAGTGAATATGTAGAATGTGCAAATGTTTTCTAGATTGTTGATAAAAATGTGTAGAACAATAATTTCTAATGTTATAATGTAAAAAATCACATGTATGGACATTATCCTTTTATCAAATTAAATTTAAAGAAATCCACATATCATTTTCCCCAGCACCCAACCCTGAGTGTAATGTTGCCATTAGTGTTTGAAACACCACCTAAGGCAAGAGAATTTCTATGATCAGTAATGCTTTGAAATCAGTATCTAAGTGTAATTTTAAAATGGTGTTTTATATTTGTGTGAGGCATATGTTTAGTCAGCCCCAGTTAACATCTGTTGCTCATGTGGCTTCTTCAGCTTCTCTTAATAACTCTGAGCCTTGCCACCCAGAGGTTTGTGGTTCATGCCTGGGAACCACTGGTATACACATTTATCTCAGAGAGGGTTAAAAGGAGTTTGACTGGAGACTATAGGCAGAGGCAAATGACTTTTCACTGTTCTTTCGGGACCTCAACTTTGTGATTAATTACTTCTGCTCNAGGATTAAGAAGCACTGGAATCTAGTGAATATGTAGAATGTGCAAATGTTTTCTAGATTGTTGATAAAAATGTGTAGAACAATAATTTCTAATGTTATAATGTAAAAAATCACATGTATGGACATTATCCTTTTATCAAATTAAATTTAAAGAAATCCACATATCATTTTCCCCAGCACCCAACCCTGAGTGTAATGTTGCCATTAGTGTCTGTTTGAAACACCACCTAAGGAAAGAGAATTTCTATGATCAGTAATGCTTTGAAATCAGTATCTAAATGTAATTTTAAAATGGTGTTTTATATTTGTGTGAGGCATATGTTTAGTCAGCCCCAGTTAACATCTGTTGCTCATGTGGCTTCTTCAACTTCTCTTAATAACTCTGAGCCTTGCCACCCAGAGGTTTGTGGTTCATGCCTGGGAACCACTGGTATACACATTTATCTCAGAGGGGGTTAAAAGGAGTTTGACTGGAGACTATAGGCAGAGGCAAATGACTTTTCACTGTTCTTTCGGGACCTCAACTTTGTGATTAATTACTTCTGCTCGTATGTTTGAGCTTTGTTACTTTTCTTTTCTAGCCTCTCTCCAGATTTTTACTGGTTTGATCTGAAATGAAAATTTTCATTTGATTTAAAATCAAGTCATTGTACACTTTTGAAAGCTTAATGATAGCTTCTCATGTCTTATCTTTAGAACCCTGAAAGATTACTTTATTAAAATAAAGCCAGATGATGTCCATTGGAACTAGCAATGTACACACATTCTACTTCCAGTAGGACCTCAATTAAGATCGTTTAAACATTAACATGTTGTTGCCTTTTCAGTCGTGCATCTTTGAGTTCCTTGAGAATTAATTCTTCTTCCTTTCTTCCTCCCTCCCTCCGCCCCTCCCTCCCTTCTTTTCTTTCTTTCTCTTTCACTCTCCCCCTTCCTTCCTTCTACATTAATAATGTAAGTCTGTGAACATCTCATTGAAAAAGATTAGCTCTTAAGAGAAAAGGTATTTGAATTTATGATCTGTATTCATCAGTCTAGGATGGAGAGTTTGGGACCGTTGATTATGGCTCTGGGAAAATTAGTTATCCTGTGCATAATCTCATGTGGACAACAAAATCTGATAGGGAAGCAATTATGAGTTCATTTTGTTTTAATCTTGCTTTATTCTGAAGACTAAACTCTGGTGGCAAGCAAACATTCAACAGTCTAGCCAAAGAAGCCTGCATCATGGTTCAGTGAAACCCTCAATCCCTTCAGTCAGTTTAAGAACAATGTTTCTTTCAGAAGTGCCAGAGGCACAGCCTGTAGAAATCAACATTCAGGTCATTTTAGCTGTAGGAATTGCCCTCTCTATAACTGAAGGTGAACATTTCTCTCTAGCCTAGTGTAGGAAAAAATAAATTCTTTTACAACTTGGGCTATAAAGACATGTTACTGATGAACATCATCTTTAAATTTTTAGGGTCCATAAATTCTTAAGAATGAGTAAGAAAAATATTTTAAATGCAGTGGTTTAAGGAGCACTTACTGAGTATCATCTCTTTGCCAGACACTGGGGTTATGATGCTGTTTAATGGGAAAGCCAAACAAGTCAACCTGTGTTTACAGCATAGTGCACTTAGTTTGGTTTAGAGTGGTACAAATACTTCCATGGTAGTGCAAAAGAGAGGCACCCAGCCTGCCTGTGTCAGTGAGAGGGGGTTGCTGCTGCTGCTGCTAAGTCGCTTCCGTCATGTCTGTCTCTGTGCGACCCCATAGACGGCAGCCCACTAGGCTCCTCTGTCTCTGGGATTCTCCAGGCAAGAATACTGGAGTGGGTTGCCATTTCCTTCTCCAATGCATGAAATTGAAAAGTGAAAGTGAAGTCGCTCAGTTGTGCCCGACTCTTAACGACCCCATGGACTGCAGACTACCAGGCTCCTCCATCCATGAGATTTCCCAGGCAAGAGTACTGGAGTGGGGTTCCATTGCCTTCTCCGGAGAAGGGGTTAGGATTAGATAAGTTTTCCTAGAAGATGTAGTGTCTAAGCTGAATGGTGAATGGTTTTCTTCAATGGTAAGGAGATAGAGTTGGGGAAAATTGAGGTCATAAGGAACATATGTGCAGAGTGCTACGAGAGTTCTGTTTAGGTAGAATGTAAACAGCAAACATTGAGTATCAGGACATTTAGAAACAAATAATGTCAGCAAACTTTCCTTGAATGTCACATGATCATCTCTTTTCTCTTAGCTCAATATCCCAAACAAAAATAACTGAAGAAAAATACATACATATGCAAACATACACACAATTTTCAAATATAAAGAAAGCAAGTGCTGTGAAAACAACACAGTATTTGAAAGAAGTTTCAGCTCAGTTCAGTCGCTCAGTCGTGTCTGACTCTTTGCAATCCTATGAATCGCTGCACCCCAGGCCTCCCTGTCCATCACCAACTCCCGGAGTTTACTTAAACTCATGTCCATCGAGTCGGTGATGCCATCCAGCCATCTCATCCTCTGTTGTCTCCTTCTCCTCCTGCCTCCAATCCCTCCTGACATCAGGATCTTTTCCAATGAGTCAACTCTTTGCATGAGGTGGCCATAGTACTGGACTTTCAGCTTTAGCATCATTCCTTCCAATAAACACCCAGGATTGATCTCCTTCAGAATGGACTGGTTGGATCTCCTTGCAGTCCAAGGGACTCTCAAGAGTCTTCGCCAACACCCAAAGTTCAAAAGCATCAAGTCGTTGGCACTCAGCTTTCTTCACAGTCCAACTCTCACATCCATACATGACCACCAGAAAAACCATAGCCTTGACTAGACAGACCTTTGTTGGCAAAGTAATGTCTCTGCTTTTCAATATGCTATGTAGGTTGGTCATAACTTTCCTTCTAAGAAGTAAGAGTCTTTTAATTTCATGGCTGCAATCACCATCTGAAGTGATTTTGGAGCCCCCCAAAATAAATTCTGACACTGTTTCCACTGTTCTCCCATCTGTTTCCCATGAAGTGATGGGACCAGATGCCATGATCTTCGTTTTCTGAATGTTGAACTTTAAGCCAACTTTTTCACTCTCCTCTTTCACTTTCATCAAGAGACTCTTTAGTTCTTCTTCATTTCTGCCATAAGGGTGGTGTCATCAGCATATCTGAGGTTATTGATATTTCTCTTGGCAATCTTGATTCCAGCTTGTGTTTCTTCCAGTCCAGCGTTTCTCATGATGTACTCTACATATAAGTTGAATAAGCAGAGTGACAGTATACATACAGCCTTGACGTACTCCTTTTCCTATTTGGAACCAGTATGTTGTTCCATGTCCAGTTCTAACTGGTGCTTCCTGACTTGCATATTGGTTTCTCAAGAGGCAGATCAGGTGCTCTGGTATTCCCATCTCTTTCAGAATTTTCCACACTTTATTGTGATCCACTCATTCAAAGGCTTTGACATAGTCAATAAAGCAGAAATAGATGGTTTTTTTGAACTCTCTTGCTTTTTCCATGATCCAGCAGATGCTGGCAATTTGATCTCTGGTTCCTCTGCCTTTTCGTTTGAGGTCAAAGTTAAAGCCATCAGTCAAGAAACTAGACTTCAAATATTGTCAGAGCCAAAGAGAGCAAAGAAAGAAATTTTTAGTTCTGATCAACTTTTGAAAACCAGAATTTCACCCCAATAGCTCCTCCAATAGCATAACAAATATTTATGGAGTTATTGATTATTTATTTTGATGGTTGTGATGCAGCAGCAGCAAGTTGGAAACATCAGAAAGAATAATTGTTTCCTCAATTCATAGAGGACAAACTTTGTTCTTCAGCTGATGGAGTCCCTATAGCAGACAGCTAACCACATCCGTGCTCAGTCTCATTTACAAGTTGCTGCCTGCTAGGCTCAAGCTCCAATGTAGTCTTGGCCTGAAACACTTTCTGCCATACTCTCTCTGAAAAAGTAAAAATAAAAGATATTCTCTATGTAAATAAAACACCATTCTGTTACTTAAGGATTTGGGCATTTTAGTTCTTCATTAACCCTTCTTTGAAGTATGTATCACAGCCCATCTGTAAAGTGTCCTGGGCTTTTATGAGGCTATTTTTAGATTTTGAACAAATTTTACAATTTCTACTGTAAGAATGTCTTGTTTTTTTTTTTTTTTTAAATTAGGATTAGAAAAACATATCACTTTATTTTTTATTTATTTATTTATTTTTATTATATTTATTTATTTATTTCGTCTCAGGTGTACATGAGTTCCCAATCTCGAACCCTCCCCCCCACTTCTCACCCCATATCAACTCTCTGGATCATCCCCGTGCACCAGTCCCAAGCATCCTGTATCCTGTATCGAACATAGACTGGTGATTCATTTTTTACATGATAGTATACATGTTTCAGTGCCATTCTCCCAAATCATCCCACCCTCTCCCTCTCCCTCTCCCTCAAAGTCCAAAAGTCCATTCTATACATCTGTGTCTCTTTTGCTGTCTCGCATACAGGGTTATCATTACCAAGAAAAACATATCACTTTAATTTTCTTCTGTTTTAGTCAGGAACTGAGATTTTCATACTAGTCAGAAAAGAACATTTCCCGAAAGCAACAGATTTTTACAAAGCCAGGGATAATTTTTATATTCTTTCTTGGCACAGTATGAGGAGAATTGCAAAACTCATATGAAAACTGATAAAGAGTATAGAGCCTGTTCTTTGTTTCTTGGCAAAAGGAGCTTCGTCCGTCCCAAATGTTGTAGTTGAAAGAAACATAAATCCACCCCCAAAAGAGCCAAAATCATATTTGGATTCAAGTGAGAAACCACTTTTCTGGTTACGCTTGGGTGGCATCCTTTGGCTGGTTCTTATAACACTCCCCACTGTAGAAGGCTTATGAGTTTGTCTAAGTGGGTTGATATGCAGTGCCTTTTCATTCAAAGAAACTCAATCCACATATTTTACAGAAGCAGGAGTCTGTCCTTCGAGGCTGCTTGGGAAAGAATGTCTTGTGGTGAGTATCAAGCCACCTGAACAAACATGAGCACAGTAAGGGTCTCCCCATGAGGACTTTCTCAGGATGGAAGGTGGAGAAGCCACTGTTTTCATCTCTAGGAAAGCTGAGAGTTTACTTTCTTAAGAGAGATATGACTCCATCTGGGCCTGAGTTCTGCCCTGTTTAAATCTTTGGAGTGAAGGAGGTGGCAGGCATGTGCATAGATCTGCTATTATGAGTCATAGAGCCTTACTTCAGGAGGGATAGCAAAGCCAGATTTAGGAATGACCCTGTTAATTTCTTATCAGCTCCATTTTGGATGCCAGAGAGGAAAGGGGGAAGGGGAAAAGTATAATGGATTATTGCAGTGAGGACAGGAATGCATATTGCCGTTTATTTGAACATCTGTGAAAAAACACACAAAGGAGAAGCAGGCATGAAACATGGCAGACCTTTATAATTGGGAGATGTCTTAGGTTAATATACTTTTATGCCTAGGATCATTGTGATATTTAGTCACAGGTATTCAAATAGAATGATACCCTAACTTGCTAGTGAACAACACTTTTGGTTTGAGGTTGAATAATACTTTTGGTTTGAGGTTGAGCTGTTCATGGAATCACATTATCCAATAAAGTTCTTCTAACAGGCTAAAAATACCTCCTTCCCCCTGCCAAAGATATCTACCTCCTAATCTCTGCATACTGAAAAAGAATTTTTGTGGATGTGATAAAGTTAAGGATCTTGATATGAGATTATCCTGAATATTTGTGTGGGTCCTAAATGCCATCACATGTGTCCTTATGAGCAATTGGCAGAGGGAAATTAGACAGACAGAAGAGGATGAGGCAATGTGACCACAGAGGCAGAGACTGGAGTGATATACTCACAAGCCATGGAATGCCAGCAGCCACCAGAAACTAGAATAGGCAAGAAATAGATTCTGCCCTAGAACCTTCAGAGGGAATGTGGTCCTACCAACATCTTGATCTGGGGCAAGTGATACTAATTTTAGACTCCTGGCCACCAGAACCAAAGATAATGCATTTCTGGCATTTCAGGCTGCCATGTTTACATGATTACTATAATTGTTTTTTTTTTTTTTTTTTTTTTTAAAAACAGACATAAAAAACTAATGCAGTTCTGGTATCAGACCATTGACAAATTACTGAGAACTCAGGACTATTAATACGGAAATGTGTTGCAAACTAGGGAGAAAAGACAACAGTTCAGGAGCTGGTCACTCTGGTCCACTGGAGTCCAGGATCAGGGGTGGTAAGTCTCCAGAGAAGACTGGAAGAACTGAATAAGAAGAGAAAGGATGTGGTGTAGCTAAGTGACAGGACAGAGTCATGAGAACAGTGGATTCTAGCAGCTTATGTGAAGTTTGTCCTGTTCTTATAGGACTGAAAGAAGACCCTAAGTCACATGCCATCATCCCAAAATACTGAATTCATAGGGCCACATGGAATACAAAATAATGCTGTCTTTCCTGGATTGCCACCAGAAGGAGTGCATCAGCAGAATCAGGGAATTTGGTGAGCCTGAAATACTCATCTGCCTTTTATCTTCTATTGTCCAAATGCTATCTTTACCATATTCCTCCATCTCCACTGCTAGTGAAGAGAGAAAGGAGAAAGTCTGATGCCTGAGGACAATTTGGACTGAAACAACTTCATCCATAAAGTGAGCTCATGACTCAGGTTGCTTGTATGTTTTCCTCTGCTGCCTTCATTTATTTTCTGTTTTCCTCACTTCATGCAGTTTATTGCTACACTAGAGGAGTTGATATTGATTTTCAAAATATACAGCATTCTGAGTCATTTTAAAGAAAACATATTATTTAGCTATCCATTGATTATCTATATATCTATCTATATGAAGTCCTAATGAAAATGAAATCCTTTAGAAAAACTAATTTAGGGATTATTATAGGTTTGAAGATGTCTCAGAGACAGAGTTTTCAGAACAAAGAAACTCAGATGAGTGAGATTTACCCATACTGTGAGGTAACAATCTAAATTGTCTGTTTCAGCTTTCTCACTTAGCTTATTTGTTTACGTGAATCATCAATTCAAGCACCTACTAAGTTCAGGTAGTGTGCTATGTGTGTGAGCTATAAAGCTTGAGAAGCTGCCATTCTGTCCTTAAGGGCTGTAGAGGCTTAAGGACAGAAGGCTAGTGGCCTGCTCACCTTTCTTTTTAAAAATTGGAATTTGTATGCTTTATCTGTTTTACCATAGGCCTCATCTCTCCCTACTGTGTTACACATAAATAGCTTTATATATGTACTTTACCTGCCTGATCCCTGAAGACAACGGAGTTTGAGAGACCTGACTTGAACTTTATTTGGGAAGAATAGTCTCTGGGGGCTGTCCTCATTTCAGACTTGAATTCTTGAATCATTATCAACCTTTCATGGCAACCGGAGACATGGAGTCTGGGAACCATGACTAGAATGAATGAGCTGATGGAAAAGGCCTATACACTGACTAAATGGGGATACAGCGGCAACATTGATGTCTTGGTTGGAGACTGGAGCCTGGTAACAAAAATTCAAAGTGCTGAAAGTCTGATTTTGAGTCTTGAGAGAAAAACATGATTCCTTAGGGAGAACTAGGAGTCACGTTTACTCTTTTAGGGATATAAGAATTCCATGCATAGAAGACTAATCCAAATCCTAGATGGACGGCACTGGCATGGTCACCTAGTAACTACAAGGACATTAAAGAGCCAGTTCCTGAGGATTATTTATGACCTGAGGCAAGTCGGCAGACTTGGCGTGTCAGATGGCAATCCCCAGGATATTCTGGATGTGAAGAAAAATGACTGTGAAAGAAAAAAAGAATTTAAATTTGAACCAGTACTTGTTCTTATTGTAGTCAGTGCCTAGAACAGCACCTGGCACAGAGTAGTTACTTAATAAATATTTGTTGAATTGAGTCATTTTGTGTACTTGGGCTGGGTGAGATGGAGGTGGAGTGAAGCAGGGATGTGGTTTGAAGCTCATGAAACTCTATTTTTTTAAACAACAGTTTTTTTTCTAAAAGATAGAATAGCCAAGGGGGTGAGATAACTTACTCTGTTGTTCAGAGCTTTCTGTACAAAGACTTCTCGACTTTCATTTCCTCTATGTGTTATGATGGATGAGACGAAGTTCCTTAAGAATGCTGCAGCAAGTTGTGACTTTCAAAGAAAAAATGGGGGGGGGGGGTAAGTGTGAAATGCGTTAAGGTGGTCAAAGGGCACAGACTTTCAGTTAGAAAACAAATGAATCCTGGAGATAGGATAAACTACATGGTGTCTGTAGTCAATAATACTGTATTTTATACTTGAAAGTCGCTAAGAGAGTAGGTCTTAAAAGTTCTCATCAGAGGTAAAAAAAATTTGTCACCATGTGTGGTGATGGACGTTAACTAGACTTATTTTACTTTGTAATGTATACTTTGCAATATATACGTATATTAAATCATTACATTGCATACCTGACACTACTGTGTCAATTATATCTCAATAAAATGAAAATAAAAGTCTTTTCTCTAAGAATGCACAGCATACGTTTAAAAAACATATCTGTCTTAGCTATAGCATTAGAGGTTTATGAGTATTAGAAGCTAGTTCTTGAGAAATCATGTTTTTCATATCTAATTTTCCAAATCCCAGCAACTAAAAAAATGGAAGAAAGCAGCTCTGTGTGTTGTCCAGATTCAATTTAATTCAGAATAATTTATTGAGCAATAATGGTGGAAGACAGTACAAAACTGGATGCAAAAACTACCCTCAGGTAGCTCAGAATCTATAGTTCTAAACTGTGTTTATCTGGGAATTCCCTGGTGGTGCAGTGGTTAGAACTCAATGCTTTCACTGCTGAGACCTAGGTTTGATCCCTGGTCAGGGAGCTAAGATCCTACAAGCCACTTGGCACAGCAAACAAAACAAAATAAAAACAAGCCTCTAAGTTTTGATAGGTCAGGCCCATCAAGAAATAAACACCATTTATATAATGATGACAATAAAAATAATAAATATTAATGGTAACTGGAGAAAGCAATGGCAACCCACTCCAGTACTCTTGCCTGGCAAATCCCACGGACAGAGGAGCCTGGTGGGCTGCAGTCCATGGGGTCGCTAGGAGTTGGATATGACTGAGCAACTTCACTTTCATGCATTGGAGAAGGAAATGGCAACCCACTCCAGTGTTCTTGCCTGGAGGATCCTAGGGATGGGGGAGCCTGGTGGGCTGCCATCTATGGGGTTGCACAGAGTCGGACACGACTGAAGTGACTTAGCAGCAGTGGTAACAACAACCACTAATATGAAAGGTCTACTCTAAGCCAGTTGCTGTGTTAAGCTCTATATCCACATTCATTGCTATATTTAAACCTTGCAGCAACCTTGAAAGGTAGGAGTAGTTGTTCAGCTTCAATAAATATGGAAGCCAGAACTCAGAGTAATTCAAGAACTTGTCAAAGACTATACAGTTAGTAAAATATAACCAGGTCATAAATGCAAGTCAGTTTTGTTCTGGATAGATGCTTCTTACCTTTCATCACATTGCTTCCCCATCCCATACTCATGCACAGAAGAAGATGAGCATCCTTTTTTGCATCACGTAATTTATATAGGGTTATATAGGATTGTCTCTGGGCTAGGTACAATACTACATGATTTTTTTTGGAAAGTAATCACTAATTCTCACAAATACTTCATAGGAAAGATATTTTGAGACCCATTTTGTTGATGAGGAAGCTGTTCAGAGAGTTTAAGTAAGTGGACCATCATCAGAAGCTAATAGACACAGATCTGGCATAACCCCTGAAGCCTCCTGTGTAGCTGTATTAAGTGATTATACAGAATGATTTGTAAAGCACTGAGTAGTCCTCAGAGAATTTCCACTTCCCCTTAAGCCTGCTGCAAGGATCATAATTCCACCATTAGAAATTTATTTATTTGAGCTAATTAACTTCTCCCTGGTATGAGAAAAGGTTACTGTGGAGATAGGGATTCTGATGGAGAAACTAAGAAGTGGATCTTTTTGTAGTATGGGATCTCACTATCAGAGAATTAGCCTGAATGAAGAGCCCCAAAGAGGAGCTCTTGGAAACCACAGGCCAATAGAAGGCATGGCAGTGCTGTGGGACAGTGGGAAAGTATCCGACTCTGCCAGTGGGGCATACTGAAGGACAGGTTGGTTAGAGCAGTGATTCTCAAACACGAGAATCATCTGGAGGGCGTCTTAAGACACAAAATGCTGAGCTTGACAGATTTCTGATTCAGCAGGCCTAGGTTGGGGGCCTAAGAATTTGCCTAGCTGACAAATTCCCAGGTGATGCTGAGGTTGCTAGTTTAGGGACCACACACTGAGAACTATGATTCTATAGCCTGGTACAGAGAATTGTGAGATACAGTGATATTTGGAGGAGGAGAAATGTCTGCCATTATTTGGTTACCTTCTGTTTGGTACTGTATCCAAGGGATGGTAGACATAAATAGGGGAGGGAGAAACCAATGGGAAATTTAAGACTCTCTTTTTATAAGCACCAGATATTTTATATTATCTCTCATTTATTAGTCTCTAAAGAGCAAGCTTAAAAAATATGTAAGTTCATCACTTCGTGGCAAATAGATGGGGAAACAGTGGAAATAGTGACAGACTTTATCTTTTGGGGCTCCAAAACCACTGCAGATGGTGACTGCAGCCATGAAATTAAAAGATGCTTGCTCCTTGGAAGAAAAGTTATGACCAACCTAGACAGCATATTAAAAAGCAGAGACAATACTTTGCCAACAAAGGTCCATTTAGTCAAAGCTGTGGTTTTTCCAGTAGTCATGTATGGATGTGAGAGTTGGACTATAAAGAAAGCTGAGTGTTAAAAAACTGATGCTTTTGAACTGTGGTGTTGGAGAGGACTCTTTGAGAGTCCCTTGGGCTTCTAGGAGATCAAACCAGTCCATCCTAAAGGAAATGAGTCCTGAATATTCCTTGGAAGGACTGATTCTGAAGCTGAAACTCCAGTACTTTGACCACATGATGCGAAGAACTAACTCATTGGAAAAGACTCTAATGCTGGAAAAGACTCTAATGCTGGGAAAGATTGAGGGCAGGAGGAGAAGGGGACAACATAGGATCAGATGACTGGATGGTATCACTGACTCAATGGACATGAGTTAGGGTAAACTCTGGGAGCTGGTGATGGACAGGGAGGCCTGGCATGCTGCAGTCCATGGGGTCACAAAGAGTCGGACACTACTGAGTGACTGAATTGACCTGAAAGAACAAGCTTAAAAAATATGTAAGGAAGACACAGTTAATAATGCTTCTGTGAGAATATATTCAAACAACAAAAACAGAATTGGCATTTAATGCATGTATTAGGAGTAACTCAGAAGCAACATACACACTCCTGGAAAAAACTGAAACATTAATTAAAGAATTGAAAAAAAAAAAAGCCAATTTCCTCTTTTTGTGTATGGTCTGTATGGTTGAGTAAAAAAGTCAGAAAATGGACCTTAATGATAACACATTTGTGTGAAAACACAAATTAATTTTCCTTTAATTATATCACTTACACTTAGCAGAATTTAATTTAGTCTTAAATTTAAGACACTTTGCTTGACCATGTGAATTTAAGGTACAAACAGGTAGCTCAGAATTCTTGGCTGTTTATTTCCTTACTCCCAGAGAGTCGTGTGCTTAATAACTGATGATGTGTGATGAATTTTCAGTGAATGCCTCTGGGTGAACAGTTCTGACTTGCAGCTCAGAGAGAAGCTGGAACAGAAAGCAAAGGAGAAGGTTGCAAATCCCTTAATGAAATTTTTAATAAAAGCAGCTTTGGATGCATGCCTTTTCAAATCATTGCATCAGACCATTTTTGAGAGTCGACATAACTCATCAAGAGAGTGAGTAGTAAGAATGCTGAAAGACGGCACAATTAAAGAGAGAGGCACATCTAGGAAAACGTTATGGCCAGAAAGTAGCTTTGAACCTGGATCAAGAAATGTTCATGGGAGCCATTTCTCATGGAGATTTTCAGGATGCCCATCTTTTAGTTCCTTCACCTTGAAGAGTAAAATGTGTGTGGTAGAAATTTGTATGTACCACTGCCATGCCACCATGCCAGTCTATTTCTAGAGTTTTCATAGTGAGAGGAAGAACATTTTGTATAGGAACATTATAGGGCCAGGATTTTGCCAGGATCACAATGCAAATTGAGAGATCGATGAGGATGTAAGCTGTGTGAAGGTACTTCTTGAGAGTTCAGTGGTCAGCCTCACTTCCGTCTCAGGCTGTCTTTGCTCTCCACTCCACTGAGAGCCTCTTTCACAGATGGCACTGAGTTAACCTGATGGACTTCATTATTGCTCATTGAATGCCAGAATCTCCTAGTCAAAAGGGATGATGAGAAGATGGCAGGGGTCTATCGGACAGACATTTGTGATATCTGGACCACTAAGCTGTTCTCACCCCTCACAGCAAAAAAGGCGATGGTCTTGCCTGAAATGTGCCAACAGACACTTCTTGCCTTTCCTTTCTTGAAAAAAATAGGCATTGTTTTTAAGGCTTCCTCAGAGCCAGGACTCAGGAATGCATTGACCTCCAAAGTCCTCATGGTATTCCCTAACAAATGTAAATTAAATAAAAAAATCAGTATGGCAAGCCCAGTGAATGAGAAAGACAGTGAGAGCAGGCACAATTATCCTTTCAACAATTATTTGCAGACATCATTAATAAGTTTCCCTCTGAAGCAGCAATCAAGCCAATCCTTCCCTTTGGTAAGATGTTTAAGTGCTACACAGAAATAGCTGTAAGCAGACCAAGATTAGAACAGAGGGAGTCTTACTTTATGTGTTTCCTTTCTCCTGTAGCTTTTGAACAAGTGTTTGTGGTACTAGGCAAGTAGGTTTCCCAATGATCCTGTGTATATGCCCCTCGGGAGTCCTCATTCATTGACATATTTATTATATGTGCAATGGAAAGTTCCCCTTATCCCATTTTTTAATCTTTTGTGTTTTATCAAAAACAGAATGAAGTACCCTTTCTGTATGTTTATACTGAAAGTGTGTGGAGAGGATGTATCTCAAAAGACCCCACTGAGGTGTAATTCACTGCAGGTTTTATAGGGGAGGGAAAAGAAAGGGGATGAGAAGAAAAGATGTTTTTTTTCTTCAAGAAAGGATTTTGTGGCTTTTGGCACTGTTAATAATTTGTGTGGAAAAATAATGTTTTCTTGTGTGTTTAATCCTGTGCCAAGGCAGCTGCTGGTGCAGTAGCGTTCTGCAACAAATTAGAGGGCAGTTAAAGCGAGATTTTCCACCATCAAGAACAAAGCAAGGCCAGTTAGCATGAGGACAGCTTGTTCTACTTGCTAATGTGCTTAAAAACTTGCTGCACATAATTTGAAACAGCTTTTGTGTGAGGATGCTGCAGCTTCGGTTTCTGAGGTCTAGTTCTAATTCCAAATCAAATGGAAGCAGCTGAATTAGAAAATGACAAGTTATGCCCTGACATTGTCTGCCCAGGCTACCAAGATAATTTTTTCATCATTGCTATTGACTTGAAAGTTAATTCCTCTCAATATTAAAATATTTAATGGATGACAGCTGTCTGAAATATGAAACCTGCAGCCCCTATTTACGGAAGGAGCATTCTCAGTAACTGTGGCAGCTCTAACACACTTACAAATTATTTAAAGATGTATTACCTTTGCTGGTAAGGAAGCAGATGTTCAAAAGATTCAGGGCTTCCTTAAAAGTTGATCTGAATCTCAAGAGTTTTAATCAATGTAGCTTTTTATTTCACTGACTTGGAATTAAATGGGATTCCTTGGTTGAAATGCATTGGAAAAGAGCATGCTGTAGTCCAAATACCTTTCAATGCCTAGAATTTAAAACTTTCATTTGTAACTCTGATAGGCTGTGGAGAATTAAATCTAGGTGGGAGAGAAATAGGAGAAGGCAGATTTTCAGGTGGACTTTTTGCCTACTTAAACACAGGCTGGGCACAGCTGGAGTGGTGAGGTTTCAGACCCTGTGTGAGCAAGGAATGAGAATTCAGCTCCTAAATTCACATTCATCAGGCTGAATACTAAATTCTTCTTAAAGGCCAAGTGCACTGCTGACATCCTCACTGATAGGATTTCAAACGCTATTGCTGTAGCTATACTAAAAAATACTAATGAAGGACATTAAGGTTCAAAGAAGGCCTTGAAGAAATCTCAGAGGTCAAAAGTTCTTGGGACAGTGTACACACTTGAAGAAAAATCAGAGGATTTTGGCTAAAAATAAATTAAATAGCAGAATTTTATTCAAAGGGAGCTTGGGAGCCCTCTCTTTATATCACTATGCCATTTATATCATTAAAACCTGAGGTTGGAAAACAATATACTTTTTTAAAACTACCTAAAGTCAAATATAGGCCTCTCTGGGTTCATTTTCTTTTAGGGGAAATGTAAATTAACCACATATTTAGTATTTATAAACATACATTTTGAGCTTCCCTGGTGGCTCAGATGGTAAAGAATCTGCCCACGATGTGGGAAACCTGAATTTGATCCCTGGGTTGGAAAGATCACCCTGGAGAAGGGCATGGCAACCCACTCCAGTATTCTTGACTGGAGAACCCATGGACAGGAGCCTGGCGGGCTACATACAGTACATGGGGTCGCAAAGATTTGGACACAACTAAGAGACTAAGCACATACACATACATTATCTCTGGTTGAGCTGAAGTGAGCCAGAAATAAGGAATCAGAGTAGAAAAAGCGTGGGTTGGACCTCATAACACACAGGAAAATGAACAGCTGTGTACTGGTAAAGAGCTACTGTGTGTGGTTGTATTGGTTGTACACTGTACAACTGAAGGGGGAACTGTTCAGATTGTAGTTTGAGTGAATGATATCAAAAGAGTTATGTAGTATACAATGTGTATGGCTACCTATGGTCATATCTGAATTGGTGTAATTTTAAGGTACCTGGACAAACTCATCTAAATCAGTAGTCCCCAACCTTTTTGGCATCAGGGACCAGTTTTGTGGAAGACAGTTTTTCCAAGGACTCAGGGGTGGGAGATTATTTGGGGGTGATTCTTGTAATGAGTGCGCTGTTTGATCCCTTTCACATAGTAGTTCATAGTAGGGTTCGTGTTCCTATGACAATCTAATGCTACCACTAATTGGACAGGAGGCAGAGCTCAGGTGGTAATAGGAGAGATGGGGAGTGGCTGTAAATACAGGTGAAGCTCTGCTTGCTAGCCAGCTGCTCGCCTCCTGCTGTGTGGTCCAGTTCCTAACATGTCACAGACTGCTACTAGTTAGTGGTTCAGGGTTTCGGGATCCCTAGTCTAAATCTTCTGTTATGGATAATCACAGTACCTGATTTTCTTGTATAAGTAACTTGTTAAGGGATAATATTTAAATAATTTATATCAAGGATAGTAGTAATAAAGAATCATACTTTAGTAAGCTAACACATTAATGTGCCCACAAATTTTTGGTAAAAGAGGCATTGTTATTTTCTCTATTAGGATTCAGAATGCTATAAGAAAGGAATACAGGAAAGGTCAGTATTAATGATGAAATAATAAAGTATTAGAAGCTTAAGGAGCTACTTGGTTTAGGAAGAAGCACAAAATGTTATGTTTGGCAGCAAAGAAACAGTTTGAGAGCATTGAGAACCTGGGTTGAAAAGATACAGAAAGAAGGAATAAAAGCTTGGCCTATTTAGGAATTTTTCATAAAGATATCCTAACTGAAGGAACAAGTATTCACTTGAAATTTTCAATTAGTTCTGTGTCCAAATTAGTAGGAAAAGGCTTGGAGAAATATTTAAAAATAATTTCTCTTCTTATCCATTTTCTACAAAGACTAATTGGTCTTCCCAAGATTCAGCATTTCAACAAATACTTAGTGGGCACCTCTTACCAGAGAGAAGCAAGGGGACATGCAATGGTACATGCCATAGTTCCTGATCTAGCTGTTGACATTAATGTGAACCAAACTCATTAACATAAGAACTAAAAGTTCTGAGGATTTAAAGAAGGCAGAGATCATGTATGGTTAGGAATAAGATCAGGGAAATTTTTCTAGTGAAGGTGGTGTGTTAGACGGGCCTCAGTGAACACCAGTAGTCACTTGGACTAGAACTGAATCCCAGGGCCCTAAAAGTGCTGAGAGTTTAAAGAATTTAGATAGGTCGAAAATTTTCCTCATATCTTAAAATTAAGTTTGATTAGAATTCCATTTAATTTGTTCATGTTTTATGCTAGCTATTTTTGTTACCTTTTGGAGAGAAAGATATTAAAAAAATAAGATATTTATGGTGACAAGGAGTAAGGATAATATTGCATAACAGATATTTTATGAAACAACTTGAATTGTTCATGTCCTCTCAGGAAAATATAGTTGTGTCTTTTCCAGCCGCTTTCATGCTGAATCTAAGCCACCTAGATTTCTTGAGCAACATCATTCTGAACAGACAGCACACAAGCTATCTTTAGTCCTTTTGCTTTATTTTGTTTTGCTCAATTCTGTATTGTTGAGATACTCTGTGGAACATAACTCAGAATTATCCTACTGAGAGTTAAAGGAGTTGCAGTAGCTATTTACCAACTCTTCCTCTTAAAGTCTGTGGGGTTGCAAAGAGTAGGATCCAGCTGAGCAACTTTCACGTCACGTCGTATCCTCTTATAGGTTACTCCAGAGAGTAACTTCCTGGGACTTCCTGAACTGATGGACATGCTGAACATGCTCCAGTGACCAGAGAATGCCTTCAGACAGAGAGATGCTGGACGTGGCTTTTAAGGAAAGTTTCCACAGGTGATCTCTAGGAGGGCTCCAGGATATATAGGAGAGGAAATAATGGTGTCTGATATAGTGTAATCCTTACAAAAAAAGAAAAGAAACAAAGAATAGGATTCTGTGGTAAATAAGAAGCTGAGGGGTACAATAAGTTTCTTTACCATTAGACTTCTCAGTAATTTTAATATTCATTATAAATATTCCAAAAAGAATTATGTCAGTTTTATCAAGTTTATTTGAACAGAGAACACATTTTTTGAGAAGCAGCTTTCAAGACTATTGCATGGAAGATATTTTGTAAATATTTGTATTAATAAATACTTTGTAAGTATCTTATTCCTACATTTATATAATATCTCTATATTCAAGTTACCTTCCAAGGCCCTAGATGAGAAAATGGAGATGTAGAAGTAAATCTGACTTAAATCTTGACTTTAGATTGCTGTGATCCATTAGAGAAGATAGATATGTATGACAGTGATCATCCTTGTTGTTGTTCAGTCCCTCAATTGTGACCGACTCTTTGCAACCCTATGGACTGCAGCATGCCAGACTTCCCCGTCTTTCACCATCTCCCAGAGCTTGCTCAAACTCAAGTCCATTGAATCAGTGAGGCCATCCAATCATTTCATCCTCTCTCATCCCCTTGTCCTCCTACCTTCAATCTTTCCCAGAATCAGGGTCTTTTCCAGTGAATCTGCTCTTTATATTAGGTGGCCAAAGTATTAGAACTTCAGCCTCAGCATCAGTCCTTCCAGTGAGTATTCAGGATTGATTTCCTTTAGGATTGACTGGTTTGATCTCCTTGCAGTCCAAGGGACTCTCAAGAGTCTTCTCCAATACCACAACGCAGAAGCATCAGTTCTTTGGTGTTCAGCCTTCTTTATGGTCCAACTCACACATCTGTATATGACTGCTAGAAAAACATAGCTTTAACTAGCTGACTTTTGTCGACAAAGTAATTTCTCTGCCTTTTAGTACGCTGTCTAGGTTTGTCATAGCTTTTCTTCCAATGAGCAAGCATCTTTTAATTTCATGACTGCAGTCACCATCTGCAGTGATTTTGGAGCCCCCCCCCAAAATAAAGTTCATCACTGTTTCCATTGTTTCCTCATCTATTTGCCATGAAGTGATGGGACCAGATGTCGTGATCTTAGTTTTCTGAAGGTTAAGTTTTAAGCCAGCTTTTTCACTCTCCTCTTTCACTTTCATCAAAAGGCTCTTTATTTCCTCTTCACTTTCTGCCATAAGGGTGATGTCATCAGCATATCTGAGGTTACTGAAATTTCTCCCATCCATCATGATTCCAGCTTCTGCTCATCCACCCTGGCATTTTGCATGATGTACTCTGCATAAGAGTTAAATAAGCAGTGTGACAATATACAGCCTTGATGTACTCCTTTCCCAATCTTGAACCAGCTGTTGCTTCTTGATGTGCATACAGGTTTCTCAGGAGGCAGGTAAAGAGGTTTGGTATTCTCATCTCTTTAAGAACTTTCCACAGTTTGATCTGATCCACATAGTCAGACACAGTCAATGAAACAGAAGTAGATGTTTTTGGAATACCCTCGCTTTTTGTGTAATCCAGTGGATGTTGGCAATTTGATCTCTGGTTCCTCTGCCTTTTCTGAATCCAGCTTGAACATCTGGAAGTTCTTGGTTCACATAATGTTGAAGCCTTGCTTGGAGAATTTTGAACATTTCTTTGCTAGTGTGTGAGATGAGTGCAATTGTGCAGTAGTTTGAACATTCTTTGGCATTGCCCTTCTTTAGGATTGGAATGAAAACAGATCTCTTCCAGTCCTGTGGCTACTGCTGAGTTTTCCAAATTTTCTGGCATATTGAGTGTAGCACTTTCATAGCATCATCTTTCAGGATTTGAAATAGCTCAGCTGGAATTCTATCACCTCCACTAGCTTTGTTTGTAGTAAGGCTTCCTAAGGCCCACTTGTCTTTGCACTCCAAGAAGTCTGGCTCTAGTTGAGTCATCACACCACCGTGACTATCTGGGTCATTAATATCTTTTTTGTATTGTTATTCTGTGTATTCTGCTTCTGTTGGGTCCATACTACTTGTGTCCTTTATTGTGCCTATCTTTGCATGAAATGTTCCCTTGGTATCTCTAATTTTCTTGAAATTGTCATCATTATCATAATGTAAATTAATAAGGGATGAATAGGATATCAGAGATTTAAAGGAAAGAGGATTTTTTCTAGCTATGACATAAGGGGCCTTCCTGAATGAAGCAGCATTGACCTGAACCTTGAATTTAAGGTGCTTTTGAAATTTTAAGAGAAAGAATAGTAGCAAATTATTCTAGGCTAAGGAAGCAGTATCAGCAGAGGGCATGGAGGGTGGAGTTATTGAAGAATAATGTTGAAAATGTCCTTCTTTTATAGATGATCTCTAGTCTACAAAAATTAGACAAGAAGGCATGAACAAAGTGTTATCTAAAAGTTCTCTCAGTAATAAACTATGTGTTTGTGTATATGCTTCCCTGGTGGCTCAGAGGGTGAAGCATCTGCCTGTGATGTGGAAGACCCAGGTTTGATCCCTGGGTCAGGAAGATCCCCTGGAGAAGGGAATTGCAACTCACTCCAGTATTCTTGCCTGGAGAATCTCATGGACAGAGGAGCCTGGTGGGCTACAGTCCATGGGGTCGCAAAGAGTCAGACACGACTGAACGACTACACACACACACACACACACACACACGTGTATATACTGTATATATATAGCAGATACTAAGTTTCTGAAAAATCTTTCCATGTTGACATGTAACCTTATGCTTTTGGTTGGTGAATCTCGGAAGTAGTTCAAAATGTCATGAAACTGCCTGGTATTCTCTAGGCATCTCCCATGGGATCTTTTATGATTTTTATTACATATGAATCTGTTACAGCTGCTGTCTCAACCCTGCTTCCCTCCACAAAAAAAAGCTGCCAATTCTAGCAGGTACTGCATTCTATAATCTGTCCATTTAACGCTGAAACTCAAAAATGTTTATTTTATCCCTTTAACTTAAATTCTTTCAAGTGCTTTGGTGACTGCTTGTAATGGAAGGCGAAGGTGATTAGTTCAGTTGCCATGTGAACTAGATTGATAACAGCGAATCCCTGCTCCTGGTAAAACAATTCAAAATTATATAATTATGTTGTTAAAAATATACCAAAAGTTTCAAGGAAAAGCTTCAATAAGACTACCTTTCATTTTTAAAATGTTGCCTAATTTTTATCCAGATGTGTGCATATTTTTCTTATTATCATAAAGTGTTTCCAGTTTTACATTCTTACTTATTAAAGTGCCTTTTTTTAGTGTTTCTCCATATTCTTTTTAACTTTAGTCAAAGCATATATTTTTAAAGAATAATTTGATTGTGTTTGCAAAAACTTTTAAAGTGTTCATTATAAAAATGTCAATCAAAACTCAAAACTACAAAAAGAAAGTTAAAAAAATTCTAAAAATTCCACATCTCAAAATAACTACCATTAACAGTTGTTATACATCATTCTAGACATATTAGCATTATGTTTCAGCAAGAAAGGCTAAAACTGAGGTAATTGCTGATATTTAGATAAACCTCTTTTTAATGCAAATATGGGGCTTCCTAAAGTGTCTCTTTAAAATTTTTCATCAAAACAGTATTGATAGAGTAAAAAAGACTTGATTTTGTTTTTTAGCTCCGTGTTTCAACTTTGACTTTGCCTTTAAAGATGAGAAAACTAGACTTTCCATATTTCCCCTCCCATTTCTATCTTGGTATTATTGCATTGCCATTGTAATATCATCAAGTTATATTTGTATTCTTTTCCATAACCATAACTTTTATAGTCCTGAGTGATTTATTTTGATTCTCCTTTTTGTTAATTGGATAAACGGCTCTTGTATTTTATATGCTTGAGCTCTTATATATGCGGCTATATTGGAGAAGGCAATGGCACCCTACTCCAGTATTCTTGCCTGAAAAATCCCATGGACGGAGGAGCCTGGTGGGCTACAGTCCATGGGATTGCTAAGAGTCAGACATGACTGAGCGACTTCACTTTCACTTTTCACTTTTATGCACTGGAGAAGGAAATGGCAACCCACTCCAGTGTTCTTGCCTGGAGAATCCCAGGGATGGGAGAGCCTGGTGGGCTGCTGTCTATGGGGTCACACAGGGTTGGACATGACTGAAGCAACTTAGCAGTAGCAGTAGCATGTGGCTATATGTGGCTACTGAATACTTGAAATGAGGCTAGTGTGATTGAAAAACTGAATTTTACATTTTATTTAATCCTAATTAAATTAATTTAAATAGCTTTGTGTGGCTAATGGCTGCTATATTGGATAAAAACTTTATCTTTAATGTTTTAGCATATTTTCATATCTCTGTATCAAATGTGTAAAATCTTGGAACACAAGTTTTCCTTAGAAATTTGTATGCATCAAGGATTACTATGAAAAAAATTCTAAGGCTGTTGTGAGTTTTTAATTCCTTATTTGATAATATTTAACATTTTGAAGATCTCAGGGGCAGGTGGAGGAGGCTGCCTAAAGCAGTTATAGTGGGCAGGAATCATGATATTTTGAACTGTTGTTCATATCTCTAGCAACCAGTGGTTGCTTGTCCTCATGGATATGCCAACATAGGAAAGTTATTTTATTGCAAGTTATTGATTATTATTCCAGTTTCACAAAAGAGAAATTTAGAGAAGTTAAATAATTTTTCTAATGTTACATCGATAGTAGATGGCAGAAATAGGATATAAATCCAAGTTTGTTACTATTTGTTCCACCACTCTAGTGATTTAATTTTTTCAGCAGCAAAAATTCTTTTCTAAAAATGAAATTTTATGTAGAATTCTAAAATACAGTTAAAATTGCTTATAATTCTATAATATTTTAAATCCCAAATTTTAAACATTAAGTATTAAAAAGCCAATACATGAGAATAATGAAGCTGTATTATTAATCAACACCAGAACTTGAAATCTGAGCTTATAACTAACATTTGTAGCTTTATATTACTCAGCATCCAACTTATTTGTATCTAGTTTAGTTTACCACGTCATGGAATCATGACTCATGCAGATACATGGTTGTAATGGTCACTGTTTTTAGAGGCATGCATTTAGCTGAGGACATTCTTCAATTAAACTGATCCAGAAACTTAAAAGAGAAGCAGTAGAAAAAGTCTCTGGCTTTAAAATTGAGTCATAACCACATCTAACAAGTGCTTGCTTTTCTAAACTTCAATAGAAAGGTCAACCTCAAACTTACAGCAAACATCAAAGCTATCTGTAGAATGCTACATGTCACTAGTTTAATTATAATTGAGTAAGTGACTACTGAGGTATGCCAAGGGCTTGAGCCAAATAGACATGTGTGAATCTTTCCTGTTACATGACTGAGCAGACATTCTGTGATATAGTGGATATTCACCTAGGTGCTATTACATGAGTAAGTTTTTTAAAAAGATGATCATTGACCTACAACTTTTCTAACTAATGGTACATTTTTAAGTTCACAAAAATGTATAAAGGTACTCAGGGAGGCTCCCTTCTGATATATGTAAAAAATAAAAAATATATTAATCTAGCAGCATGAGTTAAATTTTTGTGATCTTCTGTGTCATATAACTTAATGATTACATGTTAAATTCTGTATCTTATTTTTATAAATACAGTTTAAATTATCTGAATGTGATTGAAAATCTATTTGAACAAAACAACCCATAGAACACTATTGTATACAGCTGACATAGTTTTGTAGCCTCACTATCAAGTCTTATAAACATTTATAGTTGCAAATATTTATGTCTGGATAGCATCTATCAAAACATTTGCCACAGGCTTTCATTATTTTGTTCCTAAACTCATTATTCATATTATTTCTTTTGTGGCCAAGGTAAAAATGGTAGTCCACTTGGGACCTGCTTGCTCTGACTTGGCAAAGAGTGAAAAGGGATAACTCTTCCTGGTGTAGATCTTGTAGACCTTGAAGCAAGAGGAGTTTCGGTGTGTTATAAAAAACTGATATGATTTACTAAAGCCAGTGGTCCAGAAAATGGTCTAGGCTGATTATATTGCATCTTAACAAAACTCTTGTGTAGAGATCCTGGTCAGCTCTAGAGTTGGTCAGTTCTTGGTCAGCTGGTCAGCTCTCACTGGGAAGGGTGCCTGAGTTTTCTTTTTTACTATTATGAATCACCTTTTGGCAACTCTGGAAAGAAATTCCAGAAGTGGATATTACTCTCCTCTGATTTTTTTCTTTAGTTGAAATTCCATGCTTCTGAGGTTCCTCATCTGAGTTCTAGTCTTTGGCTAATTCTTATCTCTTTTATAAAAGTAAGACAAGTCTATGCAATCAATCACAGGGAACAGGGATCAGACATGTGCAGACAATAAAATTCGAAGGATACAGAAGGTGAATCACACACCTTGACTTTTTTGTGTGTGCCTGTGTGTGTGTGTATGTGTATGTGTGTGTGAGCAGACTTGCTCTTCTAAATTTAGAAACAGTCCAACTATTGGTCAAAATTATGAAATTCTTTTCCAGAATATGGAAAGAGTAAGTTATCGAGGTGGAAGGGAGTTAATATCCCTTATAGATGCCTCCCGTGTGAAATATGAGATATAGATTAGTTTCATTCATTGAATGAATGAACGTAGGGATCTTGAGGGAACTGTAGTTCACTACCTTCATGGGGAGGTGCAATGGATTCTCTAAGGCCAAAGGTCAAGAGATTGCCAGCTCAACTTTCACTTGTATATTTACTATTCAGGCAGACATTATCCTTGACCCTGCAAAGTAGATATGGTCTGTAATCCCAAGATGCTGATTATACAATGTGGGAGCAGGCACTTGAGGAGAAATTTTCGTATAGTGCACTATAAGGATAGAATAGATTTAACTAAAGTAATTTTTTCACTTTGTTTAATTTCCTAAGGATCTGCTCTGTAACTGTCTCTGCATCTGTAATTACCAGCCAACATTTATATGTATGATTATTTTATTACTCAGAAAACCCATTAAGGTAGATACTATTATTTGCCCCATTTTATGCATAAGTAAACTAAAACAGTGTCAGACTTTATTTTTCTGGGTTCCAAAATCACTGCAGATGGTGACTGCAGCGATGAAATCAAAAGACGCTAACTCCTTGGAAGAAAAGTTATGACCAACCTAGATAGCATATTCAAAAGCAGAGACATTACTTTACCAACTAAGGCCCATCTAGTCAAGGCTATGGTTTTTCCAGTAGTCATGTATGGATGGGAGAGTTGGACTGTGAAGAAGGCTGAGCGCCGAAGAATTGATGCTTTTGAACTGTGGTGTTGGAGAAGACTCTTGAGAGTCCCTTGGACTGCAAGGAGATCCAACCAGTCCATTCTGAAGGAGATCGGCCCTGGGATTTCTTTGGAAGGAATGATGCTAAAGCTGAAGCTCCAGTACTTTGGCCACCTCATGCGAAGAGTTTACTCATTGGAAAAGACTCTGATGCTGGGAGGGATTGAGGGCAGGAGGAGAAGGGGATGACAGAGGATGAGATGGCTGGATGGCATCACTGACTCGATGGGCATGAGTCTGAGTGAACTCCGGGAGTTGGTGATGGACAGGGAGGCCTGGCGTGCTGCGATTCATGGGGTCGCAAAGAGTTGGACATGACTGAGTGACTGAACTGAACTGAACTGAAACTAAGGTTAAGGAAAATAAGCTGTTTGTCTGCAACAGTTTCCTAAAATAAAAGCATGTGACAGATTCAAATTCAAAACAAAACAAAACAAAACAAAATCCCCCAAATCAAAAAACTTAAAAGAGAATGAGAAGACGAGTTACTGACTTGGAGAAAACATTTGCAAAACACGCATATGACAATGGACTATTGTCTAAATATACAAAGAACACTTCAAACTCAACAATAAGAAAATGAACAACTCAACTGAAAAAATAGACACAAGATATCTCACTAAAGAAAACGACAGATGAGTGTGTGAAGACATGCTCAATATCATATGTCCTTAGAGAATTATAAGTGAAAGCAATGACTTACCACTCCTCAGCTATTAGAATGGCCCAAATATACCAAGTGCTGGGAAGCTTGTAGACCAACAAAAATTCTCACTCATTGCTACTGGGAATACGAAATAGTACTGTCACTGTGAAAATTAGTGTGATAGTTTCTTATGATTCAGCAATAACACTCCTTGGCTATTTACTCAAAGCTGTTGAAATGTGTATGCATGGAAAAACCTACTTATGGAGGTGAGAAGCAGCTTTACTCATATTTCGGTAAACCTGGAAACAACCAAGATATCTTTAAAGTATGGTACATCCAGACAATGGAACATGATTCAGCACTACAAAACCCCAATCTTCCCTGAAAAGACATGAAAGAAACCATTCTATATACGAAAATGGTGGATTCTTGCCACTGTACATTTGCCGAAATCCATGGGGTTTGCTGAGTTGAACATGACTGTTCCAACTAAGCATGCAGCAGTGCGTAGAATGTATAAGAACAAGAGTGAACCCTAATATAAACTATGGGCTGTGGGAGATAATGATGTCCCAGTGTAAGTTCACTGATTGCAACAAATACGTCACTTTGGTGAGAGATGTTGGAAGTGGGGAGGCTATGCATGTGTGTGGGCAGGGCATGTATGGGAACTCTTAGTACATTTCAGTCAGTTTTGCTGTGAATCTAAGACTTCCCTGAAAAAATAATCTATTAAAAAATACTGTTAGGCTCCTTTGCTTCAATTCAGGATTAACTGAGAAGATTGGCTCAGCAAATGATTGGCACTTGATTTATTATTTTCTTTTGATCTATATTGGTAGGTAATATTTTACTCATTAGAGCTCTAGGTAACCTTGAACATTCTTATCAGAAGAAACTAAGGAAAAAACCTTCAACCAAGAAGAAAAAGCTTATGTACCTTACACATTTTTTTGACTTCATTAACTGTCTATGTATTCCATTTCCTCATTTGAAATGTATTGTTAATGGCCTTTTCCTTCCCACAGTTGAGGGTGGGCAGATGATTACTAGGTCATACTGACTTTGAATGGGGCATACATTATGGGAAGGCCTCACTGAGTTTATTATTAATCCATATATATAATAGGAAACAAAACAAAATCCTCTACACAACCCTGACCCTTTGTTTCTTGTTTGCATTATTGTTTGTTGTGGTGTGCCACTGCCTGACCTGATGTAAATGCCAAGTTCACAGCCCCTTCTTTGAATTTAACATTGCAACCATAAATTGTTTGTCCATTTATAAATAAAATAAAATATGGGAGATGATGGAGCTTGAGAGAGCCTATTGTCTGAAACTCTTGGATCTCATTCTTACACAGATGTGCCAAAGCTAAACGTTTGGCAAAGTATAAATTGAATTGGATGTTAAGGCTGTTCATAGCCCTCTCGAGGCAAGTAGGCTGGGTACTTAGCTGTGAATGCCTCAGAGCATTAGAATATGGCAGTTGCCTGAGATTTTTCATGCTTTTTCCTGAAACACTTCTCTCTTCCCAGTTTCCTAGTTGGAGAAGGCAATGGCAACCCACTCCAGTACTCTTGCCTGGAAAATCCCAGGGACAGAGGAGCCTGGTGGGCTGCAGTCTATGGGGTCGCACAGAGTTGGACATGACTAACGTGACTTAGCAGCAGCAGCAGCAGTTCCCTAGTGTAACCATTAAGGTTGATTTGGATTAGCCAGAAGTGCTACTGGTTGGAAGAAAAAAAAAAAATCCTTAGAAACTGACATATTCAGGAACTTCCCTGATGGTCCAGTGGTTAAGAATACATCTGCCAATGCAGGGGACATGAGTTCAATCCCTGCTCTTTGAAAATTCCACATATCACAGAGCGACTGAGTCCATGTGTCACAAATGCTGAAGGCCATGCACCCTAGAGCCCATGCCCTGCAACAAAAAAGCCATTGCAAAGAGAAGCCAGTGCACTGCTGACCAGAGGGTAGCCCCCANCTGCCAATGCAGGGGACATGAGTTCAATCCCTGCTCTTTGAAAATTCCACATATCACAGAGCGACTGAGTCCATGTGTCACAAATGCTGAAGGCCATGCACCCTAGAGCCCATGCCCTGCAACAAAAAAGCCATTGCAAAGAGAAGCCAGTGCACTGCTGACCAGAGGGTAGCCCCCACTTGCTGCAACTTCAGAAAGACCATGTGCAACAACAAAGACCCAGCACAGCCAAAAATAAAATATTAAAAAATCTCTAAAAAAATAAATTGACATATTCAAATACTGCATAAAGAGGTGACTTTTGTTTTCTCTGCAGGGACAGATTGAGGGAAAGCAAAATTTATTTCTTGTTAAAGTTTACTTTTCCCATTTTATTCAGTTTGGAAATGCCAAGTGGCTTTTGAAGATTAAATATGACATGGGATGTGCTACTCCTTTTTATGTGATTGGTTTTTCCATGGAATTAGAGCAGGACATGCAACTTTATGAGTGAGTGTTAATTGGTCATTGAACAAGAATGGTGTGGAAATGACTTAAGAGAGAATCTTGTGTCATGAAAAGTGTGGTAGTGCCTAAAGACCCAGGTGCTGCCTCTGGTTCTGCTACTAATTAGTGTTCTCCGTGAGAGGGACACTTAATTTCAGAGTCTCTGATGCCTCTTTTGTGAAATCTATGAAGAGAGGAAGGTTGAGTAATGTTAGCATATGGCTACCAAGGTTCTTCTTGATTCTAACTTTTTATAGAATATGTGAATATGAGCTGGGACATGAGGGGTCGACTTTGGACGTTCTTTGAACAATTCCCCCAACAATCTTCGGTCAACTTCGTGGAAGGAATCTACAAGAGATATTGACCTTCCTCTCTCTGCCCTCTACCACAGAACAAACAGACCACACTAGAATTCTGACTCTCCAACCTTTGTATTTTGTAGTTGAAAGAGATCTTCTGCATGTATTATCCTCTCAAAATTCTCTAAGATGGGTACTGCTATTGTCCAGAGCTTAAAAGTGGGGAAACTATCTCAGAGGCAAAAAATGCTTGCCCAAACCATATAAAATCATCCCAGGCTGTCATGAACTGGTAGTGAAGTGTAGCCTTAGGAATAGAAAAGACTGGTTTTGAATCCTGACTCTGCCATTTTTTCTTTCTGTAATCTTGGGCAGATTACTTTATCTCAGTTTCTACACTTATATAAAGGCAATCTTAATACTCAAAAGAATGTTTTTATGTAATGTGTGTGTGGTGGCAAAGGAATGTTTTTATATAATGTATGAAAAATGCATTGCACAATACCATCCATGGAGTAAATATTTAAAAGTGATAGTTCTGTCACTAAGCGCAGGCGGCTGCGAGCCGCCGGCTCACTAAGCGCAGCCCAGACGAGCCACCCCACATCCAAGAGACAGCGGCCGAGAGTCCCAGGCAGTGACGGCGCAGGAACGGCTGGGAGGAGCCACCCCACTTCCCACTCAGCACGGCTGAGAGGAGCTACCCCACGTTNGGCAAAATGAGTACAGTATTGTAAAGCAAAACAAACTAAAAAAATAAAAATTATTAATTAAAAAAAAAATGGTTTCTTTGAAACCATTCTTCCTGTGATAGAATCAAAACTCTTGTGTTTAATCCCTTATACTGTTGTTCTACAGCGTCTAGTCATATGTTGTGTTGCCAGTTATATTTCTATTTCATAAAGAGAGAATTGCATTCAAAAGAAGCTCTGCTTCCCACAGTCTGTCTCCCAGAACCCCCAAATTCTGTTTTCACTATTTCCCATTTGAGGGTTGGCTAGGGAAAGCAGCAGCTCTCTTAGTCTTAGATAATCTTATGAATAAGGTCTTCAGTTCCCCATCTAAAAATGTGTTAAAGGCAGGAGAGTTTCCCAACATACACCAGTAAGGAAGAAATCCTTATAAGAAGCAGCCTTCCACTTGACAGTGCATCTTGAAAGGCCTCATCAACAACCCCCAATTCCTGTTAAGATGCACCCTATCTCTTCAGAATGAGGACAGATTGTCTCCTCTCAGCCTGATTCAAAGGTCCCGAAGCACTGGATTCTACACCAAAAAAATTCAATTCTGAGGACCGAGGTTTTTAATGATTTTTTATGTGCCTCACAATCTGTTCCTAAATCTGTTCCCATATAGTTTACATTTACCAATTAATAGGTGAAGTATTGGACCTTTGTATGGGACATTGAAGATGATAATGGAGAATAAGCCCCATTAGAATGATCAACTTTGATGAAAATGTAAACTGAGGATGTCTGATTAAGTGTGCTGAATTCATTGTTGTGTATATTATCTGAGTCAGGAGAAAACTTCAGACTGGACAAAAATAAACGTAATCTTTAATAACTGACAGTACATAATTAGCAGTTAGAAATCTATGGTAAGTCTCTATCCATTATTGTTACTATTATTTTTAGCCATGCTGCATGGCATATGGGCTTTTAATTCCCAGATCAGGGGTAGAACTTGCGCCCTGCTAAAGCGGGCACAGAGAGTCTTAACTGCTGGAGGGTCAGGGAAGTCCCTATGAGTCTATTAAGATAGAAGGCATCCTTCTTCCATTAGTTGAAAGTGCAAATACTGGAAGTAGAAAATTTTTAATAAAACAGTAACAGTGCTCCAAAGATGAGTGTGAAAGTTACTTGGGCATTTGGCTGATGGAAGTTTGCTAAATACTAATCATGGGTAGGATAAGAAGGAAAGAATGGCCCACATACTGACTTTGGAGCACATTCCTGCAAAATATAGAAGTCTTGTGCTGTCTGCTTGAAGTTTATATATATATATATTTTTCCTGCTACCAAGTTGTTACCTGTACTTTGTACTGCTTCTTTTTGTACACTCTCCTCTTCGTCTCTCAACTTTCTATTTGCTGACTGTAAAGTGGCATGGGCTGGGGAAAGAAGCCTATGAGTCTGTGCCCACACATAGCTGGTAGGTGGAGTATAGAGTTAGCCAGACCTGTGTTCAAATTTACTATTCATCATTCATTAGTTGCATGACCCTGGATGGCTCTGAGTTTTACGAATCTCATTTATAAAGTGTTGAATAGGAAGATAATAGTTACCATGGCTTGTTATAAGGATTAAATTAAATAATATTTGTGTGTCTGGGATAGGGTCTGGAACAGAATAGGCACTTGATAAATATTCAAGCCTCTTCTTGTCCCTCCCTTCTCCCCATGTTCTAACTTTGAAGAAGTTCATAATATGTTATGACAGGGAATACAGGGAGTATGGGATATTTTTTAGTACTCAGAATCCTTAGGGCAGCTCTATATGAAGCTGGCAGCTAGCTAATGAAGCCTGATTTCTTGGGTATTTGCCTCTAATGGCTGACTGACCTGGTAACTGAATTATTCAAAGATTTTCATAATATGTTTGAATTTCTTATATCCATTCAGTGGCTAATGATTCCTAGCCAGGCCTAGGGCCTCAGTTTAGAGAGAAAAACAGCTCTCTTCAGAAGTGAATTTTTTTTTAAGATAATAGTTATAACATCCTGATGAATACTTACAATTATTAAGTATTTATTGAAATTGGATGATTTGATAGTAACAATGAATTTAGGCAAACAGTGTGGGAGAAAGTTGGTGTATTGATTTATTTTCACAGGGATTCCAAGAGCTGATGATCACAAAACTAGTAGAAGTACAATGCCAGAGTATTACAGTTTATAGGGGGAAAATTATGTGGGTCACTTTTAAACCGGATAGCACAGTCTGAACCTTTCCCACTTGTCTAACCTTTCAGTAATGCCATTACTTTATATTACTATTAAGTTTAAAAAAATGCCGTCTGTGTAGATGTCATATCCATTTAGAATATTTCTGTTATAAGCTTTCATCTCTGTGCTAAGCTCTGAACTATCAGTCACCAAGAGGGGCTCCTTAGATTCCTCTCAAGTGTAATGTGCCTGCTTTATGTGGTAAGATACTCCTTGGGCGATCACCAGAGAGACACCTGTATAACTGAAAAATGACGCTATTTGAAGTAACTGCTAGATCCACATTATGCATACAATGAGGAGAAATTATTTCTAAATTTATATGGATAACATTTTTTATTTTAATAAGTAATAGTCAGTTAGACATGTTCTCAAGAAGGAATCTCTTCCTTTCTTTTAATTATTTTTTCTCACTATCAGAAATGTTCATGAGATACAAAACAAGCCCTGTGTGCCCCCTCCCCCTTGCCCCTGCAAAAGTCCGCCTTTTAAATTCTGGCATCCTCTCAAACCATAAAGAAGTCATTTTTTTTTCCTTTGGTGGTGGGCCAGTTGGCACAATAGGAAAAGGTCTGTCTGTAGATGCCTTGTTATTTATAGGAGGGATGTGGGAAGGGAAGTGGCCAGATTGAGGGACTATCCATGGTTAACCATTAATAGCATTCATAAATATCTTTGCTTCTATGATTCAGGTGCCTTGTTATCAAAACTTTGATACCAATTCATCTCCAAAATGTTGATTTCCTCCACTACTCCATTCTTTGAAGATGGTATCTTGGATTTTTTTTTAAATTATGTGTTTATTCTGTTCTTAGTGATATTATCTGTCCAGAGCTACAGTGTCTTCCAGATTGTTTTTCTTTCCCAAGAAATAGTGTATTTTGGGAACCACTTCATCTCAAGGGAATGTAAAAGAGAAACGCGTGCCCACTAAGTGGCTCCTATCCTCTGGGAAGTGGACTTTGAGGGTGAGGAGCTATGGAAAGAGTCCAGACATTTGTAAACTTCCTAAATACTAAGTGAGAATCATGCTTCTACATGGATGTTTTGTTTTTTGTTTTTGAATATATGTCTGTGGTTATTCTGAAGGATAGACACAGTTTCTGAGTTCTTAATTGCTTTTTGCCATTTTATGCTTTTTCAGTGAATGGTTACTAAAAGTACACTTGCTACATGCAATTTATTAAGTAAAAATGAAGCATTCATGTTTGAAATGTTGGGGAGTACTTACCTACAGTGAGAAAAAGTGGAGATAATTATATTTAGAAAGCAATCAATGAATCAGGAGAGAGAAAATAGGTTTGCATAAAAACTAATGAACTGAAGCAGGAAAATTAGAAAGCTAATCAGTAAATCAGGAGATAGAAAAGAAGTTTGTATAAAGACTAATAAACTGAAATGGGAAAACTAGAGAACTAGTCTCATGAAATCATGAAGTAGGAATAGCTAAAATAGGCTGGCAAACTGATTACTTAGAGCTGCAGTTATTTACTACTATATAACAACACTAAGACATAGTGGCTTTAAGAAACACTACCTCTTTTGATTCTATCGGTTAGCTGGGCAGAGCATGGCTACACTCATTTGAACACTGAACTGGCTGGATGTCTAAGACTTTACAAGTTTGACACTTTGACAGGGACAGCTGAACTGCCAGGTCTTTCTTATTTTCTGTCATCTTAGAGTTTCTCCCTCTGAACTGCTGGGCCTTTCTTGTTTTCTGTTTTCTTAGAGTTCTCCCTCTACCTGTGATCTCTCCAGTAGAGTGATCAGACTATTAAATGATGAGCCAGGGCTCCCCAAAGAACAAAAGTAGAATATCCTAGGTCTTTCCAAGGTGCAGGTCTCGCGCTGGCGCAGCATCACTTTCTCTACATTCTGCTGGTTGAAGCAAGTCACAGGTCAAACCACATTCACTGTGCTAATTCGTTTCAGTAGTGTCTGACTCTTTGTGACCCCATGGACTGTAGCCCGCCAGGCTCCTCTGTCCATGAGATTCTTCAGGCAAGGATACTGGAGTGGATTGCCATGCCCTCCTCCAGGGCATCGTCCCAACCCAGGGATCAAACCTGCATCTCTTAAGTCCCCTGCATTGGCAGGCAGGTTCTTTACCACTAGCTCCACCTGGGAAGCCCTACATTCATTGTTTAAGTGGGGACTATTATAAGGGGTGAAATACCTGTAGGCAAGGTTTATTGGGAGCCATTTGGGAGACTAGATACCACACCCAAGCATGGCCATATACAAAGAACAGTGTGGCTAGTGGGATGTTTTTGCTGGCCCTATGGCCACTGGGTACTCACATGTCTAGTAGTGACAAGGCCTAGTGATATTCTTTAATAGCCGCTGCATTTTTACGTCATTTCTTCAAGGAGTGTCTGAGTAAACCAGTGAAGGTGCCTGTGTCCTAACTGTCAGGCAGCAGGGAGAAGGATTTTGTCTCTTAATGGTTTCTATTGTAGAAGGCAGAGATTGTCTTTTCTTGGGTTTGAGCAGCCAAATGCCCTGGCTTGCTTGGAGCAACCCTAGTTGAGGTTGATTATTCCAATATAATTATCAACAGTGCCCATTTAACTCTTAGTAGCTTTCCCATGTGGGATAATGAATCATCGGTTCATCTTATGGGTAACCCGCACAATGGAGAATCCTCTAAAATTAAGACAGGATTCAGATCACAGATAACCAAAAAAAAAAAAAAAAAAAAAAAGCCTCCTCCTTCTAGTCATTTCGTTGGCTGTCCAACATCTACATACTTCTTCATGTACTTCATCTACACTATTCTTCATGTGTGTGTATTAGTTGCTCACTCATGTCGGACTCTTTGTGACCCCATGTGACCCCTGTAGCCTGCCAGGCTCCTCTAGTCCATGGAATTCTCCAGGCAAGAATACAGGAGAGGGTTGCCATTTCCTTCTCCAAGGGATCTTCCCAACTCATGGATGGAACCCGGGTCTTCTGAATTGCAGGCAGGTTCTTTACTGGCTGAGCAACCAGGGAAACCCATTCTTTATGTACTTTAAAAAGACAAATGTCTCCAGTTACAGTGAACCTAAGTCTTCTTTGTAGACCTGGCCATATAGTCCATCTTCACATATAAGGTTCTTAGTCTTGTCAATTACTTCACCTTATTAAAAACTTAGAATCTCCAGTTTGACCATGTTCTGTCATGATCCTCTTTCCGTTTTCTGTGATCTAAGGAATAAACTATAAAGTTAACTATTTCTAACACAGTCCATATACAATAGTTATGGAAAAGTGAGAGAAAATGAGTTAAAATATGTAAGTATACATATAACACAACAAAGAGGGAAGAACATAATTAGAGGATACACTCCTTATATCTGTATCTGGCATCTTACCCTAGACTTTCAGTCCTGAATTAGGAATACTCTTTCACTGTCCTTTCACATTCACCTCCCTCCCTAGAGACTCAAAGTACAAGGCAAGATTGGTGGAGCCTCACATCATGAGCAAATGACTAAATTGCTACAAGAAAGAGAATATCCGCCTTTCTCTCTCTCCAGGGGTAGTAGGAGACATGGTACTGCTTTCCATAAGGCTCACATAATAGTGGATGCTTCCTGAGTAGAAAACGGAACAAATGCTTATCATTCACTTTCATCTAATACTTTATTGAAAGTTGTGAAAAAGGACATTGATAGGTAGGGATGAAGTAATGGCTTTAGCTTTTAAACTTAGTATCTAGGAATTTGCTGGCCCAAAGATTATTAGCTGAGACCAGGGGCTACTGCCTTGGGATAATCTAAGTCAAAATGTTTGTGCAGGGGGACAAGAGTCTTTGCAAGGGCAACAGTGGTGAGAAGTGTGATAAAGCAGGAGAGGAGGGAACACTGTGTTGGAGAAGCAGAGGCAGGGAGTGTTCTGAGGGGTGCATACTGGCAGAATATTTAGAGGATGATGTAGATTCTAAGAGATGTGGCATAGAATCAGAGTATATCTCTCTTTCACTCTGATAAATGCCTGTCTGAGTCAGGCTGAGAGCAAGGTGAGAGGATTGGCTGGTGCTGGAAAAAAAAAAAATGTGGAGGAAACATAGGTCAGATTCTTGTGATGGGTTAAAAAATGATCTCAAGACTTAGAAGTCCTTTGTGTTGAATTCTGAAATCTAAATTCTTGTCTAAGTCTGACTCAGGTTGGATGTGTTACTATTGTATGTTACCATAGATAGGGCTTGTTTCTTAATTCATAAACCAGGGGATTTAGATCAGATTAGTGAGTCTTAACACAGAATCTCCAAATTCCAAGAGATCCTCAGTAAGAGCTGGGGGTGGGACAGAAGTCGGTTCACGATCTACAATATTGAGTCATAAGTTAGCTAAAAGGTTAATTCCTGTAGACAGAATGTGATGAGAAATGCCATGGGGGAAGTATAGAGTGCTAAACAAATACAATGTGCAAGCCATAACCTATTCCAGGGGTCTGGGAAGGTCCCCTGGAGGAAGTGGTACTTAAATAAGAGGGGAAAACAAAAGCGGGGCATTTCCAGGAATGTTTAGAAATAATTCAGTTGTGGGGCATGATAAAGATCAGCAGATGTGGAGCNAAAAAAAAAAAAAAAAAAAAAAAGCCTCCTCCTTCTAGTCATTTCGTTGGCTGTCCAACATCTACATACTTCTTCATGTACTTCATCTACACTATTCTTCATGTGTGTGTATTAGTTGCTCACTCATGTCGGACTCTTTGTGACCCCATGTGACCCCTGTAGCCTGCCAGGCTCCTCTAGTCCATGGAATTCTCCAGGCAAGAATACAGGAGAGGGTTGCCATTTCCTTCTCCAAGGGATCTTCCCAACTCATGGATGGAACCCGGGTCTTCTGAATTGCAGGCAGGTTCTTTACTGGCTGAGCAACCAGGGAAACCCATTCTTTATGTACTTTAAAAAGACAAATGTCTCCAGTTACAGTGAACCTAAGTCTTCTTTGTAGACCTGGCCATATAGTCCATCTTCACATATAAGGTTCTTAGTCTTGTCAATTACTTCACCTTATTAAAAACTTAGAATCTCCAGTTTGACCATGTTCTGTCATGATCCTCTTTCCGTTTTCTGTGATCTAAGGAATAAACTATAAAGTTAACTATTTCTAACACAGTCCATATACAATAGTTATGGAAAAGTGAGAGAAAATGAGTTAAAATATGTAAGTATACATATAACACAACAAAGAGGGAAGAACATAATTAGAGGATACACTCCTTATATCTGTATCTGGCATCTTACCCTAGACTTTCAGTCCTGAATTAGGAATACTCTTTCACTGTCCTTTCACATTCACCTCCCTCCCTAGAGACTCAAAGTACAAGGCAAGATTGGTGGAGCCTCACATCATGAGCAAATGACTAAATTGCTACAAGAAAGAGAATATCCGCCTTTCTCTCTCTCCAGGGGTAGTAGGAGACATGGTACTGCTTTCCATCTGGCTCACATAATAGTGGATGCTTCCTGAGTAGAAAACGGAACAAATGCTTATCATTCACTTTCATCTAATACTTTATTGAAAGTTGTGAAAAAGGACATTGATAGGTAGGGATGAAGTAATGGCTTTAGCTTTTAAACTTAGTATCTAGGAATTTGCTGGCCCAAAGATTATTAGCTGAGACCAGGGGCTACTGCCTTGGGATAATCTAAGTCAAAATGTTTGTGCAGGGGGACAAGAGTCTTTGCAAGGGCAACAGTGGTGAGAAGTGTGATAAAGCAGGAGAGGAGGGAACACTGTGTTGGAGAAGCAGAGGCAGGGAGTGTTCTGAGGGGTGCATACTGGCAGAATATTTAGAGGATGATGTAGATTCTAAGAGATGTGGCATAGAATCAGAGTATATCTCTCTTTCACTCTGATAAATGCCTGTCTGAGTCAGGCTGAGAGCAAGGTGAGAGGATTGGCTGGTGCTGGAAAAAAAAAAAATGTGGAGGAAACATAGGTCAGATTCTTGTGATGGGTTAAAAAATGATCTCAAGACTTAGAAGTCCTTTGTGTTGAATTCTGAAATCTAAATTCTTGTCTAAGTCTGACTCAGGTTGGATGTGTTACTATTGTATGTTACCATAGATAGGGCTTGTTTCTTAATTCATAAACCAGGGGATTTAGATCAGATTAGTGAGTCTTAACACAGAATCTCCAAATTCCAAGAGATCCTCAGTAAGAGCTGGGGGTGGGACAGAAGTCGGTTCACGATCTACAATATTGAGTCATAAGTTAGCTAAAAGGTTAATTCCTGTAGACAGAATGTGATGAGAAATGCCATGGGGGAAGTATAGAGTGCTAAACAAATACAATGTGCAAGCCATAACCTATTCCAGGGGTCTGGGAAGGTCCCCTGGAGGAAGTGGTACTTAAATAAGAGGGGAAAACAAAAGCGGGGCATTTCCAGGAATGTTTAGAAATAATTCAGTTGTGGGGCATGATAAAGATCAGCAGATGTGGAGCGTGGATATTTCTCTATAAATGTCCCAGTTTATAACTGCGAGGAATCGAGGTTGTTCGAGAAAGGTTTGTTGCTGATATAGGAATGCTGCACAAACTGTGCAGAAACTTAAATTTTTCTTGCAACTTGGTAATTTTTCCAGCTCCTGTCTCCTTTAATGAACCACAGTCCCAGATTATGAACAGAGCACTTCAGCCCTGAGGGGCTCTTAGAACTCCATATAGAAATGTACCTTACTTTTGAACTTGAAACCATTACAAAATAATTGTTGAGATGCTTTAAATAGATCTCATTAAGGTTAGCGTATAGCTCTGTGCTTTTCTGTCATGCCTGTGTTAGTGAAGGATGGTTTTAGATGTACAATTAAAGCTCTTCCAAAAAGCATGAGGTATCAGTCACCAATTTTATTAGAATTTCAAGAATTTGGGCATAGCCTTTCCTTTGCCTTGTTCCTGCTGCCACTTCAGTGAAATTTTTTTCTTGAAATTTTTGCTGATGAAGGTTGAAGATTCTATAGTTTGTCTGTTTGAAGTACTATTATAGCAAGGTTGCCATGGGAAAATAGCCATCCTTCTCTTAAGATTAATTATTGTTTAGTCTCTGTCACAAACATGAGAAGAGATGATTTAAAAATTATTAATTCTGGTCTCCCAAGTTGACATTATGCCTACAAATCTATTGTATAAAATCCTATGGGACTAGTGAAAGAAAACACTTCCTGTGTCTCTCCTACAAAACTCAAAAGTCCAAAGTATCAAAGAAAAATGTTTACTGTTTTTATGAAATGCAAACTACTTTTAGTTTTATATCCCTGGGGTTTTGTAATACTGAGCACCCACTATCTTTTCTCTTCTGCTCAAATCTCTTTCTTGCCTTGTCTATGCATTTTGAACACTCTGGATCAGCTGTGACCAGTATTTCCCGTTTTGTGTGTCAGGGCAGTAATAAGTGCCTGTGTCACACTCCCCCACCCAAACTGTGGACTTTTTGCTCAGAGGGACAAGCATGCATAATGATATCCATCTGGGAGGGAGCTTAAAATAGTATCCATGCGTCATTTTGCAGTTAGGAATCTGGATATGGCTAATGAGGTGTTATCAATCAAGAGATAAAAAAATTAAAATCCTACATTAGGAACTGCTCCTGCCGGAAACGGTGGATTTTGTAACAGCTGTTTTCTATTAGATGCTATTGTGTTCTTTAGCAGCAAATTACATAGATCAGAAATGTACAGTTAACAGTTTTCCCAAGTGAGGTTGTAAATGAGCCTGTTGTCCTCTGTACAAAGATATTGCAGGAAGGAGAGGAAGCTATGAGCAAAATCTTGGTGGACTTAATGCAGTTTTCTGCTTCCCCTTGAAGGTTAGATAGTTCTCTCAGAAGGGAATATATATAATCCTAGTAAGGAAATGATCCTAGAGAAGTGATCCTAGTAGGGAAATGACCTTTTGAACTCTGGAGGGGATGGTATTAAAGCTTTTACCTGGATAGTGTCTCCTAAAAACCTGAATTTGATTGGTTCCAGAATTCATTAAGCCTTAAGGGGAAAAATAATATGAAGGTGGGGTAGAGGGAAGAGAGAGAGAGGAAGCCCTGTAACCAGCAAGCACCAGTGTTTCAGCTCCAAATGAAGATAAGTTGTTTTAAATTAACAGCTAAGAGACGGTCGGTGCATTTTCCTCCTTATTGCGACTCAGTAAATTAGACTTTGCATGCTCAAAGGCTGCTTCATGCTGATGTTCCTGCCTTATGGAAAATAACATGCTTCTTTCCCACCACCCCGCCCCCCTTTTCTTCTGTCTCTAACAGATGACAGTAATAATGAGAACTAAAACCACTCAAGTCAGCGTATGAAAGAGAACTGTCTATTTAAAAAAAAAAATTAAAAGACATCTCTTAGTACCATCTGCTGAGGTACAATAATGTTTTGTAACGGGTTTTGGAAAGCACATTAAAAGGCTTCATCTGTGCTTGTCCTTTCCAGTTAGTCAAGATATAGTTGTCTTTCTCCTGTTTGATGTGGATTCTTGAATCATGTAATTATTTCTAATTTATCTCTAAATTGAAGCATCTCAAATACAATTTTAATTGGGATTTCATTAGGCACTTATTATACCATGTGTCAAATGATAGTTGATTATTCTTAGCCTGGATATAGATTCTGAAAAGGATAGTAGGAGAATGATGGGTACCTCTGAAAGCTGATGGTGCTCAATAAATATGTCTTAAAAATAATCAATTGATATATAATTAACGTAAGTAATTACTGCAATTAAACTCAGTTTGTGGAACCCTGCTATGTTGTTTTCCATCCTGAGCTTAAACATGATTGTTGTTCTTTTGCCCAAATAAAATTAATGTAATGAGAGAAAAATACAATAAATATAGGCCTGGATTACAGAGAGACGAAAATATTTTCCCTTTACTAGAAAAGAATGGCATGAAGAGAAAATTTTCCTTTCATAAGGAAAACATATATGAGGCTTTAACTATATCCTTTTCACCTAAATGAATTAGATACATTCAATGCACATTGAAAAGCACAGGAATAACTTGGAGATACTGGGGTTTGGTTTTTAGATCACTGCAATGAAGCAAATATCACAATAAATTGAATCACATGAACTTCTTGGTTTCCCAAGGCATATAAAAGTTACCTTTATGCCATACTTTAGTGAGTAGAACAGAGGGTTATATCTAAAAGAACAATATACATAACTAAATTCAAAAATACGTTGTTTAAAAAAAATGCCAGAAGAATTACAATAGTAATATCAAATATCACTGATCACAGATCACCATAACAAATGCAATGATAATAAAAAAAAGTTGAAAATATTGCAGGAATTACCAAAATGTGACATAGAGACACAAAGTTAGCAAATGCTGTTGGAAAAATGGCACCAGTAGAATTGTTTGATGAAAGGTTGCCACAGACTTCTAATCTGTAAGTAATGCATTATCTACAAGGCACAAAAAAGTGAAGGACACACAATAAAATGAGGTGTGCCTATAATAGAATTGCTGCTGCTGCTGCTAAGTCGCTTCAGTCGTGTCTGACCCTGTGCGACCCCATAGACGGCAGCCCACCAGGCTCCTCTGTCCCTGGGATTCTCCAGGCAAGAACACTGGAGTGGGTTGCCATTTCCTTCTCCGATGCATAAAAGTGAAAAGTGAAAGTGAAGTCGCTCAGTTGTGTCCGACTCTTAGCAATCCCATGGACTGCGGCCCACCAAGCTCCTCTGTCCATGGGATTTTCCAGGCAAGAGTACTGGAGTGGGGTGCCATTGCCTTCTCCAATAACAGAGTTAGTAGATGGGATAAAAGTATATGGATCTAGATGAAGGAAGAAGAGAGATGTTGCTGATCTGAAAAGACTTGATGGTGAAAAAGTAGATTGCCCATAGACTCCTCATGATGTGGCTGCTGTTTTAATTTGTCTCTGTATTCTCAGCACTTAGGATAGTGCTGGCTCTAGTGAGTATAGATAGTCTCTGACTTATGATGATTCAACTTACAATTTCTCAGCTTCACAATAGTGTGAAAGTGAGACACATTTCAGTAGAAACTGTACTTCAAATTTTTGAATATTGATCTTTTCCTAATCTAGCCATAGGGAGTTCCATACTTTCTCATGATGTTGTCAGTGAGCCACAGCTCCCAGTCAGCCATGCGATCATGAGGGTAAACAACTGATACATTTACAACCCATTCTGTATCAATACATCCATTCTATTTTTCAGTTTCAGTATTCAGTAAATTACATGAGATATTTATTATAAAATAGGCTTTGTGTTAGCTGCTTTCTCCCAACTATAGGATAATGTAAGTGTTCTAAGCGTGTTAAAAGTAGACTAGGCTAAGCTATGGAGAAGGTAATGGCACCCCACTCCAGTACTCTTGCCTGGAAAATCCCATGGATGGAGGAGCCTGGTGTGCTGCAGTCCATGAGGTTGCTAAGGGTTGGACACGACTGAGCGACTTCACTTTCCCTTTTCATGTTCATGCATTGGAGAAGGAAATGGCAACCCACTCCAGTGTTCTTGCCTGGAGAATCCCAGGGATGAGGCAGTCTGGTGGGCTGCCGTCTATGGGGTCGCACAGAGTCAAACACAACTGGAACGACCTAGCAGCAGCAGCAGCAGCAGCAGCAGCAGCAGCAGGCTAAGCTATGATGTTTAGTAAACTATGTATATTAAATGCATTTTGGCTTAATATTTTCAACTTAAGATGGGTTTATTAAGACTTAATTCCACCATCAATTCAATTCAGTTGCTCAGTTGTGTCCAACTGCAACCCTATGGACTGCATATGTTGAGGAAGATCAGTACTTAAGGAATGCAGTGCTGCCTGACTAAGACTAGGTCAAATCTGTCCTGAGTGACAGTGACCATACCTGATTTACAGAAGGGTGATGGAAAAGCAAATGAAGAGGAAAAAAATCAACAGATTCAACTAAATGTGTTCTTATGAATACATAAGTATATGTTCCTAACTTTCGCTTCTGGGTGAGAGTTGGACTGTGAAGAAATCTGAGCACCGAAGAATTGACACTTTTGAACTGTGGTGTTGGAGAAGACTCTTGAGAGGCCCTTGGACTTCAAGGAGATCCAACCAGTCCATTCTAAAGGAGATCAGTTCTCGGTGTTCATTGGAAGGAATGATGCTAAAGCTGAAACTCCAGTACTTTGGCCACCTCACGCAAAGAGTTGACTCATTGGAAAAGACTCTGATGCTGGGAGGGATTGGGAGCAGGAGGAGAAGGGGGGTGACAGAGGACGAGATGGCTGGATGGCATCACCAACTGGATGGACATGAGTTTGAGTGAATTCTGGGAGTTGGTGATGGACAGGAAGGCCTGGTGTATTGTGATTCATGGGGTCACAAAGAGTTGGACATGACCGAGCAACTGAACTGAACTGAACTGAACTGAACAGGTATTGGGTTTACTTTTCTATCTGAATCTACTTGAAAAAATAGCAGACAAATATATAGAACAATGGTTTCAAGACACCGAACATCAAGCAATAAATGACAACTTCCTGAGAAATGAGAAGCAGATGAGGAAGACCGTCTGATTACCCCAGCTTGCTTCCTAGAGAAAGTTTTTAGGTTTTAGCAGTGAGGAAGAACTCAGGTAAAACTGGATAGTCTCCCTTAATTAATGAGACAGAGCTGGGAATCTGGGGAGATCAAAGTAGCTAGAGTTGCAATGCAGGGGATAAGAGGAGAGATCTATATAGAGAAAGAACTTCAGATATCTGCAACTCTCCTTTGAGGCTTCAGCTGAATAATTATCAGCACATGTTATTGAGGAAACTTCTGAAGCCATGGAAAGCACCATCTGAAAGAAGGAGAAGGAATATTCAAAGGACACACATAGGGCTTGGAATAGTTCCTGACTTTACCAGATAAAATAGTTCCTGTTATTACTCACTCTAGAAAAGGTGGATGGAGTATTCAGAGGATTTTAACTCAGTAATGTGGCAAACAGTACTTCAATAATACATGAGCCATCCTTTGACTATGTGAACCACAACAAATAGTGGAAAATTCTTAAGGAGATGGGAATATCAGACAACCTTACCTGCCTCCTGAGAAATCTGTATGTGGGTGAAGAAGCAACAGTTAGAATCAGACATGAAACAACAGACTGTTTCCAAATAGGGAAAGGAGTATGTCAAGGTTGTATATTATCACCCTGCTTATTTAACTTATATGCAGAGTACATCATGCAAAATACCAGCATGGATGAATCACAAGCTGGAATAAAGATTGCAGGGAGAAATATTAATATCCTCAGATATGCAGATGACACCAGCCTTACTGCAGAAAGTGAAGAAGAGCTGAAGAGCCTCTTGAAGAAAGTGAAAGAGGAATGTGAAAAAGTTGGCTTAAAACTCAACATTAAAACAACTAAGATCATGGCAACTGGCCCCATCACTTCATGGTAAATAGATAGGGAAACAGTGGAAACAGTGACAGATTTTTTTTTTTGGGGGGGGGGCGGGGGGCTGCTCCAAAACCACTGCAGATGGTGACTGTAGCCATGAAATTAAAAGATGCTTGCTCCTTGGAAGAAAAGCTATGACCAATCTAGACAGCATATTAAAAACCAGAGACATTACTTTGCCAACAAAGATCCATCTAGTCAAGCTATGGTTTTTCCAGTAGTCATGTATGAAGGTGAGAGTTGGACTATAAAGAAAGCTGAGCACTGAAGAACTGATGATTTTAAACTGTGGTGTTGGAGAAGACTCTCGAGAGTCCTTTGACTGCAAGGAGATCCAACCAGTCCCTCCTAAAGGACATCAGTCCTAAATATTCATTGGAATGACTGATGCTGAAACTGAAACTCCAGTACTTTGGTCACCTAATGTAAAGAACTGACTTATTGGAAAAGACCCTGATGCTGGAAAATATTGAAGGCGGGAGGAGAAGGAGACGACAGAGGATGAGATGATTGAATGGCATCACCGACTCAATGGACATGAGTTTGAGCAGGCTCTGGGAGCTGGTGATGGACAGGGACCCTGGCATGCTGCAGTCCATGGGGTTGCAACGAGCTGGACACAACTGAGTGACTGAACTGAACTGAACTGAATGTAACAAAGTTAGCTGTAGACTAAATTCTGCTCTGTTACCACGTAACAAAGTATTAAAGGAAGATCCAAGAAGATCATGTCTTAGTTCAGACTACTATAACAAAATACCATGGACTGGGTGGCTTAAATGATAAACATCATTTATCAGAGTTCTGGAGGCTGGGGAGTTCAAGGTGTGATCAAATTTGGTCCCTGGTAACTATCTTTCTGGTTCATAGATGGCTGTCTTCTCATTGTCTCTTCATATGGCAGAGTAAGAGAGCTCTCTGGGGTCTCTTAAAATTCCATTGACACTAATCTTGTTCTTGCAGCTCTGTTCTCATGACCTGAGCACCTCCTAAAGGCTGTCTCCAAATTCCATCACTTTAAGAGGTTGAATTTCTATTTATGAATTTTAAGGATCTAAGTATTCAGTCCATAACTCATCAGATTGTTTCCAATCAACTTGTGTCCAAGAACAAAGGTCAAGACTACGTATAGAGACACAAAAATATCTAGCACCCAACAAGGTAAAATTCACAGTGTTTGGCATCCAATTAAAACTTGCTAAGCATGCAAAGAATCAGGAAAAAATGACTCATAATGAACAGAAAAGACCATCATTTGAGAATCCTAGCTTTATTCCAAAGTGAGGGGAGAGGCAAATTCTCTCCCTTAAAAAAAAAAGTAAAACCAGATAATTTGTTAAAAACAAATATCTTGTAGCTCTTGAAGTCAACCAAGGAGGGGAAAAAAGACAAATTGAGAACTTATTCATCAGAAACTGCTGAACTTCAGATGAAAACATTGGGAATCAATCACATTCTTGCCTGGTGCTTTTTCCATCTTTCCTATTTTGGTTGGTATGGTAGTTTTACTATGTGGGGCAGGCTCTGAAGGCAATAGCTTTGCTGCCAGAAGGGACTCAATGATTTGGGGTGGAAGGTGAAAAACTCACCCTCAACATCATTCTCAGCAAAAGTAATGATCCTCAGTTCAGTTCAGTTCAGCTCAGTTGCTCAATCATATCTGACTCTTTGCGACCGCATGAATCGCAGCACACCAGGCCTCCCTGTCCATCACCAACTCCTGGAGATCACTCAAACTCATGTCCATCGAGTCAGTAATGCCATCCAGCCATCTCATCCTCGGTTGTCCCCTTCTCCTCCTCTGTTGTCCCCTTCTCCTCCTGCCCCCAATCCCTCCCAGCATCAGAGTCTTTTCCAATGAGTCAACTCTTTGCATCAGATGGCCAAAGTATTGGANGTGACAATATACAGCCTTGATGTACTCCTTTTCCTATTTGGAACCAGTCTGTTGTTACATGTCCAGTTCAAACTGTTGCTTCCCGATCCGCATATAGGTTTCTCAAGAGGCAGGTCTGGTGGTCTGGTATTCCCGTCTCTTTCAGAATTTTCCTGGAAGTGTGCAAATGAGAAAGGCCAGCAAATGTTCATGAGGTATACTCCCATTTGAGAAAAGCAATAGGTCAGTTAACCAACCAGACATTAAACAGAGAGGGCCTAGATATGAGAAAGCCACAGAGGCAGTCGGTAATCTCTACACATCTCTGGCTGCCCTCATTGTGCATGCACATGTGAGATGAAAGACAGTCCAATGTATCCAAATGTGAAAATGAAGTGAAAGTGTTAGTTGTGCAGTTGTGTCTGACTCTTTGCAATCCCATGGACTATAGCCCGCCAGACTCCTCTGTCCATGGAATTCTCTAGGCAAGAACAATGGAGTGGGTAGCCATTCCCTTCTCCAGGGGATCTTCCTCACCCAGGGATCAAACCTGCATCTCCCATATCACAGTCAGCTTCTTTACTGTCTGATCCACCATATGCAAATAACCCTGGTGAACACACTTGTGTAGAGTAGATCCAAGAGACCCCAGCAGAATATAAACACTGGGGTAGGACAGAATGTCTTTGAACTTTGAATGAACCCACACACAGAACCAGTAATAAAAGATAGAAGGCTTATAGGTTCAGACAGATTGAGTATAACTCTGATGAATCATTGACTGACTGTTAAGCTTTGCTGACGTAGAGATGACTTCAAGGAAGTCAAAGTTAAGAATAAAACAAGAATTTTAAAAATTACTGAGAAGAGAAACCAGAAGCTACACATGGCAGGGGAAACAGATTCTATCGATTAAATACCTAAAACAAGTAAATGCAGAAAACCTACTACCAACAGCAAGGGAAAATATTAGAATCCAGAATTACTGTAAGACATTATCTAAAATGTCCAATTTTCAAAAAGTGAAACATTCAGAGAAACAAGAAAGGGAAACTTACACTCAGGGGGAAAAAGCAGTCAACAGAAACTAAATAGGTACAGATGTTCGATTTTTCCAAGAAAGGTTTCAAAGCATCTGGTATAAATATGTTAGAAGAATTACAGGAAACTATGCTTAAAAATTAAAGGAAAGTACGATGCCAATCAGTTAGTAATTAGAAGATATCAATAAAGAGATAGAAAATGTAAAAAAAGAATTACATGGAAGTTTGAGAGTTGAGAAGTATGATAACTGAGGAAAAGTTCATGAGAAGGGCTCAGCAGAAGATTTAAGAAGAATCAGAAAATTTCAAGTAAGATAGTAGAAATATTTCAATCTGAAGACTAGAGAGAGCAAAGATTTAAGAAAATGAACAGCGTGCCAGAGAACATGAGTCAAAAGCAAGTTTATCAGTGTAAATATATTGGAACTCCCAGAGGAAGAAGAGAGATAGGAAGGAATAGAAGGAATGTTTTTAGAAGTAACAACAGAAATTTTCAAAAATTTGAAATAAAAAATGGCTCCAGAGATACAAGAAGCTCAGCAAATATCAAGTAGAATGAACACAAAGAGATATATACCTAGTTGCGTCTTAGACAAACTGAAAGATGAAATCTTAAAAGCAGCAAGAACAGAAAAAGACATTGAATATAAGGAAACCTTGATAAGATTGACAGCTCACTTCTTATAAGAAATAATGAAGGACGTGAGACAGTAAAATGATACATTCAAAATACTGAAAGAAAAAACAAACCTGTCAACGAAGAATTCTATGCCTAGAAAAATTAGCCTTCAGAAATGAAAATGAAAAAAAAAAGATATTCTCACATAGCTAAAGGGTGAGAGAATCTTTTAATTGCAGATTTGTCTTAAGAAATACTAAAGGAAGTCCCTTAGACTGAAAGGAATTACATTAGATGGTAATTCAAATCCATAAGAATTAATAAAGAGCATCACCCATGTTTAAAATATGTGGGTAAATATAAGATTGCACAAATATTTTTTACTTTTCTTAAATTCTTTGAATGCATTAAGCTATATGAAGCATTAATTAAAACTATAATGTTGGGTTTATAACATATGTAGATATAATAATAGCACAAATGGAGAGTGAAGTAAAGGTTCCGCATTTTACCAGAGTTAAGTTTCTATTAGTTTGAAATACACTGTGATAAGGTACATATTATAATCTCTAGATCAATCAGTAAGAAAAGAACTAAAAATATATAGTAAAAAATCAACTTCTGCTTCTGCAAAAATATAGAGAAACAGAGACCAGATTTATGCTGTCACCTGAAATAACCAAGGTAAAAAGCCCCACTCAGTCCAAATGTATGAAACAATGGTTTTTAAGACACTGAACATCAGGAAGGGAGAATTACAAAAGAATATAAGGAAACTTTGAAGGTAATGGATATGATATGTTCATTATCCTGGTTATGGTAATGATTTCATTTGTGTGTATATATTTATTTCAAACCTTACCAAACTGTCCAACTTAAATACATGTGATATATGTCAATGATATCAAAATAAAACTTTAAAAGCATTTTGTATGTCATGGATGCTTAAATTTAAAACACATATACACAAACATGTACAATACATACACAACTTACTTTGGAAGGGACTATAAAAGTAACTCATGTTAACTTGAAATTCTCCTTATGGAACATTTATCCATAATTTAGAAATAATTTTGAAAACATTTAGAAAATGGATAATTTAAAAGATATGGAAAAGTAGATGTAGTTAATATCCTGGTAAGTTTAGCCTTTAAATACTGTTGTTGTTGTTCAGTTACTAAGTCATGTCTGACTCTTTTCCACTCCATGGACTGCAGCAAGCCAGGCCTTCTTGTTCCTCACCATCTCCCAGAGTTCGTCCAAGTTCATGTTCATTGAATTGGTGATGCGATCCAACACCTCATCCTCTGCTGCCCTCTTCTCCTTTTCCCTTCTGTCTTTCCCAGCATCAGAGTCTTTTCCAATGAGTCAGTTCTTCACATCAAGTGGTCAAAGTATTGAAGCTTCAGCTTCAGCATCAATCCTTCCAATGAGTATTCAGGGTTGATTTCCCTTAGGATTTACTGATTTGACCTCCTTGCTGTCCAAGGGACTCTCAAAAACCTTCTGGAGCACCACAGTTCGAAAGCATCAATTCTATGGCAGTCAGTCTTCTTTGTGGTCCTACTCTCACATCCATACACGACCACTGGAAAGACAAAAGCTTTGACTATATGGACTTTGTTGGAAAATTGGTATCTTTGCTTTTTAATACACTGTCAAGGTTTGTCATAGCCTTCCTTCCAAGAAGCAAGTGTCTTCTAATTTCATGGTTGCAATCACCATACACAGAGATTTTGGAGCCCAAGAAGAGAAAATCTATCACTGCTTCCGCTTTTACCTCTCTGTTTGCCTTAAAGTAGTGGGACTGAATGACATGATCTTAGTTTTTTTAGTTGAGTTTTAAGACTTAACTTAGTTGAGTTTTAAAACTTAACTTAGTTGAGTTTTAAGCCAACTTATTCACTCTCCTCCTTCACTCTCATCAAGAGGCTCTTTTGTTCCTCTTCGCTTTCTGCCATTAGAGTGGTTACCATTTGCATATCTGAGGATGTTGATATTTCTCCCAGCAATCTTGATTCCACCTTGTCACTCATCCAGCATGGCATTTCACATGATGTACTCTGCATAGAAGTTAAATAAACAAAGTGACAATATACAGCCTTGTTGTAGTACTCTTTTCTCAATTTTGAACCAGTCTGTTGCTCCATGTCTGGTTCTAACTATTGTTTCTTGACCTGAATATATGTTTCTCAGGAGGCAGGTAAGGTGGTATGGTAATCCCATCTCTTTAAGAATTTTACACAGTTGATCCAGTCAAAGGCTTTAGTGTAGTCAATGAAGCAGAAGTAGATGTTTTTCTAGAATTCTCTTACTTTTTCTACTATCCAGTGGATGTTGGCAATTTGATCACTGGTTCCTCTGCCTTTGCTAAATCTATCTTGTACATCAGGAACTTCTCAGTTCATGTACTGTTGAAGTCTAGCTTGAAGGATTTTGAGCATAACTTTACTAGCGTATGAAATGAGCGCAGTTGTCTGGTAGTTTGAACATTCTTTGGCATTGCCTTCTTGTGACTGGAATGAAAACTGACCTTTTGCAGTCCTGTGGCCACTGCTTAGTTTTCCTAATTTTCTGGCATATTGCGTGCAGCACAGCTGCATTAAACAGGTTATTAAGACCATTTTTGTATAGTTCTTCTGTGTATTCTTGCCTCTTCTTAATCTCTTCTGCTTCTGTTAGGTTTTTATCATTTCTGTCCTTTATTGTGCCCATCTTTGCATGAAATGTTCTCTTATTATTTGTAATTTTCTTGAAGAGATCACCACTCTTTCCCATTCTTTTGTTTTCCTATATTTCTTTCCATTGTTCATTTAAGAAGCTTTTTTATCTCTCCTTGCTATTCTCTGGAGTGTATAATCATGAGGGATTTGATTTATCAAACATGAATGGCTTGTTGGTTTTCCCTGCACTCTTCAATTTCAGCCTGAATTTTGAAATAAGGAGCTCATGATCTGAGCCACAGTCAGCTCCTGGTCTTGTGTTTGCTGTATAGAGTGCTTGCTAGACCGTATAGAGCTTCTCCATCTCAGCTGCATAGAATATAATCAGTTTGATTTTGTTATTGACCATCTGGTGATGTCCATGTGTGGAATCATCTCTTGCATTGTTGGAAGAGGGTCATTGCTATAATCAGTGCATTCTCTTGGCAAAACTCTGCCAGCCTTTGCCCTGCTTCATTTTGTACTCCAAGGCCAAACTTGCCTGTTACTCCATGTATCTCTTGACTGCCCACTTGTACATTCCAGTCCCCTATGATGAAAAGGATGTCTTTATTTTGGTGTTAGTTCTAGAAGATCTTGGAGGTCTTCATAGAACAGTTTCTCTTCAGCTTCTTTGGCATTATTGGTTGGGGCTTAGACTTGGATTACTGTGATGTTGAATGATTTGCCTTGGAAATGAATTGAGTTCATTTTGTTGCTTTTGAGCTTGCACCCAAGTACTGCATTTAAGTCTCTTTTGTTGACTATGAGGGCTACTTCATTTCTTCTAATGGATTCTTGCCAACAGTAGTGAATACAATGGTCATCTGAGTTAAATTCACCCATTCCCATCCATTTTAGTTCACTGATTCCTTGATATTCATTCTTGCCATGACCTGCTTGACCACATCCAGTTTACCTTGATTCATGGACCTAACATTCCAGGTTTGTATGCAATATTGTTTTTCAAATTTTCCTCTGAAAATGTTTATTCATTTAAAAATGACTTTGTGGATGTTTTGCCAAATCCTGAAGTTTTGGTTCTCTTCTGTAGCAATGCTGGAGATTGAACTTCAGGATGAATTGTAGGTGATTTAATAATCAACCATTCAGTATATATTTGTTGAGACTTTATGCCAACTTCAGAAAAAGGAGAAATGTGGACAGTGTTGTTACCTTTATGGGCCCTTTTCCTGGAGATTTGGATATTACAGAGGCATCATTCTGAAAGTTAAAATAGAACATTTCAATCCTTGATTTTGCAGCTACTGTTAGAGATGAAAACAAGTCGTATGGGGACAAGACTCAGGAATATGAAATTGTGATGCCTCCTATGGTCAGGGATCTAACTTACTGGGCCATATAACAGCTCTGATTCTGCTTCACTCAGCTTCAGTCTTTGCTTCATTAAAGTTAGGAAAATGCCTAGATTTCCTAATTACAAAAAGTAGGGGAGAGTATGTGAAAATGCTGGGTACACTGAGTATTTTCTGTAGAATTAAATTGTGGTGTAAGTGCTACCACAACACCAGACTATAGTTACAGCAATTAAATGACAGTTCTTTGAAGGCAGAACGAGTATGGTGCTCTTTGTTTCTCTGCAATTAATTCCAAGCTCTCACTCCATCCCTTCCCCATCCCCCACCTCCCTTGGCAATCACAAGTTTGCTCTTTATATCTCTCAGTCTGTTTCTGTTTCATAGATTAGATTCTATGACTCATGGAATAAGTGATTTCTATTTGATGTGATTGGTATCAGTGTTAAATTTGTGCTAAAAGATTTGGATTATGAAGACACCTAGTTCTAAAGTGGATTTTTCTTGAGACTTTCTTGAATTTTCTTAATTAAGCATTTACCCTTGCTCCATATTCTGGGAGAAGAAAGGTAGTGTCTTTATTTTAAATAATCTAACATTCATTATTCCCTTGGTAGATTTAATAGCATAGGAGAAATTATTAAAATATTATTCCTGTACATTTTTGACTCAGTAATTTAAAGAGTAAATTATTGAAGTGCTTTAAATAGGTTTTATCTAACATTTAAATGGAATAAGACAAGTTTTATTTATTAAATGCTAATTATTTCAAACATATTTTGGCTGCTTGAAGAATGGCATATGATTCCAGAAATCAGTCAGCCTGCCCTAAATGTTGAAAACAATATATTTGCTTTGAATTTATCAATGCTTTTTATAGCTATCCTAAATTTGAGTGCATTTAAATAAATGAAATTTTGTGGAAGATTTTTAATACTTCAAAATCATGGTGATATTTGGCACCAGTAAGAGGGTTACATATAGGTATAACTCTGACAATTAGTTGGAATATAAATTTTGAGATTCAGGTCACAAGTTCAAGCTGACATCAACTTTATAATGACCAGTGTTGATACTATCTGAAAGCTACTGATTGGTGCTTAAAATGAGTGGATAGCCTCAAAATATTTTTTCTATTTCCTATATATTTTTAGTAAAATATTCTTCCTGCTTTTTCCATTGTTTAACACTCATAACTGTAAATTTGAGAAACATTGAGTTAAAAAGAATTATTATTCACTCTTATTGGAGAAAGAATTTTAAATACTATAGTTATTTAGACCCAACTTTTAACAATTGGTAGGTTTTATTTTCTTGTCTTTTCCTGTTAGCTTAAGGGAGACTCTGTCAATTAAATCTATTTTTTAAGAAGGAAATTCACCTGAAATTACTTTGTCATTGTTGTTGCTTAGTTACTGAGTCACATGAGACACTTTTGCGACCCCATGGACTGTAGCTCACCGAGTTCCTCTGTCTATGGGATTTCCCATGCAAAAATACTGGGGTGGGTTGCCATTTCCTTCTCCAGGGGATCTTCTTGACCCAAGGATCATACTCGAGTCTCCCACACTGGCAGGTGTGTTCTTTAGCACTGAGCCCCTAAGGCTCACTTTACTTCAGAAAGTGTTATATTTCATCTTAATGCCTTCTGAGTTTAGGAGTCTAAGGGTGCATGAGCATGGCCTGGAAACCAATGTTTGGCCTCTTAAAGTGTTCAGTCACTAAAGTCATGTCCAGCTCTTTGCAACTCCATTAACTGCAGCACTCCAGGCTTCCCTGTCCTTCACTGTCTCCTGGACTTTGCTCAAACTCGTGTTCATTGAGTTGGTGATGCCCTCCAATCATCTCATCCTCTGTCACCCCCTTCTCCTCCTGCCTTCAACCTTTCCTAGCATCAGGGTCTTTTCCACTGAGTGAGCTCTTCACATTAGTTGGCCCAAGTATTGGAACTTCACCTTCAACATCAGTCCTTCCAATGAATATCAGGATTGATTTCCTTTAGGATTGACTGGTTTGCTGTCCAAGGGACTCTCAAGAGTTTTCTCCAGCACCACAGTGTAAAAACATCAATTCTTTGGTGCTCAGCCTTCTTTATGGTCCAACTCTCATATCCATACATGACTACTGAAAAAACCATAGCTTTGACTAGATGGACCTTTGTCAGCAAAGTGATGTTTCTGCTTTTTAATATGCTATTTAGTTTGGTCTTAGCTTTTCTTCCAAAGAACAAGTGTCTTTTAATTTTGTGGCTGTGGTCATTGTCTGCAGCGATTTTGGAGCCCAAGAAAGTAAAGTCTGTCACTGTTTCCATTTTTTTCCCATCTATTTGCCATGAAGTGATGGGACCGGATGCCATGATCTTAGTTTTCTGAATATTGAATTTTAAGCCAGCTTTTTCACTCTCCTCTTTCACTCTCATCACCTTTTAGTTCCTCTTCACTTTCTGCCATTAGAGTGGTATCATCTGCATATCTAAGGTTGTTGATATTTCTCCTGGCAATCTTGATTCCAGCTTGTGATTTATCCATCTTGGCATTTCCCATCATGCATTCTATGTGTAAGTTAAATAAGCAGGATGACAATCTACAGCCTTGTCATACTCCTTTCCCAATTTTGAACCAGTTCATTATTCCAGGTCTGGTTCTAGCTGGTGCTTCTTGCCCTGCATACAGTTTTCTCAGGAGACAGGTGAGGTGGTTTGATATTCCCCTCTCTTTAAGAATTTTCCACAGTTTTTTATGATCTACACAAAAGTTCTAGAGTAGTCAATGAAACAGAAGTAGATTTTATTTTACTATTATTATTTTTTGGAATTCCCTTGCTTTTTCTATTATCCAGCAGATGTTGGAAATTTGATCTCTGCTTCTTCTGCCTTTGCTAAATCCAGCTTGTACATCTGGAAGTTCTCAGATCACATACTGTTGAAACCTAGCTTGAAGGAGTTTGAACATTATTTTGTTAGCATGTGAGATGATTGCAATTGTTCAGTAGATTGAACATTCTTTGGCATTGCCTTTCTTTGGAACTGGAATGAAATCTGACCTTTTTCAGTCCTATGGTCATTGCTGAGTTTTTCAAATTTGCGGTATATTGAGTGCAGCAATTTCACAGCATCATTTTTAATTATTTAAAATAGCTCAGCTGGAATTCCATCACCTCCACTACCTTTGTTCATAGTGATGCTTCTTAAGGCCCACTTGACTTCACTCTCCAGCATGTCTGGCTCTAGATGAGTAACCACACAATTGCGATTATCCAGGTCATTAAGACCTTTTTTTGTATAGTTCTTCTATGTATTCTTGCCACCTCTTCTTTATCTCTTCTGCTCTATTAGTTCCCTGCTGTTTCTTTCCTTTATTATGCCTATCTTTGCATGAAATATTCTCTTGGTATCTCTAATTTTCTTGAAGAGATCTTTAGTCTTTCCCATTCTATTGTTTTTCTCTATTTCTTTGCATTGCTCACTTAAGAAGACTTTTTTTTCCCATCTCTCCCTGCTATTCTCTGAAACTCTGTATTCAATTGGGTATATCTTTCCCTTTCTCCTTTGCCTTTTGCTTCTCTTCTTTTCTGAGCTATTTGTAAGTCTTCCTCAGACAGCCATTTTGCCTTCTTACATTTCTTTTTCTTAAGAATAGTTTTGGTCACCACCTCCTGTGCAGTGGTATGGACCACCTTGCATAGTTCTTCAGACACTCTGTCTACCAGATCCAATCCCTTTAATCTATCTGTCACCTCCACTGTATAATCATAAATGATTTGATTTAGGTCATACGGGAATGGGCTAGTGGCTTTCCCTACTTTGTTCAATTTAAGCTTGAATTTTGCAATAAGCAACTCATAGAGCACTATCCATTTTTAAAATTAGAGTTGACACTTGAGTATTCTGGGACTTGGCTATGATTGACATAGAAAAAATCTTGTATGCATGTTTACAACAAGCACGATGGCCACTCAGGACTGCACAGATTGTTCAATGAACAAGTCCAGGGGAATTATTCACACAAGCTGGTGGTAGCACCCTGTGGAGTGTTCATTACTGTCCAGTGTTGAACCTCTGTAAGTCTATCCAGTGACCCAGTGGCTTTTACAAAGTTTTCATTTTATATGTCATTTTTGTCTGTTTAGTTTTCTGTGCCTTAATTTATTCAGACATTCACAAGGTTATTGTTACATACTAGCTAACTATTTGTACCCCCATTGCTTCATTAATATGATCTGATTTCAGCTTTTCACATAATGCCTCAAATAGTGAAAGAGAAGACTCTTGAGAATCCCTTGAACTGCAGGAAGATTAAACCAGTCAACCTTAAAGAAAGTCAGCTCTGAATATTCATTGGAAGGACTGATACTGAAGCTGAAGGTCTATTACTTTGGCCATCAGATGCAAAGAGCCAACTCACTGGAGAAGACCCTGATGTTGGGAAAGATTGAAGGCCAAAGGAGAAGTGGGCAGCAGAGGATGAGATGGTTAGATATCCTCACCAACTCAGCATGAATTTGAGCCAACTCTGAGAGGTAGTGAAAGACAGGGGAACCTAGTGCGCTACAATCCAAGGGATGACAAAGTGTTGGACACAACTTAGCAACTTACCAAACTGAAACACACACACACATACTTGTGTAGATACATTGAAAGCAATGCTGGTGTTTCTGGAACAAACCTTAGTATTAAAGCAGTGCTTTATTCAGTAGAATTGTTTTAGTTTCTTCCTTCTATTATTTTCCTCTCTCCTGGTGTCTAAGAAGTTATGGCAATTGAATAGATAAATATTGATTTGAAATCACTATATGTTATTATACAGATGAAATCATAGAAAACAGAATTTCAGAAATATTAACCTATACCTCATCTTTTGTCTTTTGATATGCTTACATTCCTAGTGTTTAAAGTCACAATTTTCCAAATTAGCATATGACATTTCATCTGGAGTTTTTTTTTACACTCTTGATTTCTAAAGATTCTCCCATTTTAAAAACATCTTTATGATTGCATAATCTGACTCCAGTTTAGGAATTTTTGTGTCTACTTTGGGTGATTATTTGTTACTGGTGCAGTTATAAGTTTTACAGACCTAAAGACAAGCAGGTGGAACCCTTCATTGTCAATCTCAGTCAGTTCTCAGTACTTAAAATCTTCTCAGATTTATACACCTTTTGCACTTTCCCAGTGTCAGTTTTCTGAATTACTTCTTCCCTTAGACTGTAACTTTAGTTATTCTCAGATGATTGGTTTAGTCTTTTAGGCCATAATTTGTGTTATTCCCTTTTCCATTTGTCCAGGGTTGTTGGTAATAGTTTACTTATTGGTTTTCCTGACTATAAGTTATAGGTTTACCTCTTGAGACTCAGGAAAAATTATACTTGTGTTCTTTTTCAGTCTTCTTTAAATACATCTGAACTGGCTTGTTGTTTTATGATTCACTTACTATTGTTTTCAGTTGATATTGTTCCAGTTCAACAAAATCATTCTCTTAGCTTTGCTGAGTTCTTTGTTGGATTCATACTTCAGTCAACTGGGAAAGATACTAGGATAATTCACTGCGAATGTAGTGCTTGATCTGTATGGAATTGCAACAGGTCTTCTGGAGAGTGTAGTTTTTCTACAGATTGTGTGTGGTTGATTGAGGCAAATCAATAATATCACAAGTAAAACATTAAGTTCTGAGAAGGGTTTATGAGTGCAATCCATATCAGTTATATATTTACTATACCATTATATAGTAACAGGACCATAAAGAAGGCAGAACACCAAAGAACTGATGCCTTTGAGCTGTGGTGCTGGAGAAGACCCCTGAAAGTCCCATGGACAGCAAGTAGATCAAAGCAGTCAATCTTAAGGGAGATCAACCCTGAATATTTACTGGAAAGACTGATGCTGAAGCTGAAGCTCCAGTATTTTGGTCATCTGATGCAAACAGATGACTCATTGGAAAAGTCCCTGATGCTGGGCAAGAATGAGGGCATAAGAAGAGGGCATCAGAGGATGAGATGGCTGGATGGCATCACTGATGCAGTGAACATGAATTTGGGCAAACTCTGGGAGATGGTGAGAGACAGTGCTGCAGTCCATGAGGTCGCAAAGAGTAGGACACAACTAGGTAACTGAACAACAACAACAATAATATCATTAACATGCCATTTCCTTCTCCAATGCATGAAGGTGAAAAGAGAAAGTGAAGTCGCTCAGTCATGTCTGACTCTTAGTGACCCCATGGACTGCAGCCTACCAGGCTCCTCTGTCCATGGGATTTTCCAGGCAAGAGTACTGGAGTAGGGTGCCATTGCCTTCTCCAATATGAAATGTACTGGTATAGAATGGGATGAATTCATAGGTCTGTACTAGATTTCCTAATAATATAACAAAAGAAGAATTTGAATAAGTTAAAGAGGGATGGTCACATTAGAGCAGGAGCCCCCTAGATTGTCATTCTAATTCCAGCCATACTAATACTTTCTCTCAAATTCTTTATCCTCCTGTCTTTAGAATTCCCTTGTTGGAAGCTGACTGTTATTGGGGATAGTTTGGGTGTGGCAGCTAGACTAGTTTAAGTAGGGATAACAGGTTAAACTGTGGGAGGTGAAGGCTGTATTTTTTACAAATCATTCTCTCTCAGAAAACTCTATGTCTGGAACTTAATTATCTGTCTCCACCTGCCTGCCGGCACTTCTGTATGGATAAATCCATCTCAAACTCAACATTTTGAAAATAGCTCGCTATGTTCTTCACTTAATCAACTTTTCCTTTACTTCCCTGCCTCCATAAAGATATAATAATTTTTACAAACTCTGAGGATTAAAACTTGACACATGTAACTTCTCCTTTTTCAATCACCGTATCTAATCTATTGAAAGTCCTAGATTCTCTTAAAACATTCCTTCCAATGTATGTTCACATATCCCTTGCCAGTCTGTTTTTCAAGCCTTTAATACTTCTCATGTGCACTCTTTCAAAAGTTAGATAAAGAATATCAACCCTCACTTGACTATTTCTCTTTCAATCTATTACATTCAAATAGGCAGATTAATTTTCTTTACCCCATGACTATTGCTCTACCACCCCCTTGTTCAAAAACATTTAAAGACACAATTGTCAACGAGGCAAAAAGGAATTGACAGAAACAAGAGAAAATGGAGGCATGGCTAGAACTAGAGTATAATCAAGTTCATGTATATCACATGAGCACATTTTGAATCATCTACTAAATGCAAGAAATTATACATTAGTAGATACTATGTAACAAGAGAATGTGAGGGAATATAAGGTATATTTTCTACCCATAAAGAATTTGTATTTTAGTTTAGTGATGTAAGATCACATACTTATATAGGTATATGATACATGATATAAGATCATATATATTTATATAAGATCACATATAAATGATATAAGGTCACATGCTATGTTAAATAATGATAAAATAGGTAAATTGACAAGAGATGTCTTAATGTAAAACAATGACTTGCTTGGTGAATTTTACGATTCGTATAAATTTTAAAGGCCATAGAGATCAGTCTGAAATGAGTGAACTTTTAAAGAATAGATAGGACTTGAATGTTTCAGAAGTAGCACATTTTGACTTGAGTGAAGAGTAAGAATAAGGATTGGTAAAATAAAGCAGAAGAGACAGCGAGAGACTCTCAGAATAACTGTACAGAGGAATACATTTTCAACTAGTTACATGGTCATGGCAGAGGCATGAAGAACCAGAAATCAAATTGCCAATATCCACTGGATCATCGAAAAAGGAAGAGAGTTCCAGAAAATCATCTACTTCTACTTCATTACTCAAAAGCCTTTGACTGTGTGGATCACACAAAGTGTGGAAAATTCCTTAAGAAATGGGAATATCAGACCACCTTATCTGCCTCCTGAGAAATCTGTATGAAGGTCAAAAAGGAACAATTAGAACCGGACATGCAACAACAGACTGGTTCCAAATAGTGAAAGGAGTACGTCAAGGCTATATATTCTCACTCTGCTTGTTTGACTTGTTTGCAGAGTTCAGCTCAGTCCCTCAGTCGTGTCCAACTCTGCGACCCCATTAATCACAGCACGCCAGACCTCCCTGTCCATCACCAACTCCCAGAGTTCATTCAAACTCATGTCCATTGAGTCGGTGATGCCATCCAGCCATCTCATCCTCGGTCGTCCCCTTCTCCTCCTGTCCCCAATCCCTCCTTGCATCAGAGTCTTTTCCAATGAGTCAACTCTTCTCATGAGGTGGCCAAAGTACTGGAGTTTCAGCTTTAGCATCATTCCTTCCAAAGAACACCCAGGACTGATCTCCTTTAGAATGGACTGGTTGGATCTCCTTGCAGTCCAAGGGCCTCTCAAGAGTCTTCTCCAACACCAGAGTTCAAAAACATCAATTCTTCAGCGCTCAGCTTTCTTCACAGTCCAACTTTCACATCCATACATGACCACTGGAAAAACCATAGCCTTGACTAGACGGACTTTTGTGGCCAAAGTAATGTCTCTGCTTTTCAACATGCTATCTAGGTTGATCATAACTTTTCTTCCAAGGAGTAAGCGTCTTTTAATTTCATGGCTGCAGTCACCATCTGCAATGATTTTGGAGCCCTCAAAAATAAAGTCTGACACTGTTTCCATTGTTTCCCCATCTATTTCCCATGAAGTGATGGGACCAGATGCCATGATATTCATTTTCTGAATGTTGAGCTTTAAGCCAACTTTTTCACTCTCCTCTTTCACTTTCATCAAGAGGCTTTTTAGTTCCTCTTCACTTTCTGCCATATGGGTGGTGTCATTTGCATCTCTGAGGTTATTGATGTTTCTCCTGGCAATCTTGATTTCAGCTTGTGCTTCTTCCAGCACAAAGTCTCATGATGTACTCTGCATATAAGTTAAATAAGCAGGGTGACAATATATAGCCTTGATGTACTCCTTTTCCTATTTGGAACCAGTCTGTTGTTCTATGTCCAGTTCTAACTATTGCTTCCTGACCTGCATATAGGTTTCTCAAGAGGCAGGTCAGGTGGTCTGATATCCCCATCTATTTCAGAATTTTCCACAGTTTATTATGATCCACACAGTCAAAGGCTTTGGCATAGTCAATAAAGCAGAAATAGATGTTTTTCTGGAACTCTCTTGCTTTTTCCATGATCCAGTGGATGTTGGGAATTTGGTCTCTTGTTCCTCTGCCTTTTCTAAAACCAGCTTGAACATCTGGAAGTTCATGGTTCACATATTGCTGAAGTTTGGCTTGGAGAATTTTGAGCATTACTTTACTAGCATTACTTTACTCATCTCAATGAGTGCAATTGTGTGGTAATTTGAGCATTCTTTAGCAGTGCCTTTCTTTGGGATTGGAATGAAAATTGACCTTTTCCAGTCCTGTGACCACTACTGAGTTTTCTAAATTTGCTGGCATATTGAGTGCAGCACTTTCACCACATCACCTTTCAGGATTTGAAAGAGCTCAACGGGAATTCCATCGCTTCCACTAGCTTTGTTCATAGTGATACTTTCTAAGGCCCACTTGACTTCACATTCCAGGATGTCAGAGTACATCATGTGAAATGCCAGCNAAGTACTGGAGTTTCAGCTTTAGCATCATTCCTTCCAAAGAACACCCAGGACTGATCTCCTTTAGAATGGACTGGTTGGATCTCCTTGCAGTCCAAGGGCCTCTCAAGAGTCTTCTCCAACACCAGAGTTCAAAAACATCAATTCTTCAGCGCTCAGCTTTCTTCACAGTCCAACTTTCACATCCATACATGACCACTGGAAAAACCATAGCCTTGACTAGACGGACTTTTGTGGCCAAAGTAATGTCTCTGCTTTTCAACATGCTATCTAGGTTGATCATAACTTTTCTTCCAAGGAGTAAGCGTCTTTTAATTTCATGGCTGCAGTCACCATCTGCAATGATTTTGGAGCCCTCAAAAATAAAGTCTGACACTGTTTCCATTGTTTCCCCATCTATTTCCCATGAAGTGATGGGACCAGATGCCATGATATTCATTTTCTGAATGTTGAGCTTTAAGCCAACTTTTTCACTCTCCTCTTTCACTTTCATCAAGAGGCTTTTTAGTTCCTCTTCACTTTCTGCCATATGGGTGGTGTCATTTGCATCTCTGAGGTTATTGATGTTTCTCCTGGCAATCTTGATTTCAGCTTGTGCTTCTTCCAGCACAAAGTCTCATGATGTACTCTGCATATAAGTTAAATAAGCAGGGTGACAATATATAGCCTTGATGTACTCCTTTTCCTATTTGGAACCAGTCTGTTGTTCTATGTCCAGTTCTAACTATTGCTTCCTGACCTGCATATAGGTTTCTCAAGAGGCAGGTCAGGTGGTCTGATATCCCCATCTATTTCAGAATTTTCCACAGTTTATTATGATCCACACAGTCAAAGGCTTTGGCATAGTCAATAAAGCAGAAATAGATGTTTTTCTGGAACTCTCTTGCTTTTTCCATGATCCAGTGGATGTTGGGAATTTGGTCTCTTGTTCCTCTGCCTTTTCTAAAACCAGCTTGAACATCTGGAAGTTCATGGTTCACATATTGCTGAAGTTTGGCTTGGAGAATTTTGAGCATTACTTTACTAGCATTACTTTACTCATCTCAATGAGTGCAATTGTGTGGTAATTTGAGCATTCTTTAGCAGTGCCTTTCTTTGGGATTGGAATGAAAATTGACCTTTTCCAGTCCTGTGACCACTACTGAGTTTTCTAAATTTGCTGGCATATTGAGTGCAGCACTTTCACCACATCACCTTTCAGGATTTGAAAGAGCTCAACGGGAATTCCATCGCTTCCACTAGCTTTGTTCATAGTGATACTTTCTAAGGCCCACTTGACTTCACATTCCAGGATGTCAGAGTACATCATGTGAAATGCCAGCCTAGATGAAACACATGCTGGAATCAAGATTTCAGGGAGAAATATCAATAACTTATGATATGCAGATGACACCACCCTTGTTGAAGAAACTGAAGAAGAACTAAAGAGGCTCTTGATGAATGTGAAAGAAGAGAGTGAAAAAGCTGGCTTAAAACTCAACATTCAAAAAACTAAGATCATGACAGCTGATCCCATCACTTCATGGCAAATAGATGGGGAAACTGGAAACAGTGTCAGACTATTTTTTTGGGCTCCCAAATCACTGCAGATGATGATACAGCCATGAAATTTAAAGATTCGCTCCTTGGAATAAAAGTTATGACCAACCTAGTCAGCAAAATAAAAAGCAGATAGAGACATTACTTTGCCAACAAAGGTCCATCTAGTCAAGGCTATGGTTTTTCCAGTAGTCATGTATGGATATAAGAGTTGGACTATAAAGAAAGCTGAATGCTAAAGAAGTGATGATTTTGAATTATGGTGTTAGAGAAGACTCTTGAGAGTTTCTTTGACTGCAAGGAGATCCAATCAATCTATCCTAATGGAAATCAGTCCTGGATTTTCATTGGAAGGACTGATACTGATTCTGAAACTCCAATACTTTGGCCAACTGATGCAGAGAACTGACACTGGAGAAGACCCTGATGCTGGGAAAGATTGAAGGCAGGAGGAGAAGGGGACGACAGAGGATGAGATGGCTGGATGGCATCACTGACTAATTGGACATGAGTTTGAGCAGGCTTTTGGAGTTGGTGATGAACAGGGAAGCCTAGCGTGCTACAGTCCATGGGGTTGCTAAGAGTTGGACATGACTGAGCGACTGAACTGACCTGACATGGTCATGGAGGGATTATCTGGTGAGAACTCAGACCTGCCTTGNATTGGACATGAGTTTGAGCAGGCTTTTGGAGTTGGTGATGAACAGGGAAGCCTAGCGTGCTACAGTCCATGGGGTTGCTAAGAGTTGGACATGACTGAGCGACTGAACTGACCTGACATGGTCATGGAGGGATTATCTGGTGAGAACTCAGACCTGCCTTGTGAAGCAGGATCAGATTAGTAATTTTCTAGAGAGATTTGGTTAGGAACTATCTGGGGAAACTTAAAGTAGACAAGTTAATGGATAAAACTGAAATTAGGACCTTGACATTTGCCTTCCTATCTCATATTAAATTCTTTAGTAAATCCCTTCTACTCTTTGTTCATATTATATCCCTCCATATTATATCCTGCCATCTGCTCCAAGCCAACACCATTTTTTAAATTGGGGGCTATGGCAATAGACCCTATCTGGCCTCCTTCTTTTCATTCTCACTCCAACCCTCACTCCCATCAAACCATAGTCTTTTACCACACAGTAGACATGACTTAGCAAGTAAACAACAACAACAACAACAAAGCCTTGGCTTTCTTTGACAAAATCAGAACTCTTCAAATGGTTCATCATACCACTAAGAATGAAAGCCCAGGTCCTTTCATGTATACAGAGTCCCATATAATCTGGTTGTCAGCTACCTTCTACCTCATTTATTCTCAGTGTTCCTGCCTCATTCACTCTTTGCCTACCACGCTCACTTTCTTGTTCTTGAACACACTGAACTTGTTCCTCAAAGCTTTGGATGTAATAATCTCTTTGTTTGGGACACTCTTCTCCAGTTAGCTGTGTGGTTTGCTTCCATAATTTCTTCAGGTCACCTCCTCAGAAAGATATTCCTTGATCCCCCATCAAATATTCATGCTCACCACCCTATCACTTTCTAATCACTTATTTTTCTTTATATTTTCCCCATAGCACTTATATAGCTGAAGTGAAGTGAAGTGCAAGCCTCTCAGTTGTGTCCGACTCTTTGCGACCCCATGGACAATACAGTCCATGGAATTCTCAAGGCCAGAATACTGGACTAGGTAGCCTTTCTCTTCTCCAGGGGATCTTCCTAACCCAGGGTTCAAACCCAGATCCCCTGCATTGCAGGCAGATTCGTTACCAGCTGAGCCACCAGGGAAGCCCTTTATATACCTGACATAGTATATATTTATTTATTTGTTTATCATCACCTCTTTCCACCAAAATATAACTCCATGTGGGCAGAGATTCCTTTTTCTCTGCTGTATCCCAAGCACCAGGAATGATGCAAAATATATATTAGGTGTCCAAAAAGTATTAAGTAAGCTGAGGGTTAACCCAATGAAACAGAGGTACCAGAAGAAGTAACAGCCTTGATAATCCTTAAGGGGATTCAGTTCAGTTCAGTTCAGTCACTCAGTCATGTCCAACTCTTTGCAACCCCATGGATTGCAGCATGCCAGGCTTCCCTGTCCATCACCAACTCCTAGAGCTTACTCAGACTCACATCCATTGAGTCAGTGATGCCATCCAACCATCTCATCCTCTGTCATCCCCTTCTCCTCCTGCCTTCAATCTTTCCCAGGATCAGGGTCTTTTCCAATGAGTCAGCTCTTCGCATCAGTTGGCCAAAGTACTGGAGTTTCAGATTCAGCATCAGTGCTTCCAATGATTATTCAGGACTGATTTCCATTAGGATTGACTGATTGGATCTCTTTGCATTCCAAGAGACTCTCAAGAGTCTTCTCCAACACCACAGTTCAAAAATATCAATTCTTCAACACTCAGCTTTCTTTATAGTCCAACTCTCACATTCATACATGACTACTGGAAAAACCTTAGCTTTGACTAGATGGACCTTCGTTGGCAAAGTATTGTCTCTGCTTTTTAGTATGCTGTCTAGTTTGGTCATGATTTTTCTTCCAAGGAGCAAGCGTCTTTTAATTTCATGGCTGCAGTCACCATCTGCAGTGATTTTGAAGCCCCCCAAAATAAGGAGATTAGAAGGTTTAAGGGGATTAGAAGATTCAAATTCTAGATTGTGGGAATATAATATCCTGCTCTCATTCTCCTAGGAAGACAGATAGTAAATAAATATGATGATTTTAGAGAAATAAAACTTATGAAGGTAATCTTAAAGAGGTTTTCTTTTTAAGAAAATAGAAATATAAAGTAGAGCAATAGAAAGTGACGGGAATGGAGTGTAGGGCATTATGTGGGGGTAGTTAAGGATATATTCTCTGAGGAAATGATAGTTGAGCTGAGACCTGAATGATAAAGTACCAGCCAAGTAACATTGTAGGGGACAAGAATTCTTGGTACTGAGAAGAACAAGTGAAGGTTCTAGAGTTCCCTTGGGTACTGTCCCAGGACAGTCTTTTCTTGCTATGTACATGAGTGTGCTATACATGGGTGTGCTAGGGAGGAAAGACAGGGAAAGCGGGGACTCCTGGGGAGTACTAGCTGTGCTGTTTTAGATTTATGAGTTCTCTTTGACTATTGTCTTTGGGATGCTGAAGACTTTGTCAAGGAGCCATATGTATGTAACTCTTGAGTGCTTCTAGACAAATGGTCATCTGCAGAACGAAAAAAGGTTAATAGTACTGATAATCCCCCAGATCAGTCCAGCATACATTTAAAATAGGGACACACTGATAGAAATAAAACACTTTATTTGTTCTTTTATTAACCATCTCTTACCTTCTCCCAATTATAAGGTTTCCAGGGTCTCAGATGTGCTCAAGAATAAGACATATTGTTTTCTATATAATCTTTTCTCCATTTTTTCAAGTATTTTTAGTGGTATTGTGAAGTTTTCTTTATGTAGATTGTTCATATTTTGTTGCTTATCCTTAGATATTTCATTTTTGGTTATAATTGTAAATAGGCTCTTTTATATATTCTATCTGGTTGTATAAGTGCAGACTTTGATTTCTGTACATTTGGCCCTTTTTATCTGTAGGTTCTGCATCTGTAGATTCAACCAATTGCAGATCAGAAGTATTAAAAAATCCAGAAAATTCCAGAAAGCAAAACTTGAATTTGCCATGCACCAGCAAGTATTTACATAGCATCGACATTGTATTCAGTGTTATAAATAATCTAGAGATGATTTAGAAGGATGTGTGTAGATTATATGACAACACTACACCATTTTATATAAGGAATTTGAGCATCTGCAAATTTTAGTGTCTGCAGGGGGTCCTAAAACCAATCCCCCATGGATGCCAAGGGACAATTGTAAGTTAATTCTGGAACTAGCCATTTTGCAAATTTTCTAATTGTAGAAATTAGAAATAGATAATAATTCCTGGACTTTCCTTTAAAATATTAGTCATTACTTCAATGTAGATTCATAGGGTTAATAGGAAATTTTGATTCATTCACTAGCAAATATTCAATGAATGTCTGCTATATGTCAGGTAATCTTCAAGGCCTTAGATATGAGGGTGTCATTCTGGAAGGTGTGTGTGTGTGTGTGTGTGTGTGTGTGTGAATTAGCTTCCTCAAATGATTTTTCTTATGGAAAGTTGTCTTGATATCCTGATTTTATTGAAACATGTTGCCTTTGCAGGATAAATTTAGTGTGTTCAGTCTCTATGTCCGACTCTTTGCAACCCTATGGACTGCAGCATGCAAGGCTTCTCTGTTCTTCACTATGTCCCAGACCCTTCTCAGATTCATGTCCATTGAGTCAGAGTTGCTATTTAGCCATCTCCTCCTCTGCTGCCCTCTTCTCCTTTTGTCTTCAATCTTTCCCAGCATCAGAGTCTTTCCTAATGAGTCGACTCTGCACTGGGTGGCAGAAGTACTGGAGCAGCAAAAGTAAACCTGCAAATCTATGTCTATGAATTGAATCACATCTTCTTGGATGTCATGCCATTGTGCAGGGATAGCCTACACATGCAAATACAGCACCCAAGGAAACAGCAATATGAATAAGATAGTATAAGAATTCTGCTCTAACAGGGCTTACCTCCTGCCAAAGAGATATAGTTTTTGCCAGCAAAATAAACTTGTAGGTGTCATGGAGTGTATTCCTAAAATCATCTTTATTTTGTCTGCTGCTCTTGAAACCTACTTGGAGGAAGTCATCCTTTCCCTGACTTCTTCATGAACACCTTGGTAACCCTATGACCTTTCTTGTTACTCTTAGGTTTTAAAATATTTTAGTCATTGGAAGCTGAGATCACAATCCCAACTTGCATCTTCTCTATGTTCCCTAGAAGAAAACCTGAAAGTGAAAATTGCTCAGTCATGTCTGACTCTTTGCTACCCCATGGACTACACAGTTCATGGAATTCTCCAGACCAGAATACTGGAGTGGGTGGCCTTTCTCTTTTCTAGGGGATCTTCCCAACCTAGGGATCAAACCCAAGTGTCTCTCATTGCAGGCAGATTCTTTACCAGCTGAGCCACAAGGGAAGCCCAAGAATACAGGAGTAGGTAGCCTATCGCTTCTCTAGTGGATCTTTCTGACCCAGGAATCGAACTGGGGTCTCCTGCATTGCTGGAGGATTCTTTACCAACTGAGCTACCAGTGAAGCCCTGAAGAAAACCTACCTACTGAGAAAAAGTATTGTTGGCTTCCTCTCTTTTTGTTGTTGACCTTCCCTTCTACCCATAAGTTAATTGCTGTTCCTATTTCTCCAGTATTGGAGCATGGAGATAGAGGAGAGGAAAGGGTATCAGGAAATCCCTTACTTGACTGATACTGTTGTAAAACTGCTTCTTTTCTGTCTGTGGCCCATTTCTCATACAATTTTTTTCTGACAAACTCTGGGAGTTTGGACTGATCATAACATAGTTACTGCTGTTATTAGAGCAGCTGGTAGTCAGTCTTCAACCTGTTAGGTTTCTCAGATGACAGGTAGACTCAGACTCATCCTCATTTGCCATTCAAAATCTAAGGGTCACGTAGCAGACTGCAAGAGTTTCAGTTGAAATCTCTTGTATTAGACTTGGGTTTGGGAAACAGCATTCCCTCACATATATATCTCTTCCTTATGAGAGTCAATGAGAAGGAATAAATATGGTTCAGTTCTCAGTAAAATAATCCTCCTCACAAACCCCCTGTCTACATTCTTTCATTTTTTAAATTTCATTTTTATAAATCTACCATCTTATCCCTTGCTACTAAAAATGTGGTTTTTGGACCAGCAATATTGGTATTACTGGGAGCTTATTAGAAATGCAGAATCTTGTGCTCTCTCCAGACCTGCTGAATCACATTTTAACAAGATCTCTAGGTGATTTATGTGCATATTCAAGTTTGAGAAGTACTGATCTAATCTATTTTTAGTCTCTTATTTTAAAGTTTCTTTTGGTAATCTTCCTCATACTTCATGTTGATATCTAATATCTATCATATCTTGGTACCTTAATGGAGACAAAATTTACCATCTTTTTACATAGACAAAAGGCAAAAAAAATTTTTTTAATCAAATTGGAAGAACTTATATGAAGAAAATATATAAGAGTAATTGTTATGAGTTGAATTGTGTTCTCCCCATATTCATATATTTATCCTTACTACCTCAAAATGGGACCTTGTTTGGAAATAGAGTCATTGTAGATATAATTAGATAAAGGTAAACTTGCATTAGAGTAGAGTGGGCTTCTAATCCATTATGACCAGTGTCCTTATAAAAAGAGGAATATTTGGACACAGACACACACATAGGGAACACATCACATGGAGATGAGGGTTCCAATCAGGGAAATGTTTCTACAAGCCAAGGAATGCCAGAGATTCCAGTATGTTGCCAGAAGCTGGGAAAGAGGCATAGAACAGATTTTTTTTTTCTTACAGCCCTCAAAAGGAACAAACCTTGCTGACATCTTGATCTTGGACTTCTAGCCTCTAAAACTATGAGCCAATAAATTTCTGTTGGTTAAGCCACCCACTTTGTGATAGTTTGTTACAACAACCCTAGCGTGCCATGTGACTAGGACCTAAGTGAGTTTCAGCTAGGAGGGGAACACAAGAGATGATCACAGTTTACAAAGGAAGGTCAAGAAACATGGAAGGGTTAAGTGAAGGCTTACTCAGAAGAGAGGGAGAACCAAAAGTAGAACTCACTTCTGATTCTCATTGCTTGTAGCTTCTGCTGGCCCCACTGCAGCTTCCTCCAGAGCCTCTGTGGGCAGTGAATACATATTTGTTGATGTGACAACATCAAAACATTGTCTTGCTTTGGGAAATGTAAAGTGAAGGGAAAAAGGCAGTTTCTGGTAAATGGAAGTAATTCTTAGCAGGCTGAATTCTTACCCAGTGAGCGCTAAGGAATTTTGCTCAAGTCGTGAGAATGAAAACATATTGAAACAAATAACCCAGATTTTCCATCGCAGTTCCAGAAGATGAGGATTTGGCTTGTTATTAATATTCTCCACTTGATTGCTTCTTTCTGTTGTGTTAGAGATGAAAGTGCTCTGTGGTCCTATTCGAGCAGCTATTCATTAATCTTCAGACAGGGCTGGAGGAGTGACTGATGTGGAGCATAGCCTAGCAGGATGGGGACACATGGGGCATTGGTGGGAAACCCAGAAACATGCTAACCAAAATGTGAGGCAGGTGAAGTTCTCTTTTCACGCCCTCTTTTCTCCCTTTTCTGCACATATTAATACCTCATTCTTTCAATGAGGAAATTAGTTTTTAATGATTGCTGTGCATATTCACATAAATTCTCACAACACAACTTGATATAAGAATTTTTATTTCTAATTTCCCAAACAGACACTTGGGGCTAAAGGTTAAGTCACTCACATTATGGAACATCTTAAAGCTGACATAATTTGGTGAGGACTGGCCTCTCCTAGACAGGCTACCTATGCTCAAATTCCAGCTTCACCCCTTACAAACTGTGGGACCTTGGGCAATTAAACTTTTCTGTACCTCTGTTTTCCCATCTGTAAAGTAAAGGTAATAATGTTGATAGTTCTTGTTTCCTGAAGTTGTTGAGAGGATTAAATGGATCACTATGTATAGTATTTCAAACATTGCCCAACATAGGAGGATGTGGTAGGAGGAGCAAGAACCCAGGCCTTTTTGACTGAGACCAGTGCTCTTTTCATGATGCACAAGCTACTTCTCTCATCACCGAGCTGCCCTCACGACACTTGTCCATTCTTCCGATCTTTCTTTCCCTTTCCTCCCACCAAACTTACCTCCTCGGAGCTCCAATTCCTCATAAACTACCATGTATATGTATCAATTAATTTGAATAAATCTCTGAAGGCTAAGTTGTTAATGAGTGCTCCTGGCTTGATGATATGCTTTTTAGTATGGTGTCAGTTTGAGTTGTGCAGACATGGAATGAGCTGTCATATAAAGTAGAGATTGGAAAGTCACTGTTAAGGGGACTGGATAGGGGATACAGGATATGGGAGAGGGTGACTCTACTTCTCTATGCAAAGGAAAGACCAACCAATGCCAGAAGTGCAGCCATTATTACTGCAGATTCCAGAAACTAGACCTTTGTGCCACAGGCCTTTGCTTTGCTTCTCAAATCTTACCATTTGTTAGAGACCTTTTTCACTTGCACAGAGGCTAGCTGGACCTGGTGGGGAGCAGAGAGGAGCAAGTCATTTAAAATAAAAGCTAGTCACTTCAGAATCTTAGTAGAAACTGATTTACTATTTCCATAGTCTTTTTTTTTTTTTTGGCCATTCAAGGTTTCCTTTCTTGGATTAATGTATTTTTCTGGGTGATTTTCTCAAGCCAAAATGATTGTTTATTTTAAAATTTATCTATACTAGATGCTGGAAGTTTAGTTTCCCAAGTAAACAATTCCTTGTTCAAAAGATTTTTTCCGCCTAAATCTTAACAACCTAAAGAAGGTTTGAAATGCAAGCCCAACCTGACTTTCAATAATGGTGCAAGAAGTACACTGGAAAGAAAAATTTTGGCAGGAATAAGAAAAGAAACAAACTGACTAGCATCATCCCTGCTGCTAAAATCTGAACTAAGAGGAGAATGGGCTAAAGAACCACAGATCTTTTAAGGAAACAAAACTTGTGTGTGTGTGTGTGTGTGTGTGTGTGTATATGTGTGTGTGTGCATGTGTGTGTTCTTTATTTCTGTTGACAGATGGGTCTTAGCTACCAAATTTGGAAAAAATGTAGGCAGTAAATCAGTTTTCCCATTTCATGACAGACTTTATCATGAAAGATGATTCTAAATGTAAACACAGTGGGTAAAATGCCACTTAGAGGGAATTTAATAAACATACTAATTTAGACCTCAGCAAGAGAGCACCTAAATATCAAACATAATAATATACCACAAATCAAATATTCAGGATATCTTTTTTAATCTAAGAGGAAACAGAACTCTTTATTTTAATCTTGCTGTAAATCCTTTGGCTTCCTAAAGTATGTGATCTTGTTAAATTAAAGGATTAAAGTGAATGCATCCTTACTTTGGTATGTACTTACAACTAAATAAATAACATGCTTGTTATGACTGCAAACAAATGAATTAAGTGAAACAAGACAGACAGCATGGACTTGCTGATGTCTTTGTTTTTGACAGCCTCTAATCCTGGAAACAGGAAGATATCGAGATGAATAAACATTCCTTGCCTATGTGAGCTCCCAAGTGGTTAAGTCTATGCCCAGATTCATGTTAAGAAGTTCAGAAACTGAAGCATCTGGAGACCTTGCATATGTATAAAGGAAATATCTCTCTTCCATTGTCTTCTCTGTTTCCTGCTTATCTGAAAACCCATTAATGCTTTAGCATTTGGGGCCCTCAAATAAAGTAGGGGCAGTGGGGATGGACAAGAAATATTTCTCATTAGATGGTCTTGAAGAATTGTCACCCTTGAACAGCTGTCCCGGTTTAGTCTCCATGAGCTGTCACTGACCCTTGTAAAAAAGCAAAAATGACATAGTGCTATCAAAGTGAAACCCCATTCTCCACAACATTTAACTCAGGGGCCACAGATGTGTCCCCTTTCTTCATGGAATACGGTCCTGAACCAAATATGCTAGCAGTTAAACAGCCCACGAACACACCACAAATATTTGTTTATTGGGAATCAAAATGTGGAGTGGGCTACAAAACTGGGGGCTGGCTTATTAAGACCAGATTTAAGAGTGCTGTGGTGGTGCTTGGGTAAATATCACTCGTGGTACAATATTGAAAAGATTGGGAAGTCATCAACCAGCCCTTCAGAACTGAAACACATGATTTAACCACAAGCTGTACTTTATGAAATCTTAAACTGTAACACGAAGAGTGACCTAATTTAATCCATGTGGGCTACATGTTTGATGTCAACAGACTTTTCTTTTTAAACTGTTTGGAGAATGCAACAGGGTCTTTAGTCTTTAATAAAATCTGAGCTGTTTCCTGCTAAGTCACTTATCTTGAGGGATTAATTATTTTACTTTGTGATTGATATTCCGTGGTTTCCATGGGTCCTCCTGTAACTTTTGTGCATATCCTTTTTTGCAAAAGATAGCTATCTATAAGTGTTAAAACATTAGTCTCCCACAGGTGTAACAGGTGTGGAAGTAGATCTTAAGGCAGACAGTACTTTTCTTACCCTGAGAGGCTTATAAGACATAGAATGAAGACAGTAGTTTCTGGTGTAGTCATATACATGATACTTGCTTCAAAGAGAGACTACTTGTTGACTTAATGTTACAGATGTGTACATATTATAGAAAAACCCTTCCTAAGCAACTCTTCTTAAACCAGTTTGAGATATAACTTGGGGGCTGGAGCCTTGCCATAGATTAGGCCCACAAAATATTTTCTCACCAGAATGAGATTATCTCAATATGATTATAAATTGTTTTCTTTTCCTACCAGATGGACAACAAATTAACCCTTCACTTTTGAAAAAAATACTGTGACCATTAACTGAAAATACCAGATGGGGTTATTTTACAAGTGTGTCTTTTTAAATGCTCAGTGTGACTAAAATTTCTGAGATAATAACCTTAGTCCACACTGGAGTAGCTGGAAGTGATACAGTGTCTGCCCTCAAGTAATTTTGAGGATTGCAAGCTTGATAAAAGCAGGAATAACATAACTAGACTATTAAAAAATAAATAAACTAGAGAGAATTTAGGCCTGAGTCCCTTCCTTGAAAGTCCAAGTGTTAGCTGCTCAGTTGTGTCTGACTCTATGTGACCCCAGGAAAGCTCACCAGGCTCCTCTGTCCATAGAATTCTCCTGGCAAATACAGAGTGGGTACCCATCCCCTTCTCCAGGTCCCTTCCCTGCCGCTACTGCTGTTGCTGCTAAGTTGCTTCAGTCATGTCTGACTCTGTGTGACCCCATAGATGGCAGCCCACCAAGCTCTGCTGTCCTTNGAAAGCTCACCAGGCTCCTCTGTCCATAGAATTCTCCTGGCAAATACAGAGTGGGTACCCATCCCCTTCTCCAGGTCCCTTCCCTGCCGCTACTGCTGTTGCTGCTAAGTTGCTTCAGTCATGTCTGACTCTGTGTGACCCCATAGATGGCAGCCCACCAAGCTCTGCTGTCCTTGGGATTCTCCAGGCAAGAACACTGGAGTGGATTGCCATTTCCTTCTCCAATGCATGAAAGTAAAAAGTGAAAGTGAAGTCGCTCAGTCATGCCCGACTCTCAGCAACCCCATGGACTGCAGCCCATCATCCATGGGATTCTCCAGGCAAGAGTACTGGAGTGGGGTGCCATTGCCTTCTCCGGTCCTTTCCCTACCTGTTCTCAATTATTTATGGCTTCCCTACTCACTGTGATGGTTTGTAGACTAGAGCATTAACATTACCCGAAGATTTGTTAGAAATGCAGACCGACTCAAAGGCTTCTCCCCAGACCTACTGAATCAGAATGCATTTTACCAAGCACCCTGGCACATTTATATTTGAGAAGTACTTCTTTAATGTGTTTGGTGACGTGATTATAGAACACAGCTGAGCTAATCTCTTAAAAAAGGAGATTAGCGAGGAAGCCGAGCTGATCTCTTAAAAAAGTACCCAATAGAAGGGAAATTTCCTTTTGCTGGATTCTGACATCAGAATCATTTTGACATATCAGAACCAATGAGTTAGGACAAGGTTTATGTAAATATATAAAATCATATCTCTAACTAAGTACTGAAGGATGGTGTTCAGTACAAAATGAGAATAAGAATAGACGTGTATCATCCCTCTGCAAAAGCCTGAGGCTGAGTATAGTAAGAAAGTAGACTGTGGGTATTTTTTCCTATTTTATAACAACTTTAAAGTTGAACTCTACTCTTTAACTTTCAACTTGAACACTCAAATACTCTATACCAGAAGTATCTTTACAATTTCTGGGTTTTCCTCTGAAAGTAATTAGATAGGAGAGGACTTTTTTCATAAGGCCAGACCTTTAACACCTTAAACATACTTTGGTTCCTACTATGTAAAAAAACACACATTCTACTTATTGATGAAACTGAATATTTAACCCAAATTGTAAAATACTATTATGTATACTAACTTTGACATTTGTCTTATATAATAAAAGGAAATGTATTCTTATCAGTACTTGCCTATTTTTAATTTATTAAAAATAAACACAAATTTACAATTTCAAAAATTCCAACCATAAAGATACAAAGTAAAAACAAAATTTTTCTCCATAACTCTTCAGGCTCCTCTTCCAACGCTGAACAAATTAGTTATGGTTAACGGTTTATTTTTAGTGTCTTCCAGAAAAATTATTTTATTCTTCATTTGTTTACTTCCCTTTTTCTCTCTCCTCCACTTCTCCCCTCTTCTTTCTCTTTGACTGTAATGACTTAAATTTCTACAATAGTGTTGTTTCTAACTGCTATTATAGTGCTTTGCTTTATTCACATAATTTGTTTTGCATAATTTTCAATGTCATCACCTTCAGATATACCTCATTTTTATTTATGTGTAAACTTTCACAGAGAAGTTGAAAGAATACAGTTGTCCATGGGTATTCACCAGGGATAGACAGTAATGAATACAGTTGGCCCTACATATCCATGTAATCCATAACACTGGTATTAGCCAACTGGAATTGGTTAGTTGAATCTGAAAATGCGAAGCCTGCTAATAGGAAGGCTAATAACTGTAGTACATTGTACCCATTACCCAAATTCACTTATTAGTTAACATTCTACCTCATTTGACTTACAATTTGAGCTCTCTTTCCTCTGTATCATTTTCTATGACTTAGTATCTCTGTTCAGTTCAGTCATTCAGTTGTGTCCAACTCTTTGTGACCTCATGAATCGCAGCACGCCAGGCCTCCCTGTACATCACCCAAACTCGTGTCCATTGAGTGGGTGATGCCATCGAGCCATCTCATCCTCTGTCATCCCCTTCTCCTCCTGCCCTCAATCCCTCCCAGCATCACAATCTTTTCCAATGAGTCAACTCTTCACATGAGGTGACCAAAGTATTGGAGTTTTAGCCTCAGCATCAGCGCTTTCAATGAACACTCAGGACTGTTCTCCTTTAGGATGGACTGGTTGGATCTCCTTGCAGTTCAAGGGGCTCGCAAGAGTCTTCTCCAGCACCACAGTTCAAAAGTATCAATTCTTTGGTGCTCAGCTTTCTTCACAGTCCAACTCTCACATCCATACATGACCACTGGAAAAACCATAGCCTTGACTAGACACACATTTGTTGGCAAAGTAATATCTCTCGTTTTCAATATGCTATCTAGGTTGGTCATTACTTTCCTTCCAAGGAATAAGCGTCTTTTAATTTCATGGCTGCAGACACCATCTGCAGCAATTTTGGAGCCCCCTAAAATAAAATCTGACACTGTTTCCACTGTTTCCCCATCTATTTCCCATGAAGTGATGGAACCGGATGCCATGATCTTCTTTTTCTGAATGTTGACCTTTAAGCCAACTTTTTCACTCTCCACTTTCACTTTCATCAAGAGGCTCTTCAGTTCTTCTTCACTTTCTATGATAAGGGTGGTATCATCTGCATATCTGAGGTTATTGATATTTCTCCTGGCAGTCTTGATTCCAGCTTGTGCTTCTTCCAGTCCAGTGTTTCTCATGATGTACTCTGCATATAAGTTAAATAAGCAAGGTGACAATATACAGCCTTGATGTACTCCTTTTCCTATTTGGAACCAGTCTGTTGTTCCAAGTCCAGTTCTAACTGTTGCTTCCTGACCTGCATATGGATTTCTCAAGAGGCAGGTCAGTTGGTCTGGTATTCCCATCTCTTTCATAATTTTCCAGTTTATTGTGATCCACACAGTCAAAGTCTTTGGCATAGTCAATAAAGCAGAAATAGATGTTTTCTGGAAATTTCTTGCTTTTTTGNTCTCTGTTCAGTTCAGTCATTCAGTTGTGTCCAACTCTTTGTGACCTCATGAATCGCAGCACGCCAGGCCTCCCTGTACATCACCCAAACTCGTGTCCATTGAGTGGGTGATGCCATCGAGCCATCTCATCCTCTGTCATCCCCTTCTCCTCCTGCCCTCAATCCCTCCCAGCATCACAATCTTTTCCAATGAGTCAACTCTTCACATGAGGTGACCAAAGTATTGGAGTTTTAGCCTCAGCATCAGCGCTTTCAATGAACACTCAGGACTGTTCTCCTTTAGGATGGACTGGTTGGATCTCCTTGCAGTTCAAGGGGCTCGCAAGAGTCTTCTCCAGCACCACAGTTCAAAAGTATCAATTCTTTGGTGCTCAGCTTTCTTCACAGTCCAACTCTCACATCCATACATGACCACTGGAAAAACCATAGCCTTGACTAGACACACATTTGTTGGCAAAGTAATATCTCTCGTTTTCAATATGCTATCTAGGTTGGTCATTACTTTCCTTCCAAGGAATAAGCGTCTTTTAATTTCATGGCTGCAGACACCATCTGCAGCAATTTTGGAGCCCCCTAAAATAAAATCTGACACTGTTTCCACTGTTTCCCCATCTATTTCCCATGAAGTGATGGAACCGGATGCCATGATCTTCTTTTTCTGAATGTTGACCTTTAAGCCAACTTTTTCACTCTCCACTTTCACTTTCATCAAGAGGCTCTTCAGTTCTTCTTCACTTTCTATGATAAGGGTGGTATCATCTGCATATCTGAGGTTATTGATATTTCTCCTGGCAGTCTTGATTCCAGCTTGTGCTTCTTCCAGTCCAGTGTTTCTCATGATGTACTCTGCATATAAGTTAAATAAGCAAGGTGACAATATACAGCCTTGATGTACTCCTTTTCCTATTTGGAACCAGTCTGTTGTTCCAAGTCCAGTTCTAACTGTTGCTTCCTGACCTGCATATGGATTTCTCAAGAGGCAGGTCAGTTGGTCTGGTATTCCCATCTCTTTCATAATTTTCCAGTTTATTGTGATCCACACAGTCAAAGTCTTTGGCATAGTCAATAAAGCAGAAATAGATGTTTTCTGGAAATTTCTTGCTTTTTTGATGATCCAACGAATATTGGCAATTTGATCTCTGGTTCCTCTGCCTTTTCTAAAATGTATTTACCCTTCATGGATCACAGCCTAGTAATGGCAAAGGAGCTCAGGCAACTCAATGAAGCTAGGAGCCTTGCCATGCAGGGCCACCCAAGATGGATGGGTCACAGTGAAGAGTTTTTACAAAACATGGTCCACTGGAGGAGGAAATGGCAATCCACTTCAGCTTGCTGAGAGAAGCCCATGGATAGTATGAAAATGCAAAAAGATATCACACTGGAAGAGGAGCTCCCCAAGTTGGAATACATGCAATATTCTACTGGGGAGGAGTGGAGAGCAATGACTAATAGCTCCAGGAAGAATGAAGAGGCTGGGCCAAAGTGGAAAAGATGCTCAGTTGGAATGTGTCTGGTGATGAAAGTAAAATCTAATGCTGTGAAGAACAATATTGCATAGAAACCTGGAATGTTAGGTCCATGAAACAACATAAATTGAATGCTGTCAAGTAGGAGATGGTAAGATTTAACAATGACATCTTGGAAATTAATGAACTAAAGTGGTCAAGAATGGGTGGATTTAATTCAAATAGTGTTGCATCAATTTATGTGGGCAAGAATCCCTTAGAAGAAATAGTGTAGTCCTTGCAGGATACAAAATAGTCTGAAATGCAGTGTTTCGGTACAACCTCAAAAACAACAGAATGACCTCACTTTGTTGGCAAGGCAAATCATTCAACATCACAGTAATCCAAGTCTATGCCTCAACCACTGATGAGAGATACCCAGGAATAACAGGCAAGTTGGACTTTGGAGTACAAAATGAAGGAAGGCAAATGCTAACAGAGTTTTGTCAAGAGAATAAGCAAACACCCTTTTCCAACAGTACAAGAGACAGCTCTACACATGGACATTATAGGATGGTCAATACTAAAATCAGACTGATTATGTTCTTTGCAGCCAAAGATGGAGAAGCTCTACATACAGTCAGCAAAAAAAAAAAAAAAAGGCCTGAAGCTGACTATGGCTCAGATCATGAGCTCCTTATTGCACAATTCAGGCTTAATTTGAAGAAAGTAGAGAAAACCAGTTGGCCATTTACTTATTACCTAAATCAAATCCCCTATGATTATAAAGTAGAGGTAATGAATAGATTCAAGGGATTAGATGTGGCAGAGTGCCTGAAGAACTATGAATGGAGCTTTGTGAAATTGTATGAGAGTCAGTGACAAAAACCATCCTAAAGAAAAATGTGAGAGGCAAAGTGGTTTTCTGAGGAATCTTTACAAATAGCTGAGGAAAGAGGAGAAGCAAAAGACAAGGGAGAAAGGGAAGGATATACCCAATGGTATGCAGATTTCAAGAGAATAGCAAGGATAGATAAGAAGGCCTTCTTAAGTGAACAATGCAAAGAAACAGAGGAAGAGAATAGAATGAAAAAGACTGGAGATCTCTTCAAGAAAATTAGAGACACTATGGGATCATTTAATGAAAGATAGGCAAGATAAAGGACAGAAATGGTAAGGACCTAACAGAAGCAGAAGAAATTAAGAAGAGGTAGCAAGAATACACAGAAGAATTACACAAAAAGGTCTTAATGACCCAGATAACCACAATGGTATGGTCACTCACCTAGAGCCAGACATCCTGGAGTATGAAGTCAAATGGTCCTTAGGAAGCATTACTATGAACAAAGTTAGTGGAGGTGATGTAATTCCAGCTGAGCTATTTCAAAGCCTAAAAGATGATTTTGTTAAAGTATTGCACTCAATATGCCATCAAATTTGGAAAAACTCAGCAATGGCCCCAGGACTGGAAAATGGCAGTTTTCATTCCAGTTCCAAAGAAGGGCAATGCCATAGAATGTTCAAACTACTGTACAGTTGCACTCATTTCACATGCTAGCAAAGTTATGATCAAAATTCTTCAAGCTAGGCTTCAGCAGTATGTCAATTGAGAGCTTTCAGATGAACAAGGTGAGTTTTGAAGAAGCAGATGAACCAGAGATCAAGTTGTCAATATTCACTGGATCATAGAGAGAGCCAGGGAGTTTCAGAAAAACATCTACTTCTGCTTCAATGACTAGGATAAAGCCTTTGACTGTGTGGATCACAACAAACTGTGGAAAATTCTTAAAGAAATGGGAGTACCAGACCACTTCACCTGCCTCCTGAGAGAATGTGTGCAGGTCAAGAAGAAAGACTTAGAATAATGGACATGGAATAATGGACTGGTTTAAAACTGGGAAAGGAGTAAGCCAAGATATGTATTGTCACCCTGCTTACTAAACTGTGCAGAGTATACCATGTGAAATGCTGGGCTGGATGAATCGCAAGCTAGAATCAAGATTTCCAGGAGAAATGTCAACAACTCCAGATATGCAGATGATATCACTCTAGTGGCAGAAACTAAAGAGCAATGAAAGAGCCTCTTGATGAAAGTGAAAGAGGAGAGTAAGAAAGCTGGCTCGAAACTCAACTTTCAACAAACTAAGATCATGGCGTTGGGTCCCATCACTTCATGGCAAATAAAAGGGGAAAAAAAGGATGCAGTGACATTTTGTTTTTTGGGCTCTAAAATCACTGCAAACAGTGACTGCAGCCATGAAATTAAAAGATGCTTGCTCCTTGGAAGAAAAGCTATGACAAACCTAGACAGAATATTAAAAAGCAGAAATATCACTTTGTTGACAAAGGTCCATATAATCAAATCTATGGTTTTTCTGGTAGTCATATATGTATGTAAGAGACCATAAAGAAGACTGAGTGTGGAAGAATTGATGCTTTTGAATTGTGATGCCGAAGACTCTTAAGAGTGTCTTGGACAACCAGAAGATCAAACCAGTCAATCCAAAAGGAAATTGAACCTGAATTTTCATTGGAGGGACTGATGCTGAAGCTGAAGCTTCAGCAATACTTTGGCCACCTGATGTGAAGAGCTGAAAAAGATTCTGATGTAGGGAAAGACTGAAGGGAAAAAGAAGAGGGGAGCAGAGGACAGAATGGTTAGATAGCATCTCTGACTCAGTGGACATGATTTTAAGGAACCTCTGGGAGATAGTGGAGGACAGAGGAGCCTGGCGTACTGTAGTTCATGAGCTTGCAAAAAATTAGACATAACTTAGTGGCTGAACAACAGTAGTCATGTATGGATGTGAAAGTTGGACTATAAAGAAGGCTGAGCACCAAAGAATTGATGATTTTGAATTGTGGTGTTGGAGAAGAAGACTCTTGAGAGTCCCTTGGACTGCAAGGAGATCCAACCAGTCCATCTTAAAGGAAATCAGTCCTGAAAATTCTTTGGAAGGACTGATGCTGAAACTGAAACTCCAGTACTTTGGCCATCTGATGCAAAAAATTGACTTACTGGAAAAGACCCTGATGCTGGGAAAGATTGAAGGCAGGAGGAGAAGGGGACGACAGAGGATGAGATGGTTGGATGGCATCACTGACTCGATGGACATGAGTTTGAGGAAGCTCTGGGAATTGGTAATGCACAGGGAAGCCTGGAGTGCTGCAGTTCATGGGGTTGCAAAAAGTCAGATGTGGCTGATCAACTGAACAACAAATAGATGTTTGGTAATAACTAGTTTGTGTTTTAATTTGCAATTTCCTAATAACATATGAAGTTGAGGCTGTGTTTACATGCTTATTTGCCATCTGTATATCTTCTTTGGTTGAGGTGTCTGTTCAACAGGGTTTTTATTTTCCTATCCATAAATTGAATGGTTTGCTTTTTATTTTGAGTTTTAACGGTTATTTGTATATTTTGGATTACAGATCTTTATCAGATATGTATTTTACAAATATTATCTCGCAGTCTGTAGCTTGTTTTCCGATTCTTTTGATATTATTCTAGGTATATATTGCTTAATTCCCAGGTGGCGCTATTGGTAAGGAACCCACCTGCCAGTGCAAGAGACTGGGGTTTGATCTCTGGGCTGGGAAGATCCCCTGAAGGGCATGGTAACCCAGTGTAGTATTCTTGCCTGAGAAGTCCCATGGACTCTGTCCATGGGGTTGCAAAAGAGTTGATCATGACTTCGCGACTAACAACAACATATATTGCTGGGTTTGATTTGCTAACTTTCTCACAGGTTTAGCATCTATATTCACAAAGAATGTTGGTATACAGTTTTCTTTTCTTTTGACGTGTTTGTTATTAGTGTAACAAATGCTTGCCGCATAAATGAGTTGAGAAGTGTTTCTTCTTTTTCTAGTTTTTGGAGAAGAGATTTTGTAGAATTAATATTGTTTCTTTCATGCATGTTTGCTAGAATTCACAACTGAAATCAGTTGGGCCTGGAGTTTTCTGTTGAAAGATTTTTTAGTATGAATAAAATTCATTTAGTCATTCTAGATATAGGACTACTCAGTTATCTATATCATCTTGAGTGGATTTTTTTGGTGTGTCTGATTAATGCGCGCTCTCTCTCTCTCTTTGGTTTTTTTTTTTTTTTTTTCCAGGGGGGTCTTACTACCTTGATTTCTGTTCTTATCTGTATAATTTTCTCTATTCTGCATGATTTAGTTTTCTTTCCTCTCCTTTCTGTTTCTCAACATGGAGTTTTAGGTTACTGATTTGAGAATTTTCTTTTTCTTTTTTAACATAAAAACTTAGTGCTATTAAATTTCCTCTTGTTTTACCTACCTTCCACCAATTTTGACATATTGAATTTTAATTTCTTTTTACGTCAAACATTTTCTTTGCTCTGTTTTGATTGAAGGATTATTTATAATTGTGCTGTTTAATTTACAAATAATCAGGATTCTTCCATGTATTTTTATGTTATTGATTTCTAGTTTAATTTGATTATGGTCAGATTATTTTTGTTTAGTTAATATTGTTTTCAATTTGGTAAAATTTATTTTATCACTCTGAATATGATTTCTTCATCAACATTCAAAGTGTTTTTGTGAAAAATGTGTATCGTGCTATTGTCTGATGGCACGTTCCCTAAATATTAATTAGATAAAGTTGGTGACAACATTGTTCATGTTATCTAGATCCTTACTGATTTCCTGCCTTCTTATTCTATAGGTTACTGAAAAGAATAATGATATCTCCAGTTATAACTGTGAGTTTATCTGTTCTATTGTCTTTTGCTGAACTTCTATACACAATTTAGGATTGCTATATTTTCTTTAGAATTGATCCTTTTATTAATACATGGTGCCTCTCTTTATATAAATTTGATTATATACCTTGTTCTGAGGTCTCTTTTGCCAGATATTATTATAGCTATTTCAACTTTCTTTTGGCTAGTGTTTATTAATATCATATATTTCTTTCTATCTTTTAAATTTAACTTTATCTATATCTTTATGTGTAAAATGGATTTATTATCCAGTTCCAGTTGAGTTGCTCAGGGGTGTCCTACTCTTTGCGACGCCATGAATCGCAGCACGCCAGGCCTCCCTGTCCATCACCAACTCCCAGAGTTCACTCAGACTCACGCCCATCGAGTCAGTGATGCCATCCAGCCATCTCATCCTCAGTCATCCCCTTCTCCTCCTGCCCCCAATGCCTCCCTGCATCAGAGTCTTTNTTTTTTTTTTTTTCTGGCTTACTTCACTCTGTAAAATCGGCTCCAGCTCCATCATTAGAACTGATTCAAATGTATTCTTTTTAAAGGCTGAGTAATACTCCATTGTGTATGTGTACCACCGCTTTCTTATCCATTCATCTGCTGATGGACATCGAGGTTGCTTCCATGTACTGGCTATTATAAATAGTGCTGCGATGAACATTGGGGGTACAAATGTCTCAATTCTGGTTTCCTCAGTGTGTATGCCCAGCAGTGGGATTGCTGGGTCATAAGGCAGTTCTATTTGCAATTTTTTAAGGAATCTCCACACTGTTCTCCATAGTGGCTGTACTAATTTGCATTCCCACCAACAGTGTCAGAGGGTTCCCTTTTCTCCACACCCTCTCCAGCATTTATTGCTTGTTGACTGATATGCCTAGATAATTCCGTTCTCTTTTGTTTACCATTTGCTTGCAATATCTTTTTCTGTCTCTTCACTTTTAACTGTGTATGTCCTACAAAGCTGAAATGACTTCTCTTGTAAGCAGCATATTGTTGACTTTTGTGTTTTTTTCATCCACTCAGGCATTCAGTCTTTTTATTTCAGAATTTGATCCAGTTATGTTTGAAGTAATTATTGATAGATAAGGACTTACTAGTGTCATTTTTTTAGTTGTTTTCTATTTTTTAAAAAATCCTTTTGTTCATGTCTTTCATTCTTGCTATCTTTGTGTGTTTTTCCATTTTTTTGGAGTGGTATGCTTTTGTTCCTTTCCTTTGATAGCCTATGTATCTATAGTAGGTGTTTATTTTTCCCTTTGTGGTAGCCATGAGACTTACATAAAACATTTTATAAATATAAACTAATAACAACTTACCTTCAAACTCATACAAACCTCTACCCTTTCACTTCTCCCCCATATTTTGTGCTATTATATCACACTTTATGTATTTTTAATATTGTGCATCCTTTAGTAAATTATTGCAACTATGATTATTTTAATACTATTAAAAATATTTTCTACTAGAAATAAAAGTACTCTACATACCATCACTACTATTAGGTATTCTGAATTTTACTATATATTTACCTTTACTAATGAGTTTTATACTTTTATACATTTTCACATTGTTACTTTGTGTTCTTTTATTTCTTGAATAACTCCCTTGAGCATTTCTTGTAAGACATATGTAGTAGTGATGAATTCCCTTAGCTTTAGTTTATCTGGGGATGTCTTTATCTCTCATTTATTTCTGAAGAATGATTTTTCCAGGTATATTATTCTTTGTAGGCATTTTTTTTTCTTTTGAGTACTTTGAATATATTCACTGTCTTCTGACCTGCAGAGAAATCTGCTGATACCCTCATAATGGAATGTTGACTTTAAAATTATCTATGTATTTTTACTTTTAACATTTTGATTATAATGTGTCTTGGCATAATATTCTTTGGTTGATCTTACTTAGGGCTCTTTGAACTTCCTACGATTGATGGCATATATTTTTTCCCAAGGTTTGGGATGTTTTCAAATATTATTTTCTTAAGTAAACTTTCTACATCTTCCTCTCCTCCTGGGACTTCCATGATGGGAATATTTATTCATTTGCGTGTCTCATAATTCACGTTTCTTTACTTTTTTCTTTTTGTTTCTCAATTTGGTTAATTTCAAATGATCTGTGAGAGCTCAGTGATTCTTCTGCAAGATCAAGTATGTTGTTGAAACTCATTATTGAACTGTTCAATTCTGTCATTATTTAGCTCAGCTCTAAGATTTTGGTTTGTTTCTTTCTTATCATTCTCATTTTTATTAAACTTAATCAACATTTTGTTCAAATATTCTTTTCCTAATTTCATTTTTTTGTTTGTCTATATTCTTTTGCATTTCATTGCGTTTCTTTAAGATTGTTATTTTGAATTCTTTGTCAGGAAAATAATAAATCTTCATTTCTTTGGAGCTGGTTATTGGAACTTTATTAGTTGCCTTGGTGTCATATTCACTTGCTCTTTAGAGATACCAAAGGAACGTTTCATGAAAAGATGGGCACAATAAAGGACAGAAATGGTATGAACCTAACAGAAGCAGAAATATTAAGAAGAGGTGGAAAGAATTTATAGAACTATACAAAAATGACCTTAATGACCCAGATAACCATGATGATGTGATCACCCACCTAGACCCAGCCATCCTGGAATGTGAAGTCAGATGGGCCTTAGGAAGCATCACTACAAACTAAGTTAGTGGAGGTGATGGAATTCCAGCTGAGCTATTGCAAATCCTAAAAAATGATTCTGTGAAAGTGCTGTACTCAATATGCCAGCAAGTTTGGAAAATTCAGCAGTGGCCACAGGCCTGGAAAAGGTCAGTTTTCATTCCAATCCAAAGAAAGGCAGTGCCAAAGAATGTTCAAACTACCACATAATTGTACTCATCTCACACACTAGCAAAGTAATGCTCAAAAGTCTCCAAATGAGGCTTCAGCAGTACATGAACCGAGAACTTCTAAACGTTCAAGCTGGATTTAGAAAAGGCAGAGGGACCAGAGATCATATTGCCAACATCCATTGGATCATAGAAAAAAGAAGCAGAAAAATATCTACTTCTGCCTCATTGACTATGCCAAAGCCTTTGACTGTGTAGATCACAAAACTGTGGGAAATTCTGAAAGGGATGGGAATACCAGACCATTTTACCTGTCTCCTGAGAAATCTGTATGCAGGTCGAGAAGCAACAGTTAGAATGAGACATGGAACAATGGACTGATTCTAAATTGGGAAAGGTGTACGTCAAGTCTGTATATTGTCACTCTGCTTATGTAACTTCTATGCGAAGTACATCATGTGAAATGCCAGGCTGGATGAAGCCTAAGCTTGAATCAAGGTTGCAGCAAGAAATATTAATAACCTCAGATACACAGATGCCACCACCTTTATGGCAGATAGGGAAGAGAAACTAAAAAGCCTCTTGATGAAAATGAAAGAGGAGAGTGAAAGAGCTAGCTTAAAACTCAGCATTCAAAAAACAAGATCATGGCTACTGGTCTCCTCACTTCATGGTGAATAGATGGGGAAACAGTGGAAACAGTGTGAGACTATTTTCTTGGGCTCCAAAATCACTTCAGATGATGACTGCAGCCATGAAATTAAAAGATGCTCCTTGGAAGAAAAGCTGTCACAAACCTAGACAGCATATGAAAAAGCAGAGACATTACTTTTCTGACAAAGGTCCATATAATTAATGCTATTGTTTTTCCAATAGCCATGTATGGATGTGAGAGTTGGACAGTAAAGAAAGCTGAGTGCTGAAGAATTTGAACTGTGGTGTTGGAGAAGACTCTTGAGAGTCCCTTGGACTACAAGGAGATCAAACAAGTCAATACTAAAGGAAATCAGTCCTGAATATTCATTGGAAAGACTGATGCTGAAACTGAAGCTCCAATATTTTAGCCACCTGATACAAATATTTTGGCCAACTGACTCCTTGCAAAAGATCCTGATGCTGGGAATGATTGAAAGCAGGATGAGAAGGAGACGACAGAGGATGAGATGGTTGGATGGCATCACCGACTCGATGGACATGAGTTTGAGCAAGCTTTGGGTGTTGGTGATGGACAGGGAGACTTGGTGTGCTGCAGTCCATGGGGTTGCAAAGAGTCAGACATGACTGAGCAATTGAACTGAATTTATGATCTATGTAGCCTTGCGTTGGTGTTTGTGCATTTTAAGATAAAAAAACACCTCTTCCAGGTTTTACAGCCTCGTTTTAGCAGGTAAAGATTTCCTGTTTGTTCCCTGGGCTGATAGGATTACCTCCAGAATCTTAGTTGTACTGCCTTGGAGCTGGTTATGAGGCTGTCACATGTCTGTGGTGGGGTTTGTGGTTGGTGGGGTTTGAGGTTGGTGGGCTTATTACAAGGGTTTCTGGTGGGTGTGGATTTTGTCTGGTCCTTTGGTGCATTGGATTACTTTCAGTACCATGTTTAGTAGAGTGGTTCTTGGACAAGGATTTGCTTCAGGATTCACAGTTGGCTTATTTGTTAGTGGGCCTATTACCAAGTGCATGGACAGGTGTGGGTTCTGCCAGCTTCCTGGAAAACCTCCTGCCTTGGTCACTGAATTGATCTCCAGACAGGCTGGTCTGGTCTTGGACAATGGCAAAAAGGGACTGGGGCCAAGTCCCAGGGCTTTCAGGTTCCATAGTCAAGATCCAGGTCTCTAGACCTGATCTGAAGCCATGGATGAGCATATCTTCCTAACAGGCTCCTGCATGGGTTCAACTGCTTTCTGACCATGCCCAGAGGGACTGGAACCAATAATAGGGCCCTTTTCTGAATCTCCTGAGGTGCAGTTCTGAATTTCTCACTGGATCCCTGGGCCAGCAGTACTGCTTGTGAACTGTGACTGAAAGGAGCTGGAACTGAGTTTAGGGTCCTTTCATGGTTTTTGGCAGCACAGATAGGAGTTTCTCCTGCTGGGTTCTTATGCTCGCAGAATTGTTTGAGAAGTGTAGCTGAGAGGGGGAAGAAGGAAATGGCAACCCACTCCAGTATTCTTGCCTGGAGAATTCCGTGGACAGGGGAGCCTGGTGGGCTGCTGTCCGTAGGGTTGCACAGAGTCGGACACAACTGAAGTGACTTAGCATGTGTGCATGCACTGGAGAAGGAAATGGCAACTCACTCCAGTATTCTTGCCTGGAGAATCTCAGGGGCAGAGGATCCTGGTGGGCTGCCGTCTATGGGGTCGCACAGAGTTGGACACGACTGAAGCGACTTAGCAGCAACAGCAGCAGCTGAGAGGGACTGGAACTGAGTATTGGCCCGTTTAGGATCTCTGGAAACACAGACAGTAGTGTATTCCACTGGGATCCTGGATACTCAGGATTGTAGGCAAACTGTAGCTGTGAAGGGCCTGGAGCCTTAGTATAGAGCCCATTATGAATGTTCAAGGTTGCAGATGGGATTGTTTCCCACTGGGTCCCTTGACCTGCAAGAATGTGGCAAACTATGGTTATGAGGGAGCTGGAGCTATGTATAGTGTCCTTTCAGGATCTCTGGGGCACAGACGGAAGAGTTACCTTCCAGGTCCCTATGCCAGCAGGACTGTTCACAGATGACAGGGATGAACTGGAACCCAGTTAGAGGGCTCTTTCAGAATCTATAGTCTTACTTTCAGGGGCTCTCAGACTGTGGCTGAGGACCTAGAGCTGGTGTGCAGGCTAATTCAGGGTCCACAGTTGAGACCAAGCTCTCTATGCCTATTGCCCAGTGCTCACGTGGGTGTGACTTCTACTGGTTCCTATGTTGTCAGTCCTGGTGGCTCAGAGGGTGAAGAATCTGCCTCCAGTGCAGGAGACCCAGGTTCAATTCCTGGGTTGGAAAAATCTCCTGGAGGAGAGAATGGCTACCCACTCCAGTATTCTTGCCTGGAGAATTCCATGAACAGAGGAACCTGGTGAGGTCCAGTCCATGGGGTCACAAAGAATCAGGCACAACTAACATTTTGATATATGATGCTTGTGATAGGACTGGGTCAAATGGGGCTGCCAAGTCCTCAGAGGATGGAGATTTTTCTGGGTCTGTAGCTGGGACCATGGTCAGTGATTCAGCTGCTTGGGTGATATCTTGCCTTTTCAATATGGCTGTCCTCAGTGTTAGACTTAACTGAGGCTTTACAGTCTCCAACTTGGATTCTAGCACTCCCAGAGAGGCACTTTTGTGAGTGAATGGATGTCAAATTGTTTTTCAGAAGGGATACAATTGAAGGACGTCTTATTTGACCACCTTGCTGATAATTACTTACATTATTTCTTGTAGAGTAGGATGACTGGCAATAAATTCCTACAGTTTGTATATGTCTGTGAAAAAAAGTTTTATTTTTCCTTCGTTTTTGAAAGTTATTTTTGCTGGGGTTGAATTTTGGGTTGACAACTTAATCTTTCAGTATTTTAAAGACACTATATAATTATTTTCTAGCTTGCATAGCTTCTGAAGAGAAATTCATGTTTTAAATATTTTTTTTTTCTTTTGCATGTAATGTCTCTTTTTTCCTCTGGCTACCTAGTTATCTCTTGTGTTTTGATTTTAGCAATTAAAATTTTTTTTCACTGTGTTACTTGGATCTGTGGTTTGGCATTTATAATTAATCCTAAAAAATTCTGGGTCATTATTTTTCAAATATTTCACCCTGTCCTGGTCTCTCTCTCTTTTCCCTTCTGGGATTATAATTATGTGTACACTATACTGTTTGATATATTGTCCCACAGCTCTTGCATGTTCCATCCTTTTTTATTCTCTTTTTATCTCTTTATATTTCAGTTTGGATAACTCTTTTGACCCAGTTTTCTAGTTCACTGATTCTTTAGTCTACTTATGAGCCCATTGAAAGTATTCTTGTTCTCTGATACTATGCTTTTGATTTCACATTTCCATTTGATTCTTTTTTACAGTTTCCATCTATGTGCTAAAATTGTCCCTGTGATGTTAGGTATTGTCCAACTATTCTATTAGATCCTTTAACATATTAATTCCTACTTATTTAAAATTTTATGTCTGACATTTAACATCTTTGTCATATCTGACTTTGGCTATGATGATCACTTTGTCTTTGGGAGTTTTTTTTTTTTTTTCTCATGCTTTCTGTGCCTGTCCTTTTTGTTGAAAGCCAAATATCTGAAAAAAAATTTTTTTATTTTATATTGGTGTATAGTTGATTAACAATGTTGTGTTAGTCTCTGGTGTATAGCAAGATGACTCAGTTATTTATATATGCTTGTATATATTCCTTTTCGGATTCTTTTCTCACTTAGGTTATTACAGAATATTGAGCAAACTTCCCTCTGCTATACATTAGGTCTCTGTTGGTTATTTGTTTTAAATATAGAAAGCTGAACATCTTGTGTTCCAATAAGTAGTTCCAATAAGTCGTTGGAGATTGACATAAATAATTTTTAGCTTTGGAAGTGGACATGCATTTCCTTTTACCAAGCCTTTAGTACTAGGATTTGTAATTAAAGGCTGGGCTAGGTTTGAGGTTTATTGTTGCTATGATAGCCCTATTACACAATGGATTTTACATTCTACTGGGGTTATTTTCTGTTTAAGACAGTAGTTAGCTTTAAAGAGTAATTTTTTTCAGTGATTATCCTCAGCCTTTAGTCTTTCGTTTGTGCCGTTCCTCAGACAGATCTAGCTCTTGCATGTTACTTGAGACTCAGTGCTTCTTAGTCTGGCAGTGGAAGTACGGTACAGTTCAGTTCAGTTCAGTCGCCCAGTTGTGTCTGATTCTTTGTGACCCCATGGATTGCAACATGTCAGGACTTCCGGTCCATCACCAACTCCCAGAGTTTACTCAAACTCATGTCCATTGAGTCGGTGATGCCATCCAACTATCTCATCCTCTGTTGTCCCCTTCTCCTCCTGCCTTCAATCTTTCCCAGCATCAGGATCTTTTCCAATAAGTCAGTTCTTCGCATCAGGTGGTCAAAGTACTGGAGTTTCAGCTCCAGAATCAGTCCTTCCAATGAATATTCAGGACTGATTTCCTTTAGGTTGGACTGGTTGGATCTCCTTGCAGTCTCAAGAATCTTCTTTTCCTTCTCCAACACCACAGTTCAAAAGCATCAGCTTTCTTTATAGTCCAACTTTCACATCCATACATGACTGCTGGAAAAACCATAGCCTTTGACTAGACGGACCTTTGTTGGCAAAGTAATGTCTCTGCTTTTGAATATGCTGTCTAGGTTGGTCACAACTTTACTTCCAAGGAGCAAGCGTCTTTTAATTTCATGGCTGTAGTTACCATCTGCAGTGATTTTTGAGCCCCCCAAAATAGAGTCTGTTACTGTTTCCACTATTTCCCCATCTATTTGGCATGAAGTGATGGGACAAGATGCCATGATCTTAGTTTTCTGAATGTTGAGTTTTAAGCCAACAGTGAGTTTTTTCACTCTCCTCTTTCACTCTTTAGTTCTTCTTTGCTTTCTGGCATAGAGTGATATCATCTGCATATCTAAGGTTATTGATATTTCTCCCTGCAGTCTTGATTCCAACTTGTGCTTCATCCTGGCCAATGTTTCTCATTATTTACTCTGCATATAAGTTAAATAAACAGGGTGACAATATACAGCCCTGACGTACTCCTTTTCCTGTTTGAAACCACTCTGTTGTTCCATGTCCAGTTCTAACTGTTGCTTCCCAACCTGCATACGGGTTTCTCAAGAGGCAGGTCAGGTGGTCTGGTATTCCCATCTCTTTCAGAATTTTCTGGAGTTTGTTGTGGTCCATACCGTCAAAGGCTTTGGCATAGTCAATAAAGCAGAAATAGATATTTTTCTGGAAATCTCTTTTTTGACGATCCAACTGATGTTGGCAGTTTGATCTCTGGTTCCTCTGCCTTTTCTAAATCCATCTTGAACGTCTGGAAGCTCATGGTTCACGTACTGTTGAAGCCTGGCTTGAAGACTTTTGAACATTACTAGTGTGTGAGATGAGTGCAATTGTATGGTAGATTGAACATTCTTTGGCATTGTTTTTCTTAGGGATTGGAATGAAAACTGACCTTTTCCAGTCTTGTGGCCACTGCTGAGTTTTCCCAATTTGCTGGCATATTGAGTGCAGCACTTTCAGAGCATCATCTTTTAGGATTTGAAATAGATCAACTGGAATTCCATCACTTCCACTAGCTTTGTTTATAGTGATGCTTCCTAAGGCCCACTTGACTTCCCATTCTAGGATATCTGGCTCTAGGTGAGCGATCACACCATCGTGATTATCTGGGTCATGAAGATCTTTTTTGTATAGTTTTTATGTGTATTCTTCCTACCTCTTCTTAATATCTTCTGCTTCTGTTAAATCCATAACATGTGTCCTTTATTGTGCCCATTTTTGCATAAGTGTTCCCTTGGTGTCTCTAATTTTCTTGTAGAGATCTCTAGACTTTCCCATTCTATTAGGCGATCGTATTCTTCATTGTTTTATTTAAACCTCTGTCTTAGGCAGTCCTGTGTTCAGGTATCTTGGCGATGTGGCCTTAACATTGATCCTGCCCATCCCCCAGTGATGTCCTGAACTTTGCACATATACTTTTCCTCCCTTGGGGATCCAGGTTTGTTTTCTGGTCTGTTCCCCCAGCTTCAGTGGGATTTCACTAATGTCCAATGTGTGTTGGTGTTTTTTCTCTTTCCTTTCAGGTTGAAGCTTTTCCTGTTTTCTTCCCGTCTTTCCTTCCTTCAGTTTTCCTCCCTCCTTCCCTCCCCTCCTCCCTTCTTTCCTTTACTTTTACAGGTAAGAAAAGAGAGAAAAGTCTGGGTAAATTCTTTCCCCTGCTGGAGTGACTGCTGTTCTTTTTCAGTTCTACACCAGAAGGGAGACTTTTTCATTATTCTCCCAGTTATTTCTGTGAGTGTCCAGTGAGGTCTGTGTGTTGAGGGGGGGACGATGTGGGGGTGTGGGGGGAAGGTTTTACATTTGCTGCACTTAAGGGTTTACCCTCTCTCCAGTGTGTTGTTGGCCCCCAGAAATTTGTCTGCTTCCTTAGCTGAATCTTCTTACTGGTGTTTGGCTTCCACTTTAATCTAATCGAGTTAGATTAACTTCTTACTGGGTAAGTTACTGTTCTTATGTTGTCTCTCCCTGCAGGTGCTTCTTTCTCCCTAGATGCTGGGCCAGTTGATTGCCCCATAACATTGGCACACTGACAAGTTTAAGAATAGTCATGAATTTGTTTTTTACTCCAGCTTTCTTTTCTTTTTTTCACCAAAATGTTGGGAGCAATACTCTTCCCTGCTTTATATATCTCCAAGTGGAGATTGGATATCTACTGTTGTTTTTAAAATTATAATAATTATATATTTTCAAAAAGAAACAAATAGGACAAACTGTGCATATTCCAAAGGCAATCTTTCCACTGTCATTAGAAGCTGAAGTAGAGAATGAGGAAAGCAGATAGTGAGTACAGTCAGGTTCACATAGGTTTACAGAAGTTGGACAGTGTATTCTGAAATACCAAAGTAAAAATATAAATAGCACTAAGTCTTCCTTTGAAGGTTATTTATAAAACTTCTTAGAAATCAGTGTTTTCCAACCACATTGACAGATGTCAGAAAGGAGGTAAGACTTTATCACTGGCTTCCCAGTTTACATAATTTATGATTCAGTATTTTTCTACTTTATTTTCTGATCTTTAAATTATCCTCAAACTCTAAATAATAAATGCTATTTATTATTATTAAGTAATGCATTTGTCTTTCAAAATCAAATATAGACCCTCTAACAAAATATTTCCATAATTCAAAATAGTATGAATGAAGAGGAAGCCTAAGATATGGAGGCAATAGGAAGAGGGATAGAAGATGTATTCAGAAATATATATACCTTTATAAACAAAAAAAATACTTCTCAAATATGAAACATTCTTAACTGAGAACTGGTGAATTGGTGGCTAGTGGAGAAAGGACTGATCCAAGAACCAGGAAACTTTAGTTTGCTTCTCTGTGTAACTTTAAGCAAGTTAGTTAATATGTCTAGATCTCAGTTCAGTTCAGTTCAGTCACTCAGTCATGTCCAACTCTTTGTAACCCTATGAACCGCAGCATGCCAGGCCTCCCTGTCCATCACCAACTCCCAGAATCTACCCAAACTCGTGTCCATCGAGTTGGTGATGCCATCCAACCATCTCATCCTCTGTTGTCCCCTTCTCCTCCTGCCATCAATCTTTCCCCAAATCAGGGTCTTTTCAAATGAGTCAGCTCTTTGCATCAGGTGGCCAAAGTATTGGAGTTTCAGCCTCAACATCAGTCCTTCCAATGAACACACTTTAGTATGGACTGGTTGGATCTCCTTGCAGTCCAAGGGACTCACAAAAGTTGTCTCCAGTACCAGTTCAAAAGCATCAATTCTTCGGTGCTCAGCTTTTTTCACAGTCCAAATCTCACATCCATACATGACCACTGGAAAAACCATAGCCTTGACTAGATGGACCTTTGTTGGCAAAGTAATGTCTCTGCTTTATAATATGCTGTCTGCTGCTGCTGCTGCTAAGTCACTTCAGTCATGTCTGACTCTGCAACCTCATAGATGACAACTCACCAGGCTCCTCCGTCCCTGGGATTCTCCAGGCAAGAACACTGGAGTGGGTTGCCGTTTCTTTCTCCAATGCATGAAAGTGAAAAGTGAAAGTGAAGTCACTCAGTCGTGTCCAACTCTTTGCGACCCCATGGACTGCAGCCCACCATGCTCCTCCATCCTGTCTAGGTTGGTCATAACTTTCCTTACAAGGAATAAGCGTCTTTTAATTTCATGGCTACAGTCACCACCTGCAGTGATTTTGGAGCCCAGAAAAATAAAGTCAGCCATTGTTTCCACTGTTTCCCCATCTATTTGCCATGAAGTGATGGGACCAGATGCCATGATCTCCGTTTTCTGAATGTTGAGCTTTAAGCCAATTTTTTCACTCTCCTCTTTCACTTTCATCAACAGGCTTTTAGTTCCTCTTCACTTTCTGCCATAAGGGTGGTGTCATCTGCATATCTGAGGTTATTGATATTTCTCTCGTCTAGATCTCCGTTATCCCAAATATCAAATAAGAGATGGGGTGGATTGGATTAAAAGGTCTTTAACATTCCCCTTACATTAATGATTGCTCGAGTATATATTATGCTTCCCGATATCCGATATCTTTCCAAAACATGCATGGATACCGATCTTATTTTGTTGTCTACAATTCATTATGGCTCCAGGAGCTCTGCCACATTCCCAGGCTCTCCCACATTGGGGGCTCCTACCTTATGGCTCACTGGTTAGCATATTAAGTATTTTCTTAAGCTCTAAGATTTATACCTGTGTTTTTTGGTTAATGTAGGAAGGCTCCTCCTGGAGTTAGATCCTCACTTAGTTTAGAACCTAGCTGAAGCTGAATTCCTTACAATTGTGAAGAGCCTTCCTCTGGTGGTAATGAAACTGCCATGGAATTACTTCACTGCCTCAAGCCTTTGGGATAAACAGACTGTTGGAGTACACATGCCCACATGATATAATGGTTTCTAGGTACTCAAATGAAACATATAGAATTGCAAAAAACCTTATTTAGGCACTTTCAAAGAAAGAGAAGCTTCTTTCCATGCTCTGAAACAAAACAACATGATCTCAGCTAAAGAAACACAAGGATTGGGTTGTATTATCCTCATACCCACAAATTAAATATGTATTATGTGAGTATGTGCTCAGTTGCTCAGCTGTATCTGACTATTTGTAACTCCATGGACTATAGCCTTACAGGTTCCTCTGTCCATGGGATTTTCCAGGCAGGAATACTGGAGTGGTTGCCATTTCTCTCTTCAGAGGATCTTCCAGACCTATTTGCTAAACTTGAGGGAAGTGAGTGCTCTTTGCAGAAAGGGCCAAAAGAGCAGGTATTACTGTGGAAAGGGAGCAAAGGAGTTGGTTTTTCTGTAGATACTCGGAGTAGCATCAGGATCATATGTATAGCAGCAAAAAGGGAGCATCCTGATAGGAGGCAAAGGGAAAACCAGAGTCTTTAATTCATGGACCAGCACTCAAATTTCAAAACTTTGCCCAATTTTTATAGAAATATGGACTCCCTAGAAAGAAAAGCTGGATAAGTGGCAACATTCTAGCCCACTTGCAAAAGGCATTTTTTCATGTGTCTTATTTCGAGTGGGGCTGCTGGAAGATTTGTAGTGAGAAGGTTTGGGAGATTTCAGTGGATTTGGGAGGCTCTGTTTGGCTCAATGTGAAGAAGTTAATGATCAGTTAGTAATGCCTGCCATGAGCTTAGGATGGAGGTTCTAGGTTATTGAAGGTCTCTGAGAGTGTTGCATTTTATTATTGAAGGAAAGCTTGGTACATTCCTATAAACCAGCCGGGGTGAAAAATCCGTTTTAAGAAATCTTAGGTAAAAAATCTGTTTTAAGAAATCTTAACTGATTAGAAATATTTTTTATTGGAGTATTATTGCTCTACACTGTTGTGTTAGTTTCTGCTATACAACAAAGTGAATCAGCTATAAGTATACACATATCCCGTTCCTCTAAAACTTTCCACCCCACCGCACCGATAGTCTTACCCGTCTAGTCATCACAGAGCACCAAGCTGACTTCCCTAGAATATAGAGCAGCTTCCCGCTAGCTACTATGTTATACATGGTAGTGTGTATATGTCAGTGCTCCTCTCCCAGTTCTTCCACCCTCCTCTTTCTTCACTGTGCTCATATGTCCATTCTTTGTATCTGTGACTTTATTCCTGCCCTGCAAATAGGTTCATCTGTACTATCTTTATAGATTTCATATATATTCATTAACATATGATATTTGTTTTTCTCTTTCTGATTTACTTTACTCTATATGACAGACTCTGGTCCATTCACATCACTACAAATGACCCAATTTCATTCCTTTTATGGCTGAGTAACATTCCAGTCTCCTGCAGAGACATCGGTCAGCAGTGGCTGGCTTCAGGGACTGTAGCAGCAGTCCTGGGAGGCATGGTGTGTTGGCATAAGTCCTCATGGAAGAGGTTGCCATTGGCCATACAGTGAAGCCTATAGTCCTACCACAGAGCCATTGGGTTGGTGACCCACACTTTGGAGTATAATTATACCAAAGGAGTTCCTGAACTGTTGCAAAGGTTCTAAGCCCCACATGAGACTTCCTAACCTAGGGATCCAGCAAAGGAACTGAGTATCCCCAGGGAATCTGGCTTTGAAGATCATGAGGATTTGATTACAGAACTTCCATAGGCCTAGGGGAAACAGAGACTCTTGGAGGGTGCAAACAAATCCTTGTGCACATCAGGACCCAGGGAAAAGGAGCAGTGACCCCACAAGAGACTGAGCCAGACCTTCCTGTAAGTGTTTGAGGGTTTCCTGAGTAGGTGTGTGTTGACACTGGCCTGCCATGGGCACAGGGCACTGGTATTAGCAGCTGTGGGAGGTCCAGTATAAGTCCTCTTATGAGATAAGTCCTCTTGGAGGAGGTCACCATTAGCCCTGCCATAGAGCCTGCAGACTCTAGGACTGGGCCATCTCAGGCCAAATAACTAGCAAGGAGGGAGTACAGCAACACCTTTAAGCAGAAAATTGGATTAAAGTTTTACTGAGCATGGCCCTGCCCACCTGAGCAAGACCCAGTATTCCCCACAGCTAGTCCCTCCCATCAGGAAGCTTGCACAAGAACCTTATCCTCATCCATCACAAGGCAAACAGAAGAAGCAAGGACTACAATCCCACGGCCTCCAGAATGAAAACCACAATCACAGAAAACCAAAATGATCACATGAATCACAGCTTTGTGTAACTCAGTGAAGCTGTAAGCCATGCCTTGCAGGGCCACCCAAGTCAGACAGGTCATAGTGGAGAGTTCTGAATGAACATGGTCCACTGAAGAAGGGAAGGGCTAACCACTTCAGCATTCTTGCCTTGAGAACTACGTGAACAGTATAAAAAAGCAAAAAGATATGACACCAGAAGATAAGCCCCCTAGGTTGGTCGGTGTCCAATATGCTACTGGGGAGGAGTGGAGAAACAGCTCAACAGAGAATGAAGGGCTTGGCCAAAGTGGAAATGATGCCCAGTTGTGGATGTATCTGGTGGTGAAACTAAAGCCCACTGCTGTAAAGAACAATATTGCATAAGAACCTGGAATGTTAGGTTCGTGAATCAAAGTAAATTGGATGTGGTCAAGCAGGAAATTGAAAGAGTTAACAGCAACATTTTAGGAATCAGTAAACTAAGATGGACAGAAATAGGGAAATTTAATTCAAATGACCACTTTATCTACAACTGTGAGCAAGAATCCTCCAGAAGAAATAGAATATCCCTCAGAGTCAACAGAAGAATCTGAAATACAGTACTTGGATACAATGTCAAAAACAACAGAATGATCTCGGTTTGTTTACAAGGCAAATCATTCAACATCACAGTAATCCAAGTCTATGCCCCAACCACTGATGCCAAAGAAGCTGAAGTTGAATGATTCTATGAAGACCTTCGAGACGTTCTAGAACACCAATATATATATTGGTATGCAATCATAGGGGATTAGTATGCAAAAGTGGGAAATCAAGACATACCAGTAATAACAGGCAAGTTTGGCCTTGCAGTACAAAATGAAGCAGGGCAAAGACTAACAGAGTTTTGCCAAGTGAACACACTTGTCATAGCAAACACCCTTGTCCAACAACACAAGAGATGACTCCACACATGGACATCACCAGATGGTCAATATAGAAATCATATTGATTATATTCTTTGCAGCCAAATATGGAGAAGCTCTATACAGTCAGCAAAAACAAGTCCTGGAGCTGACTGTGGCAGCAAAATTCAGACTTAAATTGAAAGTAGGGGAAACCACTAGGCCATTCAGGTACAACCTAAATAAAATCCCTTATGATTACACAGTGGAAGTGACAAATAGATTCAAGGGGTTAGATCTCATAGATAGAGTGCCTGAAGAACTATGGATGGAGGTTCATAACTTTGTACAGAAGGCAGTAACCAAAACCATTCCAAAGAAAAAGAAATGCAAGAAGGCAAAATGGTTGTCTGAGGAGGCCTTACAAATAGCTGAGAAAAGAAGAGAAATGAAAGCCAAAGGAGAAAGGGAAAGATATACCCAACTGAATGCAGAGTTACAGAGAATAGTAAGAAGAGATAAGAAAGCCTTCTTAAATGAACAATGCAAAGAAATAGAGGGGAATAATAGAATGGGAAAGACTAGAGATCTCGTCAAGAAAATTCAAGATACCAGGGGAATGTTTCATGCAAAGATAGACACGAAAAAGGACAGATAACGACAAGCACCTAACAGAAACAGAAAATACTAAAAAGAGGTGACAAGAATACACAGAAGAACTGAACAACAACAACAAAATCTGAATGTTCTAGGTAACCACAATGGTGTGCTCACTCACCTAGAGCCAGACATCCTGGAGTATAAAGTCAAGTGGGCCTTAGGAACAATTACTATGAACAAAGCTAATGGAGGTGATGGAATTGCAGCTGAGGTATTTCAAATCCTAAAAGATGATGCTGTTAAAGAGTTGCAATCGGTATGCCAGCAAATTTGGAAAATTCAGCAGTGGCCACAGGACTCTAAAAGGTCAGTTTTCATTCTAATCCCAAAGAAAGGCAATGCCAAAGAATTTCCAAACTATCATACAGTTGTGCTCATTTCACATGCTACCAAGGTAATGCTCAAAATCCTTCAAGTGAGGCTTCAGCAGTACATGAACTGAAAACTTCCAGATGTACAAGCTAGATCTAGAGAAAGCAGAGGAGCCAGAGACTGAATTGCCAACATCCCTTGACTCATAGAAAAACGCAAGGGAATTCCAGAAAAACTTCTATTTCTGCTTCATTGACTACACTAAAACCTTTAATTGTGTGGATCATAACACACTGTGGAAAATTCTTAAAGAGACGTAAATATCAGACCTCCTTACCTGCCTCCTGAGAAACCTGTTTTCAGGTCAAGAAACAACAGTTAGAATGAGACCTGGAACAATGAACTGTTTCAAAATTGGGAGAGGAGTTACATCAAGGCTGTATAGTGTCACCTGCTTATTTAACTTCTATGCAGAGTGTATTATGTGAAATGCCAGCCTGGATGACTCACAAGCTGGAATCAAGATTGCAGAAGAAATATCAAAACCTCAGATATGTAGAAGATATCACCCTAATGGCAGAAAGCAAAGAGGAACTAATGAGCCTCTTAATGAAGTTGAAAGAGGAGTGTGACAAAGCTGGCTTTAAAACTCAGCATTCAAAAAACAAAGATCATGGCTTCCAGTCCCATCACTTCATGGCAAATAGAAGGGGAAACAATGGAAACAATGAGAGACTATTTTCTTGGGCTCCAAAATCACTGCAGATGGTGACTGAGGCACAAAATGAAAAGAGGCTTCCTCTTTGGAAGAAAAGATGTGACAAACCTAGACAGCATATTAAAAATCAGAGGCAGCACTTTGCTGATGAAGATCTGTAGAGTCAGAACTGTGGTTTTTCCAGTAGTCACGTACGAATGTGAGAGTTGGACCATAAAGAAGGCCGAGAGCCAAAGAATTGATGCTTTCAAATCGTGGTATTGGAAAAGACTCTTGAGAGTCCCTTGGACAGCAAGGAGATCAAACCAGTCAATCCTAAAGGTAATCAACCCTGAATACTCATTGGAGGAACTGATGTTGAAACTGAAGCTCCAATACTTTGGCCACCTGATGCGAAGTGAAAAAGACCTAGATGCTGGGAAAGATTAAGGGCTGGAGGAAAAGTGGTGACAGTATGAGATGGTTGAATGGCTTCACCAACTCGGTGGACATGAGTTTGAGTAAACTCTGGAAGACAGAGGACAGAGAAACTGACGTGCTGCAGTCCATGAGGTCCCAAATAGTCAGGCACAACTTAGCAACTGAACAACAATATTCTGTTTTCCATATGTACTGAATCTTCTTTATCCTTTCATCTGCCAATGGACGTTTAGGTTGCTTCTATGAACACTGAGGTGCGTAGGTCTTTAGATTATGGTTTTCTCAGAATATATGCCCAACAGTGCAACCGCTGGGTCATGTAGTAGTTCCGTTTTATAGTTTTCTAAGGACCTCCATACTGTTCCCCATAGTGTCTTTACCAACTTACATTCCCACCAACAATGTAAGACATTTCCTTTTTCTCCACACCATCTCCAGCATTTTGTTTGTAGATTTTTTTAGTGATAGTCATTCTGACAGATGTGAGGTGATACCTCATTGTAGTTTTTATTTGCATTTCTCTAATAATGAATGATGTTGCGCTTATTTTCATGTGTTTGTTGGTCATTGTATGTCTTCTTGAGAGAAGTGGCTATTTAGGTTTTCTGCCTAGTTTTTGATCGTGTTGTCTCCTTAGAGAATTGATTTCACCTGTACCTTGACACTTTCCACTGCTCATTTGTTTTACCTTCTTGGGCTAATAGTATTTTTAAAATAAGTCCTCTTTATCACCACAAACAATTTTAAACTGCACATTCTCTTTATTCTTTTGGAGATTTGACCATAGAAAAGTTTATCAAGTACCCATTTGATATAGCATTCTCTTATATTTTTAGTTGCTGTGAAAATTTGACTGTGAGTTCCTTTTTCACCTGGGTGATTAGAAACTTTGTATCCACAGAGAGGGGGCTTCCCTAGAGCACAATAGTAAAGAATCTGCCCCCCATTGCATGAAGTGCAAGAAATGTGAGTTTGATCTCTATCTTGGGAAGATCCCCTGGAGTAGGAAATGGCAACCTGTTCCAGTACTCTTGCTGGAAAATTCCATGGACAGAGGAGCCTGACGGACTACAGTCTTATGGGACTGCAAAAAGTAGGACATGACTGAGTATACACGTACACACAACCTCAGAGAAAAAGGTGAGAACTAGACTCTGTAGAAAATAGCAGAGAAAACAATAGAATGTTTGCCTTGCTGTCTTGATATCCATCATACCAAAAAAATAGTGCCAGGGCCATACCTTTTGTTCTGAAGATAGAGGGAGATTGTTGTTTTAATTGTTCAGACCATCTCTCCAAGTAATATTCAGTGATTAGGGACAACCTGATGTTTTTGAGACAATGATGTTGACATTTTAGAAATATTCTATCAGGGAAGCCAGCTTGACAATGCCTTACAACCACATCCCCAGACATCTCAGTCCATCTTTTTTTTTTTTTTCCGTCTATCTTTATTCACTAAGGTTCTAAGTTTATTTATCCTAAAGTTTATTTTATCACTAAAGTTCACTAAGTTTATTTATCCTACCCACTGCTTCCCACTATGAGTTTTACTCATTTAATTCATCATTTGCCACATCATTTCCAGTAGTCTGTTTGCTTATTTTTTTTTCTTTTGGGTATTAAATTTATTCTCATGGATATTTGCAATTGCCTAATTGTATATGAACAAAGCTAGTGGANTCACTAAAGTTCACTAAGTTTATTTATCCTACCCACTGCTTCCCACTATGAGTTTTACTCATTTAATTCATCATTTGCCACATCATTTTCAGTAGTCTGTTTGCTTATTTTTTTTTCTTTTGGGTATTAAATTTATTCTCATGGATATTTGCAATTGCCTAATTGTATATGAACAAAGCTAGTGGAGGTGATGAAATTTCAGTTGAGCTGTTTCAAATCCTGAAAGATGATGCTGTGAAAGTGCTTCACTCAATATGGTAGCAAATTTGGAAAACTCAGCAGTGGCCACAGAACTGGAAAAGGTTAGTTTTCATTCCAATCCCAAAGAAAGGCAATNGTGTCACAAAGAGTTGGACACGACTGAGTGACTGAACTGAACTGAACTGAATAATTAGGAAAAAAAGAGAATGTATTTCCAAAAGTAGCCATCCTTGCTCTCCCAAAATATTTGTCGCCTTTATGAAAGTTCCAAAGATGGAACATGCCTAATTCAAAGCTAAAAGATAGCAAGGCAGTGGTGTGGTTGTGACCGGAGCTTTTGGTTTCATTGTAGAGAGTACCTGAGATAAAGTCCCCTAGTGCTGTGTTACCTCAGCATGACAGATAAGTAAAGTGAAAAAAAAAAAAAAAAAAAAAGATCATTAGGGAATAATCTAGTGGACAAATTCTTAGCTTTATCCTTGTCATTCTAATTAATTCCCTGAAAAGAGTTTACTGACTTGTTTTCCCTGGTTCTGTTTTCTGTTTGCTTTGGTTCACAAACATAGCAAAGAACATTTCTGGATAGAGATATGGCTCTTTAGGAATTTGATACTTAATAGAAAGATGTTTGATAGTTATAATGACAGCAGTAAAAATAACTATAATTAGTTTGACAAGAATATAAATTATCAACAGTACTTGCCAACTTTGAAACTATTATCTGCAGTTATCCTTTAAAATTATAGTTCCAAAGCTGGTGCTCTGGGACAACCAACAGGGATAGGGTGGGGAGGGAGATGGGAATGGGGTTCAGGATGGGGGGTCACATGTATACCTATGGCCAATTCATTTTGATGTATGGCAAAGAAACACTCACAATATTGTAAAGTAATTAACCTCTAATTAAATTAATTTAAAAAACTATGTTTTAAAGAAATTATTTTGATTATTTGATGGGTAGCATAAGTTCAAAAACTTAAAACCTAAATTTCTCATAAGTCCCCTAGAAGCAATTTTATTATAATACCAAGGGGTTCTTGATTTTAAAAGATGTTAAATCTCTTTTTTTAATTCATGAATGTAATCTGTTATGCAGTAAGACACTGGTAGTGTGCTCCTGTGCCCCAACTTCATTATAGAAATAAGAGAGAGTGCTTTAAGAAATTAGGTATAATAGTTTAAAATGAGTAAATGAAGTAAGGAAACTAAAGAAGATATTAGAAGATTTTTACCTAATGGAACGCTTAATACTTAAATGTACTTTGTGTCACCCTATCTGATTTCCCATGGCACTATCTCAAGGAGATGATTAATTTGTTTGTCACGTAATTATTTGTTTGTCTATCACTTTCATTATAGAAAGTTCTTGGAGGGTAGACACCATGCGTTATTCATCTATACTTCCTGACTACTGCAATACCTAACATATGGAAGATAGTCAATGCGTCTTTATTAATAAATAAATAGAACTATTGGCACATGAAAGAATGAGTATCAAATAAGTTTAGGGAATAGAATATAAGATGTGAAGGGAAAAATATTAGAGTGACAAAAAGAACATTCTCTGAATCAAAAGAAATTAAGAATTCTGAAGACTCTGTAGTTTTTGGAAGCTGAGGGTAGATAAAGGGTCTGGAACTTCCAGGAAAATACCTTGCAATACCTTGTACAAAAGATAAATTTTCTCAGTGTGAGATGGTTGCTTTTATGCTATATCATTGCATGATGAGTTGACTGGTGGTAGATTTTCATTTGAAAATATTTTTCCTCAGAAGTATAAAGTTACTGCACCAGATGTTGTTTTCGGTGAAAAGTCTGATGCATATTTGATTATCATTCCTTTGTAGGTTGCATTTTCTCTCTGCCAACCTTCAGGTTCTTCTCATTCTTTTTTTTAACGTGTTTATTTATTTATTCTGTTTTTGGCTGTGCTGGGTCTTTGTTGCTGCGTGTGGGCTTTCTTTAGCTACAGTGAGCAGAGGCTACTCTGTAGTTATGGTGTGAGGGTTTCTCACTGCAGTGGTTTCTCTTGCTACAGAGCACAGGCTCTAGGGCATGAGGGCTTCAGTAGTCGTGGCACGTAGGCTGAGTAGTTGCAGCTCACAGGCTCCAGAGCACAGGCTCCAGAGCACAGGCTCATTCACTGTGGCGCGTGGGCTCCATTGCCCTGCAGCATGTGGGAATCTTTCTGGGCCAGGGATCAAACTGGTGTCACCTGCATTGCATGGCTGATTCTTAACCACTGGACCACCACAGAAGACCTCCTTAATCTTAATGTTTGGAAATGTCACAGTGGTATGCCCAAGTAGATATTGTTTGTTGTGCTGGCTACTGTTGTGCCCTTGCATTTTGAGGACTTGAGTCCTTAAGTTCTGGAAAAGCATCTTGATTGAGTTCTCAGTTTCATTTTCTCTATACTCTCATTCTGTGACCCTACCATTTGAAATTTAAATTCGTGGACTATAGATTTTCCACTTTCAGTTATAAACTTTAATTTGTTTAGAATTTCTCTAATATTTTAAGTCCTTTGGATCTACATTCTGAGTTATTTATTTTACTGTACTATATTTTGGTAATAATATTCTTTAAGAGTCTGTTTTTTTCCTGTTATTGTTTCTTTTTCATGTATATAGTACACAGTCAAAAAAAGGACCTCAATTCCAATATCTATTAAGTTAGGAAGTGACTATAATATATATGGAATTAGGTTAAAGAATCTGGGTTCATCACCTACAGCCTTAAGTACTACATTATAATGCACAAAGAGATAGAGACATGTAACAAAATTTTTATGTTTGCTCTACATTTCTGTGAAAAATGCAGATAGATTTTCAGTTTCTACAGAACATTAGCCCATATTCTGCAATTCAGACTGATATAAATGCACATGAAGAATCTGTGTGGTTTTACTTTTGGAACTAAGGCCAAGAAGGGAAGTCCTTCTTGTTTGCTTATATGTTATTTTGTTTAACACTGACATTCCTCCTGTAGATAATTCTCAAAGTTGCACTCTAGAGTGCTGAAGAGGGGTAGAGTGGGATATTTGTAGCAGTTAAATTTTATCTCAAGTTATTTTAAAATGACTCTAAAAATGTGCTATGACTTTGTCTTGCACATCAATAATAGACATCTCTCACTCTATTTGAGCATTTATTCACTTCATTCAGATGTTTATATCAAAACAGAATTTAAGTGATTTGGGGGAGGATGCTTTTCTTCTATTTGTGGTTCTAAAGGTATCTGTTGCACACTTTGCAGAAAGGAAATCATATAGGTTTTAGACAAAAGGAACTTCACATGTAGTGAGAATAAGAGAAATGGGTAAGAGTCAGTGTTAATCAGACATGTCTGAAAAGGTCTCCCATGGGTTGACTTCTTATAGAAACCGTGGCAATGGAAAGAGACAAGCAATACTCGGAAATGCAGAATAGCAGCAGGGTTTATTCAGCACCTGACCTGCCTCTTGAGAAATCTGTATGCAGGTTAGGAAGCAACAGTTAGAACTGGACATGGAACAACAGACTGGTTCCAAATAGGAAAAGGAGTACATCAAGGCTGTATATTGTCACCCTGCTTATTTAACTTATATGCAGAGTACATCATGAGAAATGCTGGGCTGGATGAAGCACAAGCTGGAATCAAGATTGCCGGGAGAAATATCAATAACCTCAGATATGCAGATGACACTACCTTTATGGCAGAAACTGAAGCGTAACTAAAAAGCCTCTTGATGAAAGTGAAAAAGGAGAGTGAAAAAGTTGGCTTAAAGCTCAACATTCAGAAAATGAAGATCATGGCATCTGGTCCCATCACTTCATGGCAAATAGATGGGGAAACAGTGGAAACGGTGTCAGACTTTATTTTTTGGGGCTCCAAAATCACTGCAGATGGTGATTGCAGCCATGAAATTAAAA
>SJYA01001204.1:173578-194549 GCA_006410615.1 Neotragus moschatus
CTTATTTAACTTATATGCAGAGTACATCATGAGAAATGCTGGGCTGGATGAAGCACAAGCTGGAATCAAGATTGCCGGGAGAAATATCAATAACCTCAGATATGCAGATGACACTACCTTTATGGCAGAAACTGAAGCGTAACTAAAAAGCCTCTTGATGAAAGTGAAAAAGGAGAGTGAAAAAGTTGGCTTAAAGCTCAACATTCAGAAAATGAAGATCATGGCATCTGGTCCCATCACTTCATGGCAAATAGATGGGGAAACAGTGGAAACGGTGTCAGACTTTATTTTTTGGGGCTCCAAAATCACTGCAGATGGTGATTGCAGCCATGAAATTAAAAGATGCTTACTCCTTGAAAGAAAGGTTATGACCAACCTAGATAGTATACTCAAAAGCAGAGACATTACTTTGCCGACTAAGGTCCGTCTAGTCAAGGCTATGGTTTTTCCTGTGGTCATGTATGGATGTGAGAGTTGGACTGTGAAGAAGGCTAAGCACTGAAGAATTGATGCTTTTGAACTGTGGTGTTGGAGAAGACTCTTGAGAGTCCCTTGGACTGCAAGAAGATCCAACCAATCCATTCTGAATGAGATCAGCCCTGGGATTTCTTTGGAAGGAATGATACTAAAGCTGAAACTCCAGTACTTTGGCCACCTCATGCGAAGCATTGACTCATTGGAAAAGACTCTGATGCTGGGAAGGATTGGGGGCAGGAGGAGAAGGGGACGACAGAGGATGAGATGTCTGGATGGCATCGCGGACTCGATGAACGTGAATGTGAGTGAACTCCGGGAGATGGTGATGGACAGGGAGACCTGGCGTGCTGCGATTCATGGGGTCGCAAAGGGTCGGACACGACTGAGCGACTGAACTGAACTGTGCAGGCTCAGTGGAGTTGCCTCCAGAGGCTGAGCACCCAGGGTTTGGTCTGGGTATCTTTTATATGGTGCAGGCTTCTGAATCCTAGTGATTTTCCCACCTAAGCAGTTTGGCTGACTCAATAAGCAGATCATTCACAGAAGCAGAGGTGAGCAGCAATAAGCAGGTCAGTTTATAGAAGCAGAAGTGGTGAGCAGTGAGCATAGCAGTAACTTAAAAACACTTTTAGTTTCTTTTTTTTTTCCCTCTTCATTCCCCCTCTCTGAGGCTCAGGGTGTATCTGCAGCTGTCAGAAAACATCATCATCTGCCAGCTGCTGGTATCATAAGGAGCAACTGAGTGGCCATCTTTCTTTCAACACTCTCTGTGAAATTTTTTACATAGTTTCATAGAGAAACTTTGACCATGCTGACTAGGAGGGGCATGAGGCAAGGAATAAGCATCCAGCAAGCATGGCCATAACTACCCTGATTATTGTCTTAATTCCTCCTAGCCAAGAGAATCATCCTCTGAAGAGACTGTTTATGTCCCACCCCTTCCAGGTCTGAACCAGTGTCTATTATGGCCTTTTCATTTAATCACCTCTTTAACTCTTTCCTTCCTAGCCTGGTCCTGTTTCCTGCCACCCACCTCCCCCATCTGACATCCCAAAAGGAGTCTATTGAGTCCAGCCGGCCATCTGTCTTGGGGTGCCATAGCACGTTAGGTCATTCACACTGCAGGTTTTAATTTTTTCCTTCCAGTAATGTTTTCCTTCCCTAGTGCATTAAGAGGCTGAACTATAAAATGTGGCCAGTTGGTATGTATAGTAAGCAAATCCTCAGACCCATTTCCCCTCATGGTAGAAAGATTCCATACATTCAAAACAATCATCCTGACTGTCAGATGAGGAGGGGATTTTTACAAATTAACAGAATTATAAGGCAAAAATATACTGTTTTCATACTTTAGCTGATCATAGAAGGAGGAGACTCCAAAAAAATAAGAATTATGAAGAGGTAGGCAAAGCAGAGGGAAAGTTTTTGAATGATAGTCCACTCAAGGGGAGACACAGAGTAGTGTCCTGTTTCAAATAAGATAAGTAGGAGGAATTCTGGTCCAATTAATAACCAATACATCTGTTGTTCGCCAGTCCTGCTGGTTCCTCAAGCTTTAGCTGTGCATTGACTGACCAGCTTCCAGCATGGCCAGAGAAGGACTTTGGGATCATTGTTTCCTTCTTTGCAAGGTCGGGTTCAGGGGTTCTTCCAGATTGAGGGCGGCTTCCTACTTCCTTCAGCTATCAGTTGGACTCGAGTGTTTGACTGTGGAGTTATGGATCCAAGCATCTTTTCCTGCCATTTTGAGAGCAGTGGGAGTGGCTGAGATTACAGAATAGGGCCCTCTCCACATGGGTTTTAAGGCTCTTTTCTCTAGTCCTTTACCCATGCTTCGTCCACTGGTTTGTGCGGATATACTGTTTTGACTAAGGATATGGGTATTCTATCAATTACCTACTTACGTATTAGTGAGATGGTGTGTCCTCACCCTTGCAGCTACTTATATAAGTCCAAGTCCCCCAGTTCTCTGGTGTTTCCCATTAAGTTGACTGGCAGGGGCAATTATCCATACAGGATTTCGAATGGTGAGAATCCTAGCCCTGCCTGGGGTGAGCACCTTCAAGAGGGTCACAGGTAACATGTTTACCCAAGGTAAGCTAGTCTCCTGACATAGTAAGCTAGGCCTTGTTTGACGGTTCAGTTCATGCATTCTACTTTCTCTGAGCTCTGGGGACGGTAAGCAATATGCAATTTTCACAGGATCTTTAAAGACCTTGCCACTGGTTGTACTGTCTCGGTTACTAATGCCAGTCATTGTCCGACCCTATGGTCAGAGCCATTCCATATCTGGGGACAATGTCTCTCAGAAGTGCCTTGGTTACTTATCTTCCCTTTTCAGTCTGGGTAGGAAAGACCTTCACCCATCCTGAAAAGATGCAGATAAAAACTAAAAGGTGTCTGANTCGTCCACTGGTTTGTGCGGATATACTGTTTTGACTAAGGATATGGGTATTCTATCAATTACCTACTTATGTATTAGAGAGATGGTGTGTCCTAACCCTTGCAGCTACTTATATAAGTCCAAGTCCCCCAGTTCTCTGGTGTCTCCCATTAAGTTGACTGGCAGGGGCAATTATCCATACAGGATTTCAAATGGTGAGAATCCTAGCCCTGCTTGGTGTGAGCACCTTCAAGAGGGCCACAGATAACATAAGCTAGTCTCCTGACATAGTTAGCTAGGCCTTGTTTGACGATTCATTTCATGCATTCTACTTTCTCTGAGCTCTGGGGACGGTAAGCAATATGCAATTTTCACAGGATCTTCAAAGACCCTGCCACTGGTTATACTGTCTCGGTTACTAATGCCGGTCATTGTCCGACCCTGTGGTCAGAGGCATTCCATATCTGGGGACAATGTCTCTCAGGAGTGCCTTGGTTACTTACCTTGCTTTTTCAGTCTGGGTAGGAAAGACCTTCACCCATCCTGAAAAGATGCAGATAAAAACTAAAAGGTGTCTGAATCCTCAACTCAGAGTGATTTCAGTGAAGTCCACTTCCATATCCTCAAATTGGGATCAGTTCAGTTCAGTCACTTACACGTGTTCAACTCTTCCTGACANGTATATGAATGGGTCTTGTTTTTGTATCCATTCAGCCAATCTTTGTCTTTTGGTTGAAGCATTTAATCTGTTTACATTTAAGGTAACTATCAATATGTATGTGCTTATTGCTGTTTTGTTAATTGTCTTGGATTTGTTTTTGTAGGTGTTTTCTCTTTCCTTCCTCTTTTGTTCTCTTGTGATTTGATGACTACTTTTGGTGTTGTGTTTGGATTCCTTTTTCTTTTTGTGTATGTATCTATTGTAAAAGTTCTGTCTGCAGTTACCACGGAGTTTTTATGTAGCAGTCTATAAATAAATGAGATCATTTAAAGTTGCTGGTCTCTCTTAATTTCAAATGTATTTCCAGTATTCTGCATCTGTACTCTACTGTTTGCATGATTCCTGGTTTTGTTATCATATTTGTGTGTGGATGATTTCCTACCTTCACCATAGATTTACCTTACCAGTGAGCATTTCCATTCTTAATTTAAAATTTTTGTTTCTAGTTGTGTTCTTTTCTTTTCTACCTGGAGAAGTTCCTTTAGCTTTTGTTGTAATGCTGATTTGGTGATGCTGAATTCTCTGAGCTTTTGTTTATCTATAAATGTTTTGATTTCTCCATTGAATCTGAATGAAAGCCTTGCTAGGAAGATCACTGGTTGTAGGGTTTTCCTTTTTATCACTTTATAATATATTTATGCCACTCCCTTCTGCCCTCTAGAGTTTTTATTGGGAAATCAGCTAATAACATTGTAGGGATTTCCTTGTATGTTATTTGTTGCTTTTTAATATTTTCTCTTGTCTTTAACGTTTATTAATTTGATTAGTATGTATATTGGCATGTTCCTCCTTGGGTTTATCCTGTATGAGACTCTGCACTTCTTGGACTTGAGTAGCTATCTTTCTCCCATGTTAGGGGACGTTTTAGCTATTATCTCTTCAAAGATTTTCTCAAGCCCTTTCTCTCCCTCTTCTCCTTCTGGGACCTGTATAATGTGAATGTTTGTGTATTTAATGTTGTCCCAGAGGTCTCTTACACTATCCTCATATCTCTCCATTCTTTTCTTTCCTTCTACTCTGTAATAGTGATTTCCACCATTCTGTTTTCCATTTACATTGGTGTTCTTCTGCCTCATTTATTCTGCTATTGATTCCTTCTAGCATATTTTTCATTTCCAGTTATTGTATTGTTCACCTCTGTTTGTTCTTCTAGCTCTTGTTAAAGGTTTCTTCTATCTTTTTGGTCTGTGTCTCCACTATTTTTTGGAGATGTTGAACCATCTTTCTACTCTGAATTCTTTTTCAACTAGATTGCCTATCTCCAATTCACTTAGTAGTTCTTCTAGGACTTGATCCTGTTCTTTCATCTGGAACATATTTTTCTTATTACTGTGATTGCAGTTTCTGTTCCACAGGCCGAAGTGTTGTCAAGAGTATAAAATTTACAATGGCTTGGTGGAACTTTGGTTTACTGCTTCTAGTAATTATATACAGTGGCTCTGGTTAGCTACAGGGCCTTGAGGAACACTGGGCAGTTTTTTTCTAGAAAACTTCTCCCTGGTCCATAGGAATGAGCCAGTGGGCAAGAAAAGCCAATTGACTCCAATTTTGAAAGAAATTCTACCAGGGGTAAAAATGCTATCAAACTGGGTTGTATACTACAGAGAAGTTATGCATGAAGGAAAAGTCAGTGATGTGACAAACTTCACTATTGTCTTATTTTAAGTTGAGGGAAAGGATGACTTGAGAGTTTGGAATTGACATATACACACTACTATATTTAAAACAGATAACCAAAAAAGATCTACTGTATAGCACAGGAAACTCTGCTCAATACTGTGTAATAATCTAAATAGGAAAAAATGTGAAGAAGAATAGATACATATATGTATAAAACTGAATCACTTTACCATACACATGAAACTAACACAACATTGTTAATCAACTATCCTCCCATATATTAATAAAATTTTTTTAAAATTAATAATAATAAAAAAAGAAATCTCCACAGCTACTCAAACCATTAGCAACTTCTACCCTGATCAGTCCAGAAGTCCCTGGTGGCTCAGACGGTAAAGAGTTTGCCTGCAGTGTGGGAGACCCAAGTTCGATCCCTGAGTCAGGAAGATCCCCTGGAGAAGGAAATGTCAACCTACTCCAGGATTCTTGCTTGGAGAACCCCATGGATGGAGGAGCCTAGCATGCCAAAGTCCATGAGGTCACAAAGAATTGGCCAGGACTGAGCAACTTCACTTCCATTTTTTTCACCCTGATCAGTCAGCACCCATCAATGTCAAGGCAATAACTAGCAAACTGTTTATGACTCACTGAAGGCTTACATGTTGCTTAGCATTTTTTAGCAATAAAGTATTTTAAAATTAAGATTACATACATTTTTTAGATATAATGCTACTATGTACTTAATAAACTGCATATACTGTATCCTATAGTGTAAACATAACTTTTACAATCACTGGGAAACCCAAAAATTTGTGTGACTGACTTACTGCCATATTTGCTGCAGTGGTCTGGAACTAAATCTACAATATTTTTGAGGTATGCCTCTAAGTACTGATTCTAGATAGTTTAAGATAGGTCCAAGAAGTAAGTGAATTTGAGCACTTAAAAACAGCAAATAACAGGGATAAAGCATTACATTTGGGATAGAATTTTGGCTTTAGATATAGTCAGGGCTGGGTCCAAAACCTGGCACCACTGGTTATTAGTAGTTTGGCTTTGAGGAAATTTCTTAATGTTTCTGAGCCTCATTTGTAAAGTGGGACTAATACTAATAGCTACCCTACAGAATTGCTGTTGGAAAGATATGAAGTAAAATCTGTAAAGAGTTTGTAGCATAATACCTGGTATATTATAAATATTTAGTGTCCCATGGATTCTCATCCTGTGCTCAGCATTTTATTCACATTAATAGCACATTCTTGCTAAGTCTAAGCTCTCTATCACATGAAAATTTAGTCACTTACAGAGTTCTGTTTTCAAAGTATTTCTGAGAATCCCCAGAATTGTAACTTACATGTGTGCAGTAGTAGTCTTATTGCTATTATGGTATAGTATACAAGGACTCCCAGACAAATGACCTTGAGTTTCAGTAAAAATCTGCTATTGATTGTAAAACTACTGTGATTAAACTTTGTTGCTCATAAGGAGAAATATTGTATGACATACCTTATATGTGGAATCTAAAAGGAAATGATACAAGTGAACTTGCAAAGCAGAAAGAGACTCACAGACTTAGAGAATGAACTTATGGTTACCTCTTGTTTTTGTTGTTCAGTCCTTCAATTGTGTCCAACTCTTTGTGACCTCATGGCCTGAAGCACACCAGGCTTCCCTGTCCTTCACCATCTCCCAGAGCTTGATCAAACTCATGTCCATTGAGTCAGCAATGCCATTCAACCATCTCATCCTCTGTTGTCCCCTTCTCCTCCTGCCTTCAATCTTTCCCAGCATCAGGGTCTTTTCCAATGAGTTGTCTCTTCACATAAGGTGGCTAAAGTATCGGAGCTTCAGAATCAGTCCTTCTAATGAATATTCAAGATTTATTTCCTTTGGGACTGACTGGTTTGATCTCCTTGCAGTCCAAAGGGACTGAGCCACTGACCAACAGCAAATGGCAAAGAGCCTTTTAAGAGGTGTAAAGTACCCTCATATCTGTAGCCTCTAGGGGATCTGCATTCTCCCATGAGCCCATATTTAGCCTTTATCAATTTCTTAAACATTTTTGTTCAAATTCTTCTCAGTATCTGACTGCGTTTTCCTTAGATAAACAAGTGTTGGTGTCCTGACTCTCCTCAAAGTTACCTATATTTCCTTAAATTTCCAATTAGTTGGGTGCCCTGAAGTTTCAGCTCTCTGATGAGTTCAAGACGAGTTATGAATTTTTTCAAATTGTTCATTACTTTTTGTATTTTTTCTGTGTGTGTATGATGGTAGGAACATGTTCTTTCCAACTTTCTAAATCCCAGGCAGAAATTAGAAGTCCCAGACATCTCCCAGGGTAAGTTTTTACCTCGTTGGTAAGAGGTAGAACCAGAATACAATCATGTAGTTGACTCTAGGTTCCATATTTGTAACTACCAACCAACTGAGTTGCTTTCCCTTGGTGACAGTGAAGCTTCACAGGCATTTTACTGTGAACTATGATGCTTTAATCTGTGCTGTCTAATAACAGTAGCCACTGACCACATATGACTATTTAAATTTAAGTTAAATAAAATGAAATAAAACTACACATTTATTTCCTTAGTCACACTAGCAGCCATACTTCAAGTGCTAATTAGCCACATGTTCTAGTGGCAACCATCTTGGACAGCACAAATAAGAACATTTCCATCACTGTAGAAAGTTCTGTTGAATAGCTCTTCTAAGTTCCTCTCAACAACATGTTTTGTCTCTTGAAACAAGAGGGAAAAGTGCACTTCCTCTTCCTCTGGGGTATGCTTAGGAAAAGAAAGTGTTACAGAATTTAATGAAATGATTTATTCATGCATTGAACATAAGTCTTTCTGTTTGGCCACCCATATGCCACCAGGATATGGGCATAACAGAATAAATTTCCAGGAAAGCTGAAACACTGCTCTTGAATCTATGCTTATAACTTTAGGCCACTTTGGTACACTGTGATTTTTCTGCTCTCACCATGAATTCTCCTTCAGAGGCTCCATCATAGTTAACTGATCTTTGGGTTTCTTTAGGTTTCCTACAGTCAGACACATGGATATGCATGTGTGTGTTGGTCTGCATTGCAACAGTGCTCTCAAGTCAGGTAATTTTCCCAGCAGCCTCCTTAGCTTCCATGCAAATCAGTGGACCCAGACAGAGCCTGGGAAGCCTTCTCCCTAACCCTACTCAAATACCAAGACTAGCCTTATCATTAGAGAACATCTGAAAGCAGTCAACCATAAAGGAAATCAACCCTGAATATTCATTGGAGGGATTGATGTTGAAACTGAAGCTCTAATAGTTTGGGCCACTGATCCAAAGAGCAGACTCACTGGAAAAGACCCTGATGCTGGGAAAGATTGAGGGCAGGAAAAGAGGGTGACAGAGGGTGAGATGGTTGAATGGTATCACCAACTCAGTGGACATGAGTTTGACCAAACTCTGGGAGATAGCAAAGGACAGGAAAGCCTGGCATACTACAATCCATGGGGTCGCAAAGTGTTGGGCATGACTAAGTGACTCAATGACAACAACAACATCATCTAAAATGTGACACAAAGTCTACTCACTCAAGCTTTCTTGACTAAGATTTTGTAAAGGGTTCTTATGATACATATACTTTTAGTTTCGCCTCTGAAATTTGGAAAGCAATACTAAACTTGGAATTTCCATTGAATACTTTTAGCACTACTTGTTAATAAGCTCAACTAATCTAAAACCTTGCTTGTATTTAGTTCTGTTTCTCATTATTTCTCCATCTGCTTTAGATTAACCCCCCCCCCCCCGCAAAAAACCTCCATATCTTTTGGGCAAAATAATAATGATGATAGCACAAGTGTAGACACACTCAACACATGCTAGGCATGTACCCATTTACTCATCAGCACAGTTCTACAAGAGAGATAAAAATATCATTCTTTTTTCTGGATTAGGGAAATTGAGGCATGGAGAAGTTAAAGTTTGCAATGCTAATATGATAAAGCTTAACAAGATTGGCCTGGTATGGTCTAGAGGCCAAGCATTTAACCTAAATGTTAATTATCTAAGGTTGCTAATTGGGACTTCTCTGGTGGTCCAGTGGTTAATTCACCTGCCAATGCAGGGGACTTGGGTTTGATCCCTGGTCTGGGAAGATTCCACATGCTGTGGGGCAGCTAAGCTTGTGCTCCATGATTACTGAGCCTACTCTCCAGAACCCAGGAGCTGCAACTGCTGAAGCCTGCATGCCTTAGAGCCCATACTCTGCGGCAAGAAAAGGCACCACAGCTGGAGAGTAGCCCTGACTTGCCACAACTAGAGAAAGCCCACATGCAGCAACAAAGACCCAGTTCAAAAATAGATAAATCATTAAAAAATAAAATTACTAATTACCTGCATAACACTTCCCTATTTTTCTTGAAGACTAATTGCACTGAGCATCTTCCTTACTAAAGAAAACTACTGGCCACATTACGCAGTCTGGGATGTTCCTGGCCCATTAGCCAATAGCTCCCCCTTTTGCTCTGACCACTTAACTTTCAGATAATCTCTTCCCTTGGTCTGCCCTCTGACTCTCTTTCATTTCTGACATTGCCGTGACCCAGATGTTTCTTTTACTGGGTTTACCTTTTTTGTTGTTTAATGAAGCTAATTTCCAGTATATCCAAAACACACTTTTTCTTAATACTTTAAACCCTCAAACTAGGTAGAATTTAAGTGAACATATGGTGTTTTTTCAGAGTTTAGAAGGTGTTTTTTTCTTTGCATATGTATAAAAAGGTATAAATATATCCATGTAATTAAAGTCATATTAGTTTTCATATCTTTGCTAGAAAACTTGATTGCTCTCATTTAGGGAAAATTATTCATCCACTCCATGTATACAATTCTCTCAGTTCTGAAACCTATAACATAATTGTTTTCTAGCCCACCATTATCCATCTCTCCCTTCTGCCACCACTATCTTTTGTACATCACACACTTTGGTTGCATCAACTTTTACCAGTCATTTCTAATAAAAAATTTTAAGTGCAATATTTGTCATGTTAATAATATAATGTATAATAATAACGTGACCTAATGAAGAAAAATGACACAAGTAAGCTGAATATTCATAATTGCCTTTTAAAATGCCTAAATACTAAGAGAATTGAAGTGCTAAGCATGCAGTTTATACTCACTGAGTGTGTGTACTCGGTGACATTGCCTTCTGATACATATTAAGGCTAGAGTAGTCACTGTGCTGTGTTGTTTATCTAAACATGATTTGTGACCTTAAACTCCCCATTTGTTCTGATCCAAGCTCACCTTAAGAGCCAAATTTAATAATGTTTTTCCCCTAGTACTAGTGCTTACAGAAACCCATATTCCCTGACATTTAGAAAACAGTATTGCTCACAAAATCCATTAACATCTAAAGAGATTAAATTAAAATTCATTTAAAGGCCTCACACATTGATAGAACATTCTTGTTTTAAGATTTCAGTTTAAGATGAAATTTTCCCAAATTCCTAATAATTTTTTGTTTTTACCTAATAGGAGATAAACTCAACTATACCCAATATTTCTTCCCCTCTTCTTCCTACTAAATACTGAAATAGTAGCCCAGTTGGGAAATCTGACTAATTCTACAGATAGATATTTTGATATAAAAATGTTCTTATTAGTCTAAATACTGCTGGGAAACTAGTTTCTCTCTTTTCTCTTCCTTTTGGCTGGGGGAGGGCATGGAGCTGAGAACCATAAACTTATCTACAAGTTTTTTTTTTTTTTTTAAATTCTGAAAGTGCTGTATTTACTTTTGCCAGATAATTACTTTTGTATTTGTCTAGGCTATTAAAATGTCAGAAAAAAATGCAAACTGCCAAAACAGATATGTTAATATCCTTATTCATATAGCAGTGGAGCTAAGATCATTCAGTTGTTATTTCAGTCAGTTCAGTTCAGTTCATTCACTCAGTCATGTCTGACTCTTTGTGACCCTTGGACTGCAACATTTGAATGTAAAAATCACACCAACTAAAATCAATAGGAGATGGAAGAAGAAATTTGGATTAGACTAAGTAAAGACGTCCTTTTTGTGGCATTTGTAAGGTGATGTTTTATCGTAGGATCAGGAAGGTAATGTGAAATACATGCAATAATCTGGCTAGAGTTATTCAGTCTGTGCCACAAACGTATAAATAACTTTCTTGTTCGAGGGGCCAGAGAATTTGAATGAGAAGAACAATGCTCTTTTACTAAAGGGCATTAGTTGTAATTTAGAAGACTTTAATATTAAAATAGAAACTCTGAAATCAGACCTGTATTCAGATCCCATATGTCTTTTCTAAGTGTGTAACCTTGAACACTTTCCTTATGACTTCAGTTTCATAATCTGTGAAATGGGGATTAAAAATAGTACCCATTTCATATGGCTTTTATGTAGAGCACTTCAGATATTGCTTGGCACATGACAAACACTCCATAATGGTAACTGCTGTAATAATAACATTATTAATAGTCATAGCAATTATCATAATTTAATATATATCATTATTAAAATCCTAAGGTGAGAGGATTGTTCTTTTGGTTTTTTTTTTTTTTTAAGTGTATCAAGTTGCTTTTTCTATTTTCTGACTCTGCAGAACTTTGCCAACTGGAGTCCTTTGCAGAGCTAGGATAGTTCTACCATAATTAGCCAAGATAGAGGAAAATGGGTTTGCCCTTGGAATTGCCTTCCACCATCATCAATTCCTAAATTGGTGTCCTTTAGTAAAATTTATGACATTGAATGTATATTCTGCCAGATCCAGATTTAATACCCTCATTAAATAAAAATGTTTAAAGTGTTTTTTCTTTTCTTTTTAAATCAAAGAACCAAAAGATCCAAAGGCAGAAAGACTTCCCTCCCTGTTTCTTGTTCCCTTGTACTGAAATGTCATTTCCTACTGTTCTACCATAACTTGTCCATCTGGCTAACTCCTTTTTGTCTTTAAAATCTAAGTGTTAGAGTCACTGCCTTTAAGAAATCTTTTTCAATCTACACAGTTGAATTTCATGCCTCTTCTCTTATTGCCTATTATCACATTTATACCCTAGATCTTAACCATTTACTTATTTGTATACTTATGTCTTTAATTTAAAGGCTTCCCAGGTGGCACAGTGGTAAAGAATCTGCCTGCTAGTGCAGGAGATGCAAGAAACATGGGTTCAATCCCTGGGTTGGGAAGATCCCCTGGAGTAGGAAATGACAACCACTCTACTATTCTTGCCTGGAAAATTCCATGCACGGTGGAGCTTGACATGAGTCCATGAGGTTGAAAGCATCAGACAAGACTGAGCACGCACACTAATGCATGCTCTTTATTCGTGAATTCTTTGAAGGCAGAGTACTTAATACCTGTATCTCATGTAGACAGCAGATTCTTAATAAATATTTGTAGAATTAAAGAATTTAGAATGAAAATAGTGATCAAAGTAGAAATTAAAATAGCTGTTAGACATAGGAAAAGGTGCTTAACATAATTTCTTATCAGGAACATGCAAATTTAAGCCCAATGAAATACCCATGCATACCTACCAGAATAGCTGAATTCAAAAAAAATTGATCGTACCAAGTTTTGGATAGTTTGGAGAGCAACTGAAGCTCTTATATATGCTGGTGGGAGAGTAAATTGCTTTGACCACTTAGAAAAACCATTTGGTAGAGCCTGTTAAAGCTAAACAGCTGTCTACCTAATGATCCAACAATTCTACTTGTAGGTATATACCCAAGAGGAATGAATAAAAAGACAATATAAGAATGTTCATCGTATATTTATTCATAATAGTTCCCAAATGGAAGCACCACAGATGTTCATCAGTAGTAGGACAGATAAACAGACAATGGTATATTCTAACAACAATAGGGAAAAANTTGTGTTAGCTTCAGTTTCTTTCATCAGTTTCTTACAGTTTTCCAACTATAGGTCTTTACTTCTTTGACTAAGTTTAGTCCTGGGTATTTCATCTTTTTTGATGTGATCATAAGTAGAATTGTTTCCTTAACTTTCCTTTTTGAGAGTTCATTCTTAGTGCCTAGAAATGCAACAGATTTCTGTGTATTAATTTTGTATCCTTTACCAATTCATTGATGATATCTGGTAATTTTCCTGTGGTGTCATTAAGATTTTCTGTGTATGTAGTATCATATCTTCTGCAAGCAGTAGCAGTTTTACTTTTTCATTTCAAATTTGGACTGCTTTTCTTTCTTTTACTTCTCTGATTACTGTGGCTAGGACTTCTAACACTGTGTTGAATAAAATTAGTGAGCGTGTGAATCCTTGTCTGATTCTTGACCTTAGAGAAAGTGCTTTCAGCTTTTCACTTTGAGCATGATTTTAGCTGTAGGCTTTCCACACCTGGCCTTTATTATGTTGAAGTATTTTCCCTCTATACCCATGTTTTGGGGGAGTTTTTTAATCATAAATGGATATTGAAGTTTATCAACAGATTTCTTTTGCATCTATTGAGACGATCATATGGCTTTTAGTCTTCAGTCTGTTAAGAGTTCAAAGGACCCTCAGTGGTCCATTAACTGAAGGGTGGATAAATAATATGTAGATCATGGATGAATCTTGAAAATCTTACGTTAAGTGAAAGATGCCAGATACAAGATGTTATGTAGTATATGATTCCTTTTACATGAAATGTCCAAGATAAATAGATACATAGAGATAGAAAGTAGATAAACTGGTTTCTAGGATCTGGATGCAGGGGGAATGAGTAAAGCTACTAACGCTTATAGAGGTTTCTTTTTGGAGTGATGAAATATTCTGGAATTACATATTGGTAATGATTGTGCAACTTTATAAATATACTAGAATTGACTAAATTGTAGACTTTAATTGTAGAATTTTATGATATGTAAGTTATATTTCAAAAAGAACCACCAAAACAAAACCAATTTAAAGATACAACTTGCCACTAGCATAACTTGAAGCCACCAGCCTATATCTATCTAGATCAAAATTCGAATTCCATTCTGTATGTAAAAAAGTTGTTCTCTGTATAACTGACTGTAGTAAAATAGTGCACTGATAATGTTCTTTTGGGTGGCAGAGTGCCTAAAGTATCCAGCACAGTCCAGGAATGTTTTGTTAGTGGGTTGTCAGAAAGGAGTATGAAGACATTGCATGTCATGGTTCAGGTTTTTGGTTCATTTGTTTTTATTTTTTGGTTTAAACTAGTTAACGACAGTCATTATATTTCTGATATCTCTTTGTTCAAAGTGTATGGCATAGCGAATGATTGAAAATTTGCCCAGTAAATGTTTTTGCCAGTAATTACTATCCCTTGCAGTGTTAGAATTTTCTATTTTCAAAAGAACTTTCTGTTGAAAACACAGCAAAGCCTATTTTGAAGTGCTTAAATATTGTTCTTAATTTTGTTGATTAAAGCTTGTCACATGACGCATATATGTTTTTAGCTTTATTTCTAGAATTAATTTAGAGAATTATGAGTTCTTCTCAATAACCAATCAACATAAACACTAGGTACCTAATAAACAATTAACCTTGTTTTTGGGAGAACACATGTAGCGACAAAAATGGAACTGAGTCCTGTTCTGCCAACTTAAGTGCCTACTTGAAAAGAATATCTGTTAAGCCCTGTACAAAAAAGAAATTATTATATTTATAGTGGGAACTTGGAATTTTTTATGCATGGCAGAGGCCACTTAGAAAATCCATTAGAAGTTATCACTCAGATTCAATGTTATAAACATCACTCAGATTCAATGTCGACGACTCGGCAGTCAAAGGATAGATGGTCCTAATGGTAAATTGGATGTATAGGATGGCCTTAGATGTTTGTCCTTATTGCGCTTATCAGGCATTTAAAAATCCGTGATTTTAAGCAATTTGAGAAGTAGATAAGATTCAGTTATCATTATTTTCAGTTGTTTTCAAAAATTAATGTTTGCTGAATTTCATTCATAAATATAAAACTAAGAGAAGCATTAGTTGGGATTTCAGACTGAAAATGAACTTGAAACCCTATGCTAAACAAACAAATCAAAATAGTGTTAATGGGTGACTTCTAGTCAAGAAACTCTGTCCTTTCATGAGAAATTCAAGACAGCAAGGCTAGTTTCTCTAAATGCAGCACATTCATTGCAACCTACAAGGCCCCTGAATTGTGTCAAGCTTTTTCCTCTTCTGTGAAATAAAAAAAGGTCCCCAAAGGAAAGAAAAAAAAAAAATGTGACTGTAAATGAAATTGAAATATCCTNACAGCAAGGCTAGTTTCTCTAAATGCAGCACATTCATTGCAACCTACAAGGCCCCTGAATTGTGTCAAGTTTTTTCCTCTTCTGTGAAATAAAAAAAGGTCCCCAAAGGAAAGAAAAAAAAAAAATGTGACTGTAAATGAAATTGAAATATCCTTTCAAACTGTTGCATATAGTGCCTTTCAACTTATCATTTTGCCTTATTTTTTTCACCAACTGACAGTTTAGATAATAACTTAGAGTCAACTCATTTGCTTTTACCAGTGCCCTGTGACACTGTAGAATCACAGAATGAATCTGTGAGTCTCAGAATTTGAGAGAAGGGTATGTTCTAATAATGCTTTAAGAGTTGACCAAGAAAATCCTAAAAATTTTGGTTTTCTCTTCAAAAAACTACTGTAAATAAGTTCAGTTTATGAGCCTTTTCAATTTTTTTTTTCTGTTAACTCCCTGAAAGGTTTAAACAGTTTTTGATAACCATTATAATTCAAACTAGGTGGAAATACCTATCAAAATGCAAAGGGTTGCGTTCACTGTTCCCGAAACTGTGGGAAATTAGATATCAGTAGTTAATTGCATTGTCATGTTAAATATTTATTTCTTATTTTCCTCACATTCTGAACCACTTTAGGATAAGTGGCAAGGATCTAACAAAGCATAAAATCAGAAGTTTCAAATATGCAGCCAATGCAATGAAAGTCAGAGTGAGGAAAACCAAGTTGTTGCAAAATAACATAAAATTCATAATGGGGAAAAGAGGCTTTTGCCCCAGTCATTTAAAGACCTTTTCTGAAATGCATTTGCTATTCCTCCAAAATCATTTTCCTACTATTTGTTTCTAGATTTCCCATTATGTAAACTTTCACCTTTACTTAAATTATTGTGTTATTGGAAATATTTTTAATCTTGAGGATAAATTTTCTTAATGTTCTAGAGTATAGTAAAAGGGTAATATTTTTGTCAATCTCAAATACCAAAATCAAATAGGAATAGATCAAACTTGAGATGTTCAACAGATGATGGCCTTGGCATATTCTTTCCAGAAAAGACTGATGGAAAAACCATCATTTCCTGTCTGCTCTCACCTCACTAAACTCCCCTACTCCCCACCTTTTTAGTATTCTTTTGGGGAGATTTCCTTTTTACACTGGAACTTTTGCCTTGGAAATTTACAATTTCTTAAGTGCTGTCATATATTAAAATCATTTCAATGTTGCAATCTTCAACACCGTGAAGTTGATACTATCCTCATCTTTCACCTTGGGAACTGAAAGCTAAAAGGTTAATTGAATTGCTCAGGATCACATAGTAATCGACAACCTTGCAATTTAATTCTTTAGACCTGATACTAACTTACCTGGCATGCTGCCTGTACTGTAGATCTTCACAGTTTTCAAGCAGCAATATAAGTTCTTGGTTCCTGTCAGCCCTTCCTTCTTTCTTGTCCACTTTCTTTGAATTCTCAGCTTTTACCCATGTTCAAAAGATTCATATCTCTATTGCTTCTTCTGCTTCTCTAATTAAACAAACTGTTTCTACTGTTGTGTGTGTTACTCCACCCAGGCAATTTGGCTTCCATAATTTCTGTACAGAGTGTTAAGAGAGCAAACCTCAGGGTTTACATTTGGTCAAATTGACTTCTTTTTGTTTTCATCCTTTCTAAAATCCTCATGGCTCAAGTCTAATAAGATTCTTCAAAAATCCAGTGGCTTTTTGCTTTTGTACCATGGGAGTAGTGGCTTCCAGCTCTGTACAGCATCTAAGTGGCTTTCTGTCTGAAAAGAAGCTGTTTAGGGATCGCATTGCTTACAACAGGTCTCTCGCCATTTCTAATCTCAAATAGTATTTCACTCTGCCTTCCTGCTTTTTAAAACAGCTTTAAAAAGGAGCTTTTCTTTTACTCTCTCCAGGATGTCTAACTTTCAAAATGTATTGAAAAATTTTTAAATTTTTCCTGAAATAATAAACACATATTTTTAAAAAATGTATGAAGAGAAACAAGAAATCCTTATTTCCATCCCTCTTTATTCTTTTCAGTAACCATTTCTTCTCTTATTCACCTACATATTAATAACTAAAAACATGTACTGCTGTTTTTGGAATTATAAGTATTTGGGTATTGGGNCCCTCTATTCTTTTCAGTAACCATTTCTTCTCTTATTCACCTACATATTAATAACTAAAAACATGTACTGCTGTTTTTGGAATTATAAGTATTTGGGTATTGGGTGCTAACTTTTTGATATAATGGTTTAGCATTTATCTATTTTTAGTATTCTTTTAATTTCTCTGTTTCCATTATCCTATTATTGTCTACCACAACTTTGTTTAAATCAGTTCTTAGTGTTCATAGTACTATTGCCTTGTTAATATTCTACATTACAGAGCCAAGGAATATACTGTGGCTTGTTTCAGGATACATATTTTGTAGTTAAAAACTTCCTAAAATACTCATTTTAGTTTTCTAGGAATTTGTTATTTTTTCAATAGTTCTGTTGCAGTGCTAAAATATTTCTGTGTACCAAAACATTAATTAATATATTGGCTATTTTTCCCAGGAATCCTCCTTTGACATCCTTCTAATTTACTCTCATATAGTCTTCCATTTTCTCCTTCAGTCAGAAATGCAGCTTTCATTCTGGGCTGTCCTTTTACTATTAATACCCTCCAGTGTTGTAACCCTTATTTCCTGGATTTCATCTAGATAACTTTTCTATACTTTATAGCATATTCCTCAGGAGATTTCTAGTAAAAGATGTACTGAAATTATTATTATTATTCTTTTCATGTCTAAAAATGTTGACTGGCAATATGGCTTAATAGAGAATTCTAGTTTGAAAATAATTTTTCCTTAGAATTTTAAAAATATAGCTTTATCACATTCCAGATTCTATTGTTGCTAAGTATAATGAGTCAATTTCTTTTCCTATATGAAAATTTTAATGGTTTTCTCTTTACCCATGATGTTGTACAGTTTCATGATTATGTACTTTGATACTTTTCCCTTTCATTGTTCTGGGCTTTTAGTAGGACTATATGATTTGAAATGCATGTCTTTCAGTTCTGGGAAATTTTCTTATATTATTTGGTAGTTTTCAGCTTTCCTTTTGTCTCTTTCTGTAACTACTCTTAATGAGAATATAAAACTCCTGAATTAATTCTCCAATTTGTTATGTTTCTAACTTTCCCCAGCTCCATTCCCAGCTCTACTATCCAAGAGATTTTTCTCAAGTTTGCTTTCCAACACTTATAATATTAACATATTTGTTTTGCTTAGCATATTTTTAATCTATGAGAACACCTTCTTGTTCTCCTAGTATTTCTGCTTCCCTATTTTACATACAATGTGGTTATTGTTCTATAGACATAGTATTTCCGTTTATCACTCTGAATATTTGAAAAGATTTCCTTTTATTACTCTTGTTTTTTACTTAAAATTTTTAAAATGTTTCCTTCATATTGGAGCTTTTTCTCAAATGCCTGGTGAAATGTGTCAGTGATCAGAGGCATTGGAAAAATAAAGTTTATGGGCGACTATATTTGTCAGAAATTTTTCAGTTGTGATTGACAGAAACTCAGTTTAAACTAGCTCAAGAGAAAAGAGATCTAGCCTCACACACCACCATAAAGCAGAAAGCAGTCTTTAAACATGGTTGTATTCAGAAGCTAATATAATGTCACAATTATCTCCATTTTTCATATGGTGGGGTCAACTCCTCATTTGCCACATGAAAATGAGTGAAACAAAAAAGGGATTCTCTGATCAAAAGAAGGTTTTAAGGGAAGGGAATAACTGAAAGAGAAAAACCATTACTGTCCCCTAAAGCCTCTTTGGGGCTTCCCTGGTGGCTCAGCTGGTAGAGTCCTTCTGCAATCCAGAAGACCTGGGTTCAACTCCTGGGTTGGAAAGATCCCCTGGTGAAGGGAAAGGGTACCCATTCCAGTATTCTGGCCTGGAGAATTCCATGGACTGTATAGTCCATGGCGTCGCAAAGAGTTGGACACAACTAAGTGACTTTCACTTTCAATCTTGACTACAGGGAGCTGCTTTCATAAGCTTCAAGACTGAGTCAAGTCCTTCATAGCTTAGGCCTGTATGTAGGTAGGCTAATGCATCCAGGATGAATAATTTACATTGACCAGAGTGAAAAATAAAACTGGGGAAAAAAAGACTTTCTGGAAGGGATGTACATTTTCTAGGGGCTTCCCCAGTGACTCAGCAGTAAGGAATCCACCNCTGATGCTGGGAGGGATTGGGGGCAGGAGGAGAAGGGGATGACAGAGGATGAGATGGCTGGATGGCAGCCCTGACTGGATGGACGTGAGTCTGAGTGAACTCCGGAAATTGGTGATGGACAGGGAGGCCTGGTGTGCTGCGATTCATGGGATCGCAAAGAGTTGGACATGACTGAATGACTGAACTGAACTGAACACATTATATTAGAAATACAATCATAAGTATGTTTATATTTTGGACACATATTTATGTAAACCAGAGGGTTGTTATGAACGCTTGTGATATCCTTTCATAATTCATATCTTTACAGATGGAACCAATCTTAAAAATTGACTAAATGATTCCATCTATTTTAGAGAAAAAGAAGGTGAAGCACAAGATTAGTTAACTTGGAGTCATAGACTATGACTGCTTTATGCCAGAGGCAGGACAAGAAAAACAAACAAACAAACAAATGTATGTTTGTTGAGGGTCTCCTAAATACTAGAATCCTGCTGGCATTCTTCACATAAATTATTTAATTTAATGTTCACAGTAAATCTTTAGGGTATTATCCACATAGGTTTTATTTTCTCTGAGGCATCACAATTAGCAATGTAAGAGCTGGAGTCCTACTGGTTGAAAGAGCATGTTTTGCTTCTTTACTTTACACCTAACTATCTCTGCAAAACAGAATTATCANTAAATTATTTAATTTAATGTTCACAGTAAATCTTTAGGGTATTATCCACATAGGTTTTATTTTCTCTGAGGCATCACAATTAGCAATGTAAGAGCTGGAGTCCTACTGGTTGAAAGAGCATGTTTTGCTTCTTTACTTTACACCTAACTATCTCTGCAAAACAGAATTATCAGTGGTTAAAGAATATAGGTTTTAGGGACAAGAAGCCCAGGAAATCTGGACGTAGTCCTTTCAGACATGCTCTGGGATGTTGAATGGAGAGTCCCTATTCCCGTAACAAGTCTCATGTCTCCATTCCAGAAATGACATTAGTTCTGGTCTCCAGGGGCAGTTGTGCCACCTCCCCATGTTCCCATTACCACCTATAATACCTTAATATTTCTGCTTTTCATCTATCAACTTCTCCTAAAATTTTTATGACACTTTCCAAAGTGTATCTTTGAACTTCTCTGTTTCTTTCCCCAGGTTTTAGAGACCCTCCTCCTCTTTATAAATAAACTCTACAAAAGTTTATTCAATATTTTTAAATTGATAAATAGCGACCATCATATTTTGGCTTCCTTGGTAGCTCAATGTTAAAGAACCCACCTGCCAATGCAGGAGATGCAAGTTCAATCCCT
>SJYA01001204.1:195638-367705 GCA_006410615.1 Neotragus moschatus
ATGGAGGAGCCTGGTAGGCTGCAGTCCATGGGGTCACTAAGAATCAGATACAACTGAGCATCTTCACTTTCACTTTTCACTTTCATGCATTGGAGAAGGAAATGGCAACCCACTCCATTGTTCTTGCCTGGAGAATCCCAGGGATGGGGGAGCCTGGTGGGCTGCCATCTATGGGGTCGCACAGAGTCGGACACGACTGAAGTGACTTAGCAGCAGCACTAGCAGCAGGCGAGGGGTACATGCACAGATTCCCTTAATTATGGAGACACACTATCAAGTATGTCTTGAGACCTTGGTTTAAAATCCTGCTCATCACCTATTAATTCACTAATCTAAATTGAACATTTCTGTAAGGAAAGCAGAACATTAGTGTCCTACTGCATGGCAGAGACATTTCACAAGGTAATCTAGAAGATCATGTCAACAAAAAACACATCAGGAATACATTTTAATGTGTTTTCGATAGCTGTTTCAATAGCTCGGTCAAATAGACATAGTTTGTCTAAACCTCTCCAAAACAGCACAGATGGAAACAATAGTTAGCTGATAGCCTTACAAAAATGCGCGTGGGTGCTAAATCGGCTCGGTTATGTCCAACTCTTTGTGACCCCATGGCCTGTAGCCCACCAGGCTCCTCTGTTCATGGGGATTCTCCAGGCAAGAATACTGGAGTGGGTTGCCATGCCCTCCTCCAAGGGATCTTCCCAACACAGAGACTGAACCCAGATCTCCCACATTGCACATGGATTCTTTACCTTCTGAGTCACCAAGGAAGCCCATTTACACCTTCCAGAGTGACTTCACTTTCACTTTTCACTCTCATGCATTGGAGAAGGAAATGCAACCCACTCCAGTGTTCTTGCCTGGAGAATCCCAGGGACAGGGGAGCCTGGTGGGCTGCCGTCTATGGGGTCGCACAGAGTCAGACACGACTAAAGTGACTTAGCAGCAGCAGCAGCAGCAGCAGCAGCATACTTACAAAAACATCAGAAACCCAGATGCAGAAGGTTCACTACTTTAAAACCTATAGTCCATTAATGGATGTATTTCACTAATGCTAACTGGTAGCGTTTTAGTAGTGTTATAGACCCTATCAGTCAATTGTGGAAAATCAGTTTTCCGTGTAAGAACCTTTACTTGTGTTTACAAGCTGAGAAAAATCTAATTTGCCCTCTGAATCTCTTTTTATGATGCTGCTTACACAAAGCACATGTGCTTCAGGGTTTTCATGGCTGTGTATATTCCAAGATTTATTACTAAAAATTTATAAAATAGTGTGATCAATAGTTATGAACTTGGATTTTTTTTTTCTATTAAGAAAGACATATTGGCAATATAGGCCTTATTAGAGTATAACTCAGTCTTGAGAATGACATAGACAAGCTAGAATTAAGACTTTCATAAACTTGGGACATGATATACTTATTAATCTTATAATTCAGGTATTAACTACTTAGCATGACAATTAGCTTCTTTAATAAAGCTCCACTTGGATTTGGTATTTGTAAACGAAGAGAAAGTAGTTTGTAGGAACCTCAGTCAAAGCAGTCTGTTTACAAACTCACTATTTCTATTAGTTTTTCTATAAATCATCATCAAGGAGCTTTTTTAATTAAAGAAAATGGAGTTTTGTTAGGAATTATTCAATGAATCTGATCTATTTCTCATAACAATTCTTTTTTTTTTTTTTTAAGGGATAATTGCTTTACAGAATTTTGTTGTTTTCTGTCAGACCTCAACATGAATCAGCCATAGGTATACATATATCCCCACCCTTTTGAACCTCCATCCCATCTCCCTCCCCAGCCTATCCCTTCAGGTTGATACAGAGCCCCTGTTTGAGTTTCCTGAGCTATATAGCAAACTTCTCATAGCAACTCTTAATATTCAGAGAAATACCAAAATAGTCCAAATGGTTGTTAGGACAGCACAGAAATTTAGAATCTTCTAAACTCACTATTAAGAAAGTCACAAATTCACAAGTTAAATACATAGCACATTCATTTCTTGCTTTGGTATACTCACAGAAGAAATATGTTTGAGAGTGAGTATTTGGGGTTTTGGCACTCCTATATTACTATATCTTTTACCTATGTCTGTTGACAAGTTCAGCCCCAAATATAATGGTTTTAAATAACAACCATTTCTTTGTTCATGAATCTGTTGGTTGGCAATCAAGGCTGGGTTTAGTTGAGAGGGCTTGGCTCTGACCACCATATATTTGGCTCTGCTGTATGTTTGGCTAAGCTCAGTCTTATGTTTGGGCTCATGATGTTCCCCAACCATATGTTTGGGGAAGCATAGGTTACTCTCTGCTTGCTCTTGCATCCTCCAGAAGGCTATCCCATGCTTTTCCATATAGTAATAGGAAAGCAAGCAGAGAACATAAACCCCCACGTTCAAGCCTTTTTCTAGCTTCTGCTTGCTTCATATTTGTTAATATCCACTGGCCAAACAAGTCACATGGCTCAGCAAAGTTATTGTAGAAGAGGACCAGGCAAGGAACAGATGGAGAGAATGATTCTCTGGAGTCTAGAATCATGTAGAGAGAAGTAACAATTGACTACAATTACTAATACAAACAGCCATATGCCAAAAACTAAGATCATGCCATCTGGTCCTATCATTTCATGGCAAATAGATGGGAAAACAATGGAAACAGTTACAGACTATTTTCTTGGAATCCAGAATCACAGCAGATGGTGATTGCAGCCATAAAATTAAAACGTGTTTGCTCCTTGGAAGAAAAGCTATGACAAACCTAGACAGCATACTAAAAAGCAGAGACATCACTTTGGCAACAAAGGTCCATGCAGTCAAAGATATGGTTTTTCCAGTAGTCATGTTTGGATGAGAGAGTTGGACCATAAAAAAGGCTGAGTGCTGAAGAATTGATGCTTTTGAACTGTGGTGTTGGAAAAGACTCTTGAGAGTCCCTTGGACTGCAGGGAGATCAAACCAGTCCATCCTAAAGGAAGTCCATCCTGAATATTCATTGGAAGGACTGATGCTGAAGCTGAAACTCTAATACTTTGGCTACCTGATGCAAAGAACTGACTCATTGGAAAAGACCCTGATACTGCGAAAGATTGAAGGCAAGAGGAGAAGAGGATAACAGAGGATGAGATGGTTGGATGGTATCACCAACTCGATGGACATGAGTTTGAGCAAACTCCAGGAGTTGGTGATGGACAGGGAGCCCTGGAGTGCTGCAGTCCATGGGATTGTAAAGGGTCAGACACAACTGAGAGACTGAACTTTGCTGACTAATACAAAGATCCATGGAGCCCTTCATCTTTAGAAAATGAGTATTAAACCAGATCAGGTGTGGGCAAACCATGACCTGTGGGACAATACTGGCCTGCCATCTGTTTTTGTAAATAAAATTTTGTTGAAACAGAGCCATGCTCATTCATTTACGTATTGTCTATGGCTCTTTTGTGCTATAGTGGCAGGTTGAATAATTGCTGCAGACAGTATGGTTCACAGAACCTTAAATATTTACTCTCTCAACCTCTACCGAAAATGTTCACCAGCACTAAATGAGATAATTGATCATTTTTCTATCTCTAAAGCCACAGGATTTTAACAGAGTACTTTGTAAAGTGTTCTTGAGCTCTTCATTGAAGTGAAGTGAAGTGAAGTGGCTCAGTCATGTCCGACTCTTTGTGACCCCATGAACTTTAGCCCCAGGCTCCTCAGTCCACGGAAATTTTCCAGACCAGAGTGCTGGAGTGGGTTGCCATTTCCTTCACCAGGGGATCTTCCTGACCCAGGGATCGAACCCTGGTCTCCCGCATTGGAGGCAGATGCTTTGCCATCTGAACCACCAGGAGCTCTTCATTAGGACGGCAGAACAGAAAGATCCTGAGATCATCTCTTCCCATGGACACATGTAAACTATTGATACAACCTCATGTAGAACAATTCTCTCTGAGAACAAATTGAAGATTAGTAGAAAATTCTTCTACAATAAAGAAAGTAAAAAAAAAAAAAAAAAAAGCACATTGGGGCAGGTAGAATGGGCAGAAATGTGATATAGTCACAGCCCATACTTCCAGTGCAGAGACCCATAAACAGAGGGGATATTAAAAGTCTTGTCTAATAGTGAAGGGTTCAAGATCTAGATGGAGAATCTTAACCCTGGGATCTGGAACCAGAAAGATGAGCACCCATAACTGGCTTTGAAAACTGGTGAAACTTACTTCCAAGAGAACCTGAGGACAGTAGTTAACTGAGAATCAGTTCTTAATGGAGCTGTGCACAAACTCATTCACCCTGAGTCCCAGTGCAGAAACAGTGAATTGAAAAACATCTGGTGGTCTACCTGGCTTGACAAGATTGCCCCAGCAACCATACTGGCTCTGCTGTTCCCTGGTAAAAGTCCATGCTCAGCTCGAACTCCAGCCCCCTGCCAAAGCAGCAGCCTCCAGTGTACCCTAAGAAAAGTGCAGGAAAAGCCCTGCTCAATGTCCAATTCTGGTTCCAGTCCTCTTGCCAGTATGTAGCCCCTGATGCAGCCCAGGAAAAGCCCTGGCCTACATCTCTTCCAGCTCCAAGTCTCCTGCCAAAGACACTGGAAACGTGCAATGCTCTTAAGGATGCTCCTACACAAGGCCACATCTTCAAGACTTGGGTAGGTAACTGTTTTAAGTAATTCATAGAAACAATTAGAGAAAGTCAAACAAAATCAAAAGACAGAGGAATTTGTTTCAAGTTAAAGAAAAGATAACCCCTCAGAAAAACCCTAAAGAAATGGAGATAACTGATTTATCTGATAAAGAGTTAATGTCATAAAGATTCTCACCAAATCTGTCAAAAAATGGAGAAACACAGTGAGAATTTTGACAAAGACTTACAAATTGTAAAGGAGAATTAATCATAGATGAAGAGTATAATATCTGAAAGGGAAATGCACTGCAAGGAATCAAAAGCAGATTAGATGATACAGAAGAAAGCATATGTGACCTGGAAGACAGAATAGTGGAAAACACCTAATCAGAAAAGCAAAAAGGAAAAATAATTTTTTTAAATGAGGATAGTTTAGGGACCTCTGGGACAACATCAAGCATACTATTAATAGCATCATATTGTAGAAGTCCCAGAAGGAGAAAAGAGAGAGAAAGTGGCAAAAAAACTTCTTTAATGAAACAATAGCTGAAAACTTCCCCATCCTAGAGAAAAAAACAGATATTCTGATCCAGAAAGTACAGAGTTTGAAACAAGATGAATCTAAAGAGAATCCATAGCAAGTCAAATCGCAATAAAAAAGTTAAAAGGGAAAAATATAAAGGCAGCAAGGGGAAAAAAACACTGAGTCACATACAGGGGAACTTCAATAAGGTTATCAGCTGATTTTTCAGGAGAAATTTTCTAGGCAAGAAAAGAGTACCTTAATGAATTTAAAGTGCTGAAAGGAGGAAACCTACAAAGATACTCTGCCTAGCAGGGCTGTCATTCAGAATTAAAGGAGAGAGAAAGAGTTTCTTGGATAAGCAAAAACTAAAAGCTTATTACCACTAAATCAGCCTTATAAGAAGTGTTAAAGGATGTTCTTTAAATTAAAGAAGGGCCATAACTAGAAAGAAAAAAAATGTGAAAGAAAAAGACATCGTAGACACTTGGTAAAGGCAGACTCCATCACTTAAAAAGCTACTAGGAGGGTTAGGAGATAAAAGACATAAAATCAACTGTAGCCACAATGAAAAGTTAAGGGATGCACACAGAAAAAAGATGTAAAATATGAAATCAGAAGCATGAAGCAGGGAGTAAAACATGTAGAGCTTTTAGAATGTGTTCAAACTTAAGTGACCATCAGCTTAAATCAAATAGCTATACATGTGTGTGTGTGTGTGTGTGTGTGTGTGTGTGTGTGTGTGTGTGTGCTCAGTAGTGTCTGGCTCTTTGCGAACCTATGGACTGTAGCCTATCAGGCTTCTCTGTCCATGGAATTCTCCAGGCTGGATTGAGTTTCCACTTCCTTCTCCAGGGGATCTTCCCAACCCAGGGGTTGAACCCACATCTCCTGCACTGCAGGTGGATTCTTTACTGTCTGACCCACCAGGGAAACCCAAGCCCATACGCACACTTACCTGCCCCCATCACCCCTGCCACCACACACACAGAGGAATATTATAGTAACCATAAACCGAAAGTCTATAACAGATACATAAAAAACAAAGAGAAAGTAATACAGACTAAAAATAAATAAGTAAATAAGCTGGGTCTTCTGTTCATTTTTTGATTGGATTGTTTTTTTTTTTATATTGAGCTGCATAAGCTGTTTATAAATTTTGGAGAATAATTCCTTGTTTTCTTGCTGTTAAGTTTTAAGAGTTCTTTGCACTTTTTGCACACAGTCCTTCATCAGATATGTGTTTTGCAAATATTTTCTAAATCTGTAGCTGGTCTTTCTATTCTGTTAACAATGTCTTACACAGAACAGAAGTTTTCAACTTTTAGAAATCCAGTTTATCAATCTTTTCTTTTATGAATCATGCTTTAGATGTTTTATCAAAGAGCTCATCACCAAACTGGTCACCTATATTTACTTCTTCATTGTCTGCTGAACGTTTCCTACTTTTTTTTTTTTTCCAGGGAGTTATCCTTGCAGAGTAAAAACTTTGTCTTCTTTAATGCTTTTCTCTCATCACATAATGCCTTTTCCCCCCTTCTATTTACTTATCTAGAGAAGTCTTAAGCATTCTTCAAAGAATCAGTTCAAGGCTCACATCCTTCAAAACTTGTTCTGGCCACATCACTCCACTTTGATTTTGTTCTTCTTTGAACTCCTAAAGCTATGGAAATCTACATATATTGTTTAGTACTACATTATACTCTGTTTAGTGCTATTTAAGAAATTACTGCCATGTGATAATCAAATATTTCAGGCGAGAGAAGTTGGGAGTTATGCATTCTTTATAACTAACAGCAAACTTAGTGTAGTTTGGATCCAGTGCAGAGTCTAAAAAAAATACCTGGAATCAGGAAGCTGTAAGGTGAAATCATTAAGACCCTGAGTTTTGAAATCACTTTCATAAGGTTTTATTTCATCTGTGAGACTGATGTCAGAATGATATTTGGCAAACAAGTTACTCAACCTTTCTGCCTTGAATGTTTATCTATAAATAGAGGATTAAGACAATACCTATCTAATATAGTTGATATCAGCAGGAGATAAATGCAAAATTGATCTTAGCAGGCATCATGGCACACGCCGTGTGCTTTATATTGTCCTTGTTATTATTATATTAGTATTTAATACATATAGTAAAATATGAGTATGAATAACTAGAATATGAATGGGCTAGGTTACTTATAATGAGGATGCAAATATGAAAATACTTTGTGACTTCTATGTCTAATTTTTATTTTTCATATTATCAATATTATGCTTAAAGGCACATGTTGTATAGAAAAGTATTAAACTGAACTAAGAATCTTGGAAAACCCATTTTATATCTTGATTTTACCTTTATTCTTCCAAATTGGATTCAGCTTTCTTAGTCGCTACAGAGTATTCAACTTAGTGATCACATTTACTAGGTCTGTAATCCTGGGAAAGCTGTGTTCCTCTTTCCATTCCCTCTACTAGAGTTGTTTCCTCCTTTTAAAAACCTATCAAAAACTACCTCTCAAAATTGTTATAAGGGTTAAAAAGATTATTATGTGAAAGTAGCACAGTCTCACATTTTGTGGCTGTTCAATAAATATTACATTTTGATTTCCTCAGAGTGGGTGCCCTTTAAAAAATCTTCATAAAATTCTTCCTTACATTCTTCTACACAGTTGTCGTAACGGGTTACCTGAAGCGCCAGACAGGTCAAGCAGCTTCGACTTCAGTGGCTCTTGCCACTGGCTACATCACAATAACATTTAACTGGAGACTTCAGCTTCTCTCTTCCAGCATGGTCTCAGTGTCTGCTTCTCTATCTCATTTTCTGCTTTCTAGATTCCATTCTTCCTGCTTTTATACATGGCTAGTTCTTTGAGACTTGGTTTAGTTATCTCATTCAGGAAGATCCTGGGCACATACCTCCCTGTAGCCAGGCTGGTGCAAATCTTCTGTGTTTTTCCATGGCATCTGTCTTACTGATAGATCTTTTTCCCAGGACTGTAATCTCTTCAAAGGCCGTGATGATTTCCTCAGTATACAGTAAATAGTAGGTACTTATTAGTGAAGAATAAATATAATAATTAATTCTTTATTGAATTCTATTTTAAAATGGGTCCTAATGTAGTGTCTTGTGTATTCTAGTCATCCTATAAATTGGGTGAATGAATAAACTGGCAAATATAAAAATGAAGATGATATTTTATCTGAGGACAGGACTCAGATAACCTCTCGAGATTGTCTTAGTTTTGTTTTTATATAAAAGATCCACATAATACCAGCGTGGTAGAGGCTTTAACATTAAATGTAAAACATAAAAAAGATATGCAGTAATTATGTGGCTGTAGAAATTTGGGACCATGACTCTATCCTCAATAAAATCACTAGAATGAATAACTTCTTAGAATCAGACATGTTTTATGTAAATAAAATTGTCTTTTTATATGTCTACCCAATGTGAAGAACTCTAAAGTGTTTCATAAACATTTGTCTCACCTGCTGTGTGCTCTTAGTTGATTAAGTCCTTTCCTTTTGCATATAACTCAAAATGTGGTAAACTATCCACTCCCTAATAGTGCGTGTCATTCAAGGATCTCCAAGTTATCTCCAGCTCCAGGGGTGGATTTGGATAAATCATTCAATACATTCTCAACACCTTTTGCCATGATTGGTCCTAGAGATCAAGCTTAAGCCAATGAGCATACAATATTCCCTTGGGGATGGCTGGTGGTGAGCACATGACCCCAGTGACCTAAGTCAGACTGGAGGCAGGCCCCTTTTCTCCCTGATTTAGGGAAGGCTTTCTCTCTCTTGTTTGCTGAACAGAAATGAGAAAGAACAGAGTCTCATTTGATCTTAGAACCTCAAGGGGAACCAATATCATGAACTGCAGAACAGAGAGGTGAAAAGATTCTGCATACTTTATATAAATGAGTGTCTGTGTAGGTGAGATAATTGTGCTTTTTGTTTAAAATAATTTTCAGGCAGACTGCCCTATTACTTGTTACTAAAAGATCCTAACTAGTATATTTTCATAATTTTTCTATACTTCATATAGACTAAGATATAAAGTAGTCTTTTTCTTTTTTATTTTAATTTTATTTTTTAATTGAAGGATAGTCCTTTACAGAATTGTGTTGGTTTCTGCCAAACATCAACGTGAATCAACCAGAGGTATACATATGTCCTCTCCCTCTTGAAGTAGTCTCTTTCTGACCCAGCAGTGAAATGAGTATAAAAGCCTATAACCAATTCCCTATGAAATGATGGCCTAACTTACAGGTAGATACATGAGATTTAATCAGCAGTCCACTGGACCTGAGGGAAGAAGTGTAAAGAGGAGGCTTTGCATGTGAAGGTGATAAGAGGAATCACCAGTGGGGAGCAGAGAGTGACGCATCTTTTCTGATAGCCAGAAAAGCTGAATGTAATCTGTCTTGAGGTCATTTCCCTTTTTCCTCTAGATTTTCTAATGATAGGTGAGAGCAAAATGTCTCCCTTAAGATATAACCTCCAATAAGCTGAGGAGCCAAGTATTAACATGAGAGAGAGAAGGCAGGAAAGAAAGACTGTGTGCTTTCCTGGAGCTGTTAATAATATACTGGACAAGGGCAATAAATAATTGATAGTTGTCACCTTTCTGCTTCTTAGTTATTCATGGGCTTCAAGATGGTCCTTTATCTTAGCACCATCTAATCGTGTTACATCATATGCACTCCTTGTCGCCAGCATTAATATGTCTGCCAGTGACATGTGCTGCACACTGGCTTTTCAGAGCTATCACAAACTGCTGATCTGCGCCAGTCAAGAGCAATGTAATTGTCACCGGTAGACAGAAATATTACCGCCAGACAGAATAGTGTAAATAATACAAAAAATAGCCTCCAACACCAACGACAAATTTCCATAATCAGGAAGCAGTCTCTTCCATCACATCCACCATACTACTCTCCTGCATGAGAGTTGCTGTAGTCTGGAGGGAAGCAGGCTCAATTCAATCAGGCTGAGCACCTGCACTCTTGATTATATACATTGCAGAGACAGAGTAGGTTGGATTCTGGAGCAAAGCAGTGGGGGACTGCAAGTGAGTATTTTAGATTTTTGTTCCTGAGACCTTTACATACACCTGCAGAGGTACCACAGCAACCTAGCAGTAAGTGCCTTCCATGGCAATGTGGCTGCATTAACCCACATATATGGCATTTCCTAAATTTTGATTATAGGCAGAATGAGAGTACTAAGTACAGAGGGAATAAATTCAGAACGAAAGAGAAGGCAAAATACGTGCTTTGACTGGAAGCTGAAACCATCTAGACATTACATAGCTCATTTTAGTCTCAAGTGTTCAAGGGAGCATTACCTAATGAATTCTTTTTATCAGATGCTGCAAGATCCCCCACGCACCTGTGGCAAACATTATCCATTCCTCCTCCTCTTTGCCAACAGGATTCCAGTTTTGAACAGGATGGCAGAATGCCCAGCTAAAGAATAACTTCCTCAGCCTTCCTTGCAGCTATGAGTGGAAGTGGCAGAGTTCTGGCCAATGAGACACAAGTGGAGAATTGTTGGGGATTTCTGGGATTTTTGTTTTCCTAATAAAAGAGCAAATGTTACTGGAGCCACCCTTCTCTTTTCCACCCTCTACCTGCCTTGAAATTTTGAAGCTAAAGCAGCTCTAAGGACAAATCAAGAGATACACAGATTCAGACTCTGACCTCAGCTAGCCATGAATTTATGCCAATGGTCCCTTAATTCTGGGTTTCTTATTTGAGGAAAAGAATCCTCTATTTTGTTGTTGTTGTTGTTATTGTCCCATAGGTGATATTTTGTATTGTTACTTGCTGATGAGCACATTCCTAAAAATCCCTTGCTACATCCCCAATAAGACAAATCAAAAATTTAAAAATTCTTTTGAAAGTCACATGGAGAAGTGAAAAGAGACAGGAAAGAATACAGTAATAAACTAACATCTATTGAAGATATGCTCGGTGCTAAGCATTTTTGTAGGACTTTTACATGCACCAATTTATTTAATCCTTACAGCAACATTATGAAGTAGGTTCTGTTATAAACAAATATTTAACAAATGGAAGAGAGGCATATCAAGGTTAAGCAACTTGCCCATGGGCCCACATCTAAGATAGGATGGAGCCAAGATTCCAGATTCCAGAGTCTAGGCTTTTAGCTATTATATTTTCTGATTTACATTTTCCATGCCATAAAAGGGGAAAACTAAGTCAAAGTTTTTTTTTTTAATTTATTTTTTTTATTGGAGGATAATTGCTTTACAGAATTTTGTTGTTTTCTGTCAAACCTCAATGTGAATCAGCCATAGGTATACTTATATCTCCTCCCTTTTGAACATCTCCCCCATCTCCCTTCCCATCCACCCCTCCAGTTTGACACAGAGCCCCAGCCTGAGCTCCCCAAGCCACACAGCAAATTCCTGTTGGCTGTATACCTCACACACAGCAATATAAGTCTCCATGTTACTCCTTCCACACATCCCACCCTCTCTTGCCCTCTCGGCATTCCACAAGTCTATTCTCTATGCCTGTTTCTCCATTCAGCCCTGCAAATAAATTCCTCACTCCCATTTTTTTTTATTCCATATATGTGCGTTAGGATAAGATATATATCTTTCTCTTTCTGAATCACTTCACTCTGTATTATAGATTCTAGGTTCATCCAACTCATCAGAACTCAAATGCATTCATTTTTGTGGCTGAGTAATATTCCATTGTGTATACGTACCACAAATTCTTTATCCATTCATCTGTCGATGGACATCTAGGTTGCTTCCACATTCTAGATATTGTAAATAGTGCTGCAATGAACAATGGGATATATGCGTCTTTTTCAATTTTGGTTTCCTCAGGGTATATCCTAGGAATGAGATTGCTGGGTCATATGGTGGTTTTATTCCTAGTTTTTTAAGGAATCTCCATACCATCTTCCATAGGGGCTGTATCAATTTACATTCCCACCAACAGTGCAAGAGTGTTCCCTTTCTCCACACCCTCTCCAGCATTTATCGTTTGTAGACTTTTTGATGATGGCCATTCTTACCAGTGTGCGGTGATACCTCATTGTAGTTGTGATTTGCATGTCTCTAATAATGAGAGATACTGAGCATCTTTGCATGTGTTTATTAGCCATCCGTATGTCTTCTTTGGAGAAACATCTGTTTAGGGTTTTTTCCTACTTTTTGATTGGCTTGTTTGTTTTTCTGGCATTGAGTTGTATGAGCTGATCGTATATTTTGGAAATTAATCTTTTGTCAGTTGTTTCATTTACTATCATTTTCTCCTGTTCTGAGAGTTGTCTTTTCACCTTGCTATAGTTTCCTTTGCTGTGCAAAAGTTTTTAAGTTTAATTAGGTCCCACTTCTTTACTTTTGTTTTTATTTCCATTAGTCTAGGAGGTGTGTCATAAAGGATCTTGCTTTGATTTATGTCATTGAGTGTTTTCTGCCTATGGTTTGTTCTAAGAGTTTTATAGTTTTTGGTCTTACATTAGGTCTTTAATCCATTTTGAGGTTATCTTTGTGTATGGTGTTATGAAGTGTTCTAATTTCATTCTTTTACACATAATTATCTGGTTTTCCCAGCACCATTTATTGAAGAGGCTGTTTTGCCCCATTGCATATTCTTGCCTCCTTTGTCAAAAATAAGGTACCCACAGGTACATGGGTTTATTTCTGGGCTTTCTATCTTGTTCCATTGGTTTATATTTCTTTTTTTGTGCCAGTACCACAGATATACTGCTACGGATTTCTTCTAGAGTATTTTAAATTTCAGTAATTGTGTTGTTTGTCTCTGCATGTTTATACTTTAATTCTTCTAGGCCTTTGTTAACTGATTCTTGGATTTTCTCCATTTTGTTTTCAAGGTTTTTGGTCATCTTTTCTATCATTATTCTGAATTCTTTTTCAGGTAATTTNCGTTTGTAGACTTTTTGATGATGGCCATTCTTACCAGTGTGCGGTGATACCTCATTGTAGTTGTGATTTGCATGTCTCTAATAATGAGAGATACTGAGCATCTTTGCATGTGTTTATTAGCCATCCGTATGTCTTCTTTGGAGAAACATCTGTTTAGGGTTTTTTCCTACTTTTTGATTGGCTTGTTTGTTTTTCTGGCATTGAGTTGTATGAGCTGATCGTATATTTTGGAAATTAATCTTTTGTCAGTTGTTTCATTTACTATCATTTTCTCCTGTTCTGAGAGTTGTCTTTTCACCTTGCTATAGTTTCCTTTGCTGTGCAAAAGTTTTTAAGTTTAATTAGGTCCCACTTCTTTACTTTTGTTTTTATTTCCATTAGTCTAGGAGGTGTGTCATAAAGGATCTTGCTTTGATTTATGTCATTGAGTGTTTTCTGCCTATGGTTTGTTCTAAGAGTTTTATAGTTTTTGGTCTTACATTAGGTCTTTAATCCATTTTGAGGTTATCTTTGTGTATGGTGTTATGAAGTGTTCTAATTTCATTCTTTTACACATAATTATCTGGTTTTCCCAGCACCATTTATTGAAGAGGCTGTTTTGCCCCATTGCATATTCTTGCCTCCTTTGTCAAAAATAAGGTACCCACAGGTACATGGGTTTATTTCTGGGCTTTCTATCTTGTTCCATTGGTTTATATTTCTTTTTTTGTGCCAGTACCACAGATATACTGCTACGGATTTCTTCTAGAGTATTTTAAATTTCAGTAATTGTGTTGTTTGTCTCTGCATGTTTATACTTTAATTCTTCTAGGCCTTTGTTAACTGATTCTTGGATTTTCTCCATTTTGTTTTCAAGGTTTTTGGTCATCTTTTCTATCATTATTCTGAATTCTTTTTCAGGTAATTTGCCTATTTCCTCTTCATTTATTTGGACTTTTGTGTTTCTAGTTTGTTCCTTCATTTGTGTAGTATTTCTCTGCATTTTCACTATATATGTATTTTTTTAACTTATCGTGTTTGAGGTCTCCTTTTCCCAGTCTTCAAGGTTCAATTCTTTTTTCCTTTTGGTTTCTGCCCGCCTAAGGTTGGTCTAGTGGTTTGTGAAAGCTTTGTATAGGGTGAGATTTGTGCTGAGTTTTTGTTTCTTTGCTTGTTTGTTTTTCCAGTGATGGGCAAGGCTGAATGTGGTCGGAATCTTGTCTGCTGATGACTGGGTTTGTATTTTTGCTTTGCTTGTTGTTTAGATGAGGTGTCCTGTACAGGGTGCTACTGGTGGTTGGGTGATGCTGGGTCTTGTATTCCAGTGGTTTCCTTTGTGTGAGTTCTCACTATTTGATATTCCCTAGCGTTAGTTCTCTGGTAGTCTAGGATCTTAGAGACAGTGCTCCCACTTCAAAGGCTCAGGGCTTGATTTCTGGTCAAGAACGAAGATTCCACAAGTGGTTTGTTATGGTACTAAGTGAGATTAAAACAAATATCCAAAAATGAAAAAAACAAAGATGAACCTCAGACAAATGGTGGTTACAAAATTAGGCAAATAATAATTAAAATTATGGAATATACACATACACATATATACCCATGAGCAAATTGAAAACAGTCCAGCAAAACTAAAGTACAATAGATTGGCCTGTTGAACAAAGGAAATCAAAAATTATATTTACCAGTTAAGAACAAAACTAACTAAAGCACAAACTGGAAAACAAAACTAAAGCAAGGTGCCAATTGGGGAATAAAGCAATGAAAATAAAACTAAAAATATGTTAAGAGGAAAGGAAAGAAAGAAAAGAAAGAAAGAGTAGCTATACAAAGTTAAATAGAGGTAGATAAAGACTTATGTAGATTAAAGATTAACTGCAAGGGGAAAAGAACAGTAGGAAAAGCAAACAAAGGAATAAATGTAGAAAAATTAATAATAGGTTTAAAAATGAAAAATGAAAAGAAAAAAAAAAGGAAAATGCCACAAAACTGCAAAAGCCCAATGTAGAGGCAGAAGTTTATAACAACAATAAATGATGTGACTGAGAAAAAAAGAAAAAAAAGCTCAAAAGCTTAATTAGATTTCATTGTGCCAATGAAATCGACAGCTACAACAGAGGGGGAAGAAAAGGGGGGAAAAATCCAAAGAAATCTACAGAACAAGTCAAAACTAAGGATAATAAATGTTTTTCTTGAGTCACTGCTGTCAGAATCCTTTCCCTCACTGAGAGTCACAGTCCACCTCTCCTCCCTAAGATGCCCTCTAACGCTGTGCTAACCTCTGGACCTGCTGTGGGGATGGTTCAGATTCTAGTCTGGTCCTACTCCTGTGTGTTCTTGCCTCCAATGTCCACAGCTATCAGAGCTAGTGCATTTTCTTTTGTAGGAGTTCTCAATGATCTTTTATATATTCCATAGACACAGAGTCTGCCTAGTTGATCGTGTGGATTTAATCTGCAGCTTGTACAGCTGGTGGGAAGGTTTGGGGTCTTCTTCCTTAGCCATACTGCTCATGGGTTTCAATTGTGGTTTCATTTCCACCTCAACATGTGGGTCACCCACTGGGGTTTAGCTCCTGAGGCTGTCCTGGAGAGCTTGGGTTTGCCCCTATGAGGGCCAGGTGTGGAGGTGATGCAGCTAGTGGGTCGCACGGGTTCTGGTAGCACCAGGTACTCAGGGGAGTTGGTGGCCAGGGCAGCAGGAGATATAGTACTCTAGAAGGGTATGGCAACCTGTATTGGCCAATACGCTGCAGTGTTCTTGCCTGGAAAACCCTCCTCCCTGACAGAGAAGCCTACAAGGTCTACAAGGTCGCAAAGAGTCGGACATGACTGAAGTGACCCAGTGTGCATAGGCGCATGACTTTTTTTGCCTGTGGTAGCTCTGCCCCAGTGAGAGTTGAGTGTGAAGGTGGTGCAGCTGCTTGGCTTGCAGGGACTCTGGCAGCTCCAATTGTGCAGGGACACAGACTGCCTCCACTGCAGGTGTTATGGCCCTATCAGAGTCTCTTCCTGAGCTTTTTAGCTGGCAATCAGAAGGCCTCTTTGGTCAGTATTTCTCTGTAGCTCTGCTCATTCAGGCACTTAGAGGGCTCCTTTGCCAGGGGTCCTTCTCTGTTGTTGGGTGCATCAGGCACATAGAAGGGCCCCCGTGGCTGGGGTCCTACTCTGTAATTTGGCACATCAGTCCCTTAAGGAGCACCCTGGGTGGGGTCCTACTCTGAGTGATGGGCTCAGTGCATCAGTCATTTGATGGGCCAGCCTCCCTATTCAGAGGCTATGATGATGGCTCCACGCCTTGCATGTGACTCAGCAGCATTGCCCCTCTTCTGTGGCTGCCCACCTTTCCTCCATTCCAACCACAATCTCCTTCCTCACACCCCCCCGATCTCCCTGCAGTCAACAGCAGCCCTCGCCTGGGGGTTGCTCCACAATCCCCAAACTCCAGTTCCCCCTGCTGTGCTTTCCAGGGGATCTGTGTCCCTGTCTGGAACTCTTTTTGAGTCCCTATTTGGCTGTCCCTGTATGGCTGTGGCAAGGACTGTCTGATTCTCATTCCATTTAGGCTGCCACAGGTCAGCTGTTTCACTCTCAGCCTTAAATGTTTCTCCTCTGACTCAGACAGTTGCCCTGCTGTGGAGATCAGAGCCCTGCTTCAGTTGCCCCACTCACTGAGGGCAGGTCCAGTCCTACTAACATTCCTGTTTTTCCCCTAATTCCGTTGTCCTACTGAGTTTTGCATGGGTCTATATTTTCTTTTCTGCTGGTCAGGTTCTCCTGTCTGCTCTCAGTTAGTGTTCTGCATGCACTTCTGTGTCTGAAGGTGTATTCCTGATGTATCCATAGAGAGAGATGTACTCCATGTACACCTATTCCTCCACCATCTTGTTTTTTCCGCTACGTCAAAAGTTTTAACGGATGAATCCACAGTTATAGAAAGCTCTTTTTTGAGATACATTTTTGTTGTGTCTTCAGTATTACCAGGAAAAAATTCTTTTGTGAGATATAATTTCAAGAAGTTTTTGCTTTATGTAGTATTTTTGTTTTCAGAAGCTCAAAACAAAAATTTAATCTATCCATCCATCCATCATATGGAAATTACTATGGAAACTATACGCACTGCATCTAACATATTTGCATTGATATGTATTGCACTTGCCCAGTTCTTGAGCTGTGGCATTTAAAACAACATTCTTTAAATTTTGGTCACCCTAAAGTGGATTTGAAATCCAATTATATTGCTGTTCTGTCCCACCCTCACCCCTGCCAGAAGCTAAAGCATCCTTTTGTTTATTCATTGATTATCGCTGAAAATGATAATGTATGTCAAAATATTTTGGAAACTGTCAGAAATCCATATAAATGTAAATAATTATTATAGAGGTATTTTGATGTACTAGAATGAGAATTAGGAAACCTGAATTCATCTGGCCGTTTGTCTTAATTTCTGTGTGAAATGGGAAGAGCTCACTTATCATTTCTGAGCACTGTTGACCTGACTTTTGCTCTCTGGGCCAATGTAACTCCATTGTTCCATGAATCTACCAGTTAATAAAAGTAAGATAAGAATATTAATCATATGTTTGGAGGCTCTCATATGGACCTCATCCTTCCGTATTTATTTACATCTTGCTTTTATTTGATCTCATCTAGACTATGAACAAAGCTAGTAGAGGTGATAGAATTCCAGTTGAGCTATTTCAAATCCTCAAAGCTGATGCTGTGAAAGTGCTCCAGTCAATATGCCAGCAAATTTGGAAAACTCAGCAGTGGCCACAGGACTGGAATAGGTTAGTTTTTATTCCAGTCCCAAAGAAAGGCAATGCCAAAGAATGCTCAAACTATCGCACAGTTGCACTCATCTCACATGCTAGTAAAGTAATGNAAGGCCTGGCGTGCTATGATTCATGGTGTCACAAAGAGTCAGACACAGTTGAGTGACTGAACTGAAATGAACTGAACTGAATGGTATCAGGCTTCCCGTGTGGCTTACATGGTAAGAATCCTCCTGCAATGCGGGGGAACTGGATTTGATCCCTGGGTTGGGAAGATCTCCTGGAGAAGGGAAAGGCTACCCATTCCAGTATTCTGGCCTAGAGAATTCCATGGGCAGTCCATGGGGTTGCAAGGAGTAGGACACGACTGAGCGACTTTCACGTTCACTCACTTTCAGTGGTAATAGTTCATACTTATTGAATGCTTGGTCTGTGTCAGACACAATGGGCAATCCTTTTCTTGTACAATCTCATTTAACATATATCACAACTAGGACATTTACCTATAGGCAATAGTATGACTAGATTGATTCTTTTTACAACTGGTTCCAAGCTGGGTTTAGAAAAGGCAGAGGAATCAGAGATTAAATTGTCAACATTCACTGGATCACAGAGAAAACAAGGGAATTCCGGAAAAACATCTGCCTCTGTTTCATCAACTACACTAAAGCCTTGATTGTGTGGATCATAACAAACTGTGGAAAGCTCTTAAATAGATGGAAACACCAGACCAACTTACCTGTCTCCTGAGAAACCTGTATGCAGGTCAAGAAGCAAGAGAAGCCTGTATGGAACAACTGATTGGATCAAGATTGAGAAAGGTGTATAACAGGGCTGTCTGCTGTCACCCTGTTTGTTTAACCTATATGCTTAGCAAATCTTGAGAAATGCAAGGCTGGATGAGTTACAAGCTGGAATCAAGATAGGCAGGACAAATATCAACATCCTCAGATATGGAGTGGATGATACCACTCCAGTGGCAGAAAGCAAAGAGGAACTAAAGAGCCTTTTGATGAGGATGAAGGAGGAGACTGAAAGAGCTGGCTTAAAACTAAATATTAAAAAATTTAAGACCATGGCATCTGGCCCCATTACTTCATTACAAATAGAAGGGGAAAAGGTGGAAGTAGTGACAGATTTCCTCTTCTTGGGCTCTGAACTCAGTGTGGATTGTGACTGCAGCCATGAAATCAGAAGATTGCTTCTTGGCAGGAAAGCTATGACAAACCTAGACTGTGTGTTGAAAAGCAGAGACATTTCTCTGCCAACCAAGGTCTGTGTAGTCAAGGCTATGATCTTCCCAGGGGTCATATACGGTTGTGAGAGCTGGACCATAAAGAAGGCAGAGCACCAAAGAATTGATGTTTTTAAACTGTGGTGCTGGAAAAAACTCCTAAAAATCCCTTGGACAACAAGATCAAACCAGTCAATCTTAAGGGAAATCAATCCTGAATACTCATTGAAGGGACTGATACTGAAGCTAAAGCTCTAGTATTTTGGTCATCTGATGTGAACAGCCTACTCATTGGAAAAGTCCCTGATACTGGGAAAGATTGAGGACAGAAGGGGAAGAGGGCATCAGAGGATGAGATGGCTGGATTGTATCACCTGTGCAATGGACGTGAACCTGGGCAAACTTCGGGAGATGATGAGGGACAGGGAGACATGGCCTACTGCAGTCCATGGGATCACAAAGAGTTGGACACAACTGGGTGACTGAACAACAACTAATTGACTGGTGCCTATGTTTTTGGCCGATGCCAATTACTATTATTTTTCGTATCAGCCCTCATTACAGCTTAGGAAGATAAGTTTGACTGTTATTTCCATTTTAAACTTAAGGACACCCATTAATATTTAAGATTAATAATGTTTAGGGCTTTTATTTTCCTAATGAATTCTGGCTTGTTTCACTCCGTTCACCACTAGTGGCTATTTTTAGTTTTTTAGCAGCTGCCTATCCATGCCAGCCCCATTCCCTTATTCTAACCTCTGGCCCAAGAAGCCCATTTTCACTTCTGGCATTTTGTCTGGACCTACTTGCTTGTATGTGGATAAGTGGCTGAGTGAGTTTGGTCTCAGTTCCTGGGTTTTAGATTCTTAGAATAGAATAGAGTAAAACAATTCCCTTTTAACCTGACATTTCTGATTCATCCTGCTCGATCCCCACTGCCATCCTCAATACAGATATAACCTATCAGGGACAGAAAGTAGGGAGTGTGTATGCTTCCTGTGTCTGTATGTGTATTTATAGATAGACAGAAAAACATAGGCATGTCTGTCTTCTCTATATTTTCCAAAGTTTATTTTCTTTTGCTTATGGTAAAGAATTAGAGTTCATTAATGTTCATTCTGAGATATGAATTAAAAAATACTTTGGCCCTCTTTGGCCTTTAGTTTTAGAAAGATATGGTCTAAGCCAATAGAATACTGTCACTGCAAACTCTTAGACACTAGGAAGAATAGATGAATTGCTATAAAAATCCATGGTGGAACTAGTAAGCAAGATAGGAAAATTAGCAAGTACCAGGAAAAAAAAAAGAAAAAGCATTAGGTATATGAACCAATGCCACAACAGTCCTAGATTGGAGGAAGATGAGAGAAAGATAATATTGTACTTGGTAATAGGTTGGGAAGATCTCCTGGAAAAGGAAATGCCAACCCACTCCAGTATTCTTGCCTGGAGTATCCCATGGACAGAGGAGCCTGGTGGGCTACAGTCCATGGGATCACAAGAGTTGGACACTATTTAGCGACTAAAGCACCACCAGCAATAGGTAACTACTGAGGTTTTAGGATTCTACTCAATGACACAGAGAAACAACAAAGAAACTTACCTTTGTTTAAGATCTCTGTTTTTAAAAAGTTTCACTTGGAGTCTGATTTAATGCTATCAGCGTGGTAAGAAAACCCCTGCTGAAAAATGAACATAAAGATTGGTCCCAGGCTGTTAGGTGTAGAGCACCCTGGCATAGGCAAACAAAAAGTCACCTTGGAGAGACATTTTACAAATCATCTATGCAGAATTCACACAGAAAAGCTCAAGCTCAAGATGAACTCAAAAAAATCAGGAAACACATAGATAATAACTGTGATTGAGAATCAGCAAATATAAGATGTATCAGGCTTTGTCCTTCAGAATATTTGGGATGAACACTCTTAATTACATACTATAAAGTATTTTAAATTATTGGTAACTCAACCATAAGAAAAGAACAGTAGTATGTTTGCAAAAGTATATAAAAGTAATTTTGTAAAAGATAAAACTATAACTTCCAAGAATATGAAATATAATCATTCAAATGAAAATAAAACTGGATGAATTATATAAAACAGTGGATTGGACATAACTGAAAAAAAAAATGGGTTGGAAAAACAATTTAAAGAAATTAAGAGGGTGCTTCCCTGGTGGCTCAGTGGTAAAGAATCTGCCTGCCAATGCAGGAGACAAGAGTTTGATCCCTGGTCTAATCCCACGTGCCACAACTATTGAGCCTATGCTCTAGAGCCAAGGACCCACAACTTCTGAAGCCCAAGCACCCTAGAGCCCACGCCACACAACAACAGAAGTCATCGCAATGGGAAGCCGGCACACTGCAACAAAGACTTGTCCCCACTTGTAACTAGAGAGAAGCCCATGCAGCAGTACAGACAGCCCAGCCCAGAATAAGCAAATAAGTAGGTTGCCCTTCAGATGATGATATGGAAAACGTGAAAGAGCTTTACAAATATGAGGAATAGAATGCAATAGAAAGTCCTAACATTTGGCTAAATAAGGGGAGAAATATTCAAAGAGTTTTGGTTATATATAACTTTCTAGAACTGAGGAAAGATATCAACATTATTTAAAAAAAACATTAGTTCTAGCAATGAAAATAAACCCATACCTGGAAATATCATAGAAAAATATCCAGAAACAAGGAAAGAATCTTATTAGGTACTACAGAATAAAAAGGAGATTACCTATAGAAGAAACAGTAATTAGTGTGAAAATATATATAAGAACTACAATAAAGGGCAGAAAACGATGGAATGATACATTCAAATGATGGTTTGGGATAGCTATTTTAAATTACTTTTCTGATAATTCTAACATTTCTGAGTCTAATTCTGACATTTGTATTTTTTATCTTTTAGTATGCTTTGCAGTTTTTTTTGTTGTTGTTGTTCAAAACAGAACATGTTATAGTGGATAAAAACACTGAGGTAAATAACCCTTTATTGAGGTTTTATATTTATCTGACTAGGGGTTAGATTTTGTTTACTGTTTACTCTAGCTGTAGGTTTCAGAGGCTAAAATTTCCTCAGGTGTCCTTGTTTTTGTCTCACCTGTTGTCTTTGGATTTATCTAGACACTTCTTAAAAATTGTCTGGGATGAATGGTTCTTTCATTTGAGCGCATAGTTCTTTTCACTCTTTCCCAGGAGCCCACACAGATATGGAGAAGGTAAAGAGAATGGGGAAACATTGTATCCTATTGTCCTGGTAGGCTTCCCTGGTGACGCAGACAGTACAGAGTCCACCAGCAATGCTGGAGACCAGGGTTTGATTCCTGGATCAAGAAGATCCCTGGAGAAGGGAATGGCTACCCACTCCAGTATTCTTGCTGGAAATTTCCATAGGCAGAAAAGCCTGGTGGGCTACATGACTGAGTGACTAACTTAACACTTGATTAGATTTTAGTGTTGTGGTGAGCCTGTGCCCCTGGGCTGTGATCTTCACAGATGCTTCTCAGTTTTGTTTTATTTTTCCCTCCTAGGGTGGGACAGGAACATTAAGGCAACTGGGGTGGATATTTCTATTCCCTCAGCTTGGTTAGTCTTTGAATAAATTCCCAGGCAGTGCAGTTCAGTTCAGTCGCTCAGTAGTGTCTGAGTCTTTGCTACCCCATGAATCTCAGCACACCAGGCCTCCCTGTCCATCACCAGCTCCCGGAGTTCACCCAGACTCGCGTCCACAAGTCAGTGATGCCATCCAGCCATCTCATCCTCTGTCGTCCCCTTCTCCTGCTGCCCCCAATCCCTCCCAGCAACAGAGACTTTTCCAGTGAGTCAACTCTTCACATGAGGTGGCCAAAGTACTGGAGTTTCAGCTTTAGCATCATTCCTTCCAAAGAAATCCCAGGACTGATCTCCTTTAGAATGGACTGGTTAGGCTCTGGTAAAATAGTTTCTCTTGAGGGCAAGACTTGTTACAAAGAGATGCTCTGGGCACTTTTCCAGGTGAGTGTCTTCATCCTCGTCCTACTAGAAGTGAGAAATTTATCACCAATCTTTGTTGTCAGAGGAACTGGGTAGGGCTTGTGGAGGTTCACACATGCAAGTGTGGATCCCCCACTCCAAGACAGGACCTCTATGAATTTTAAACTCTTGAACTTCTCTGCCTTGATCCTCTTGCAATTCATTTAGTCACTGTTTAGGTTTTTCTACTTTGGTGCTAGTTCTCACAAAGATTTCTGATTTGGTAAATTATGATTCTCTCTATCAGCCTGTGTGTCTCTTCATTTTGGGGGACAGTGGCTTGCCCCGGGGCCTCAGTTCTCTTGTGAGTCTAAGAGGAGTTGTTGCCTTTTAGCTTTTGCAGCTTTTTCCTTGTTATGTGGTTGGGAGTGACAAGTTCCAACTTACTACTTGCTGGAAAACTGGAAACTAAAAATTTCCAGTTTTGACTATAGTTAATAAAGTATCACTCAAGAATAAGAGAATATAAAGAAATTTTATATGGCTCTCTAGACAAAAACACAAAAATAATAACACCAAAAAGATGATAAAGAAAACCAAAAGATTTAAAAAAACCCCAAAAGTGTGTTAAAGCTATTTATTCACAGATCCTTAATGAAAGAACTAAAGAGTATATTTTAATAAGAAGAAAGGAATAGAATATGAAAAATAATAAAAATAAACCTTTAGGCTCATTCTGGTCACTGGTGATTTAAAATATGCAGATATGCAGATGACACTACCCTTATGGCAGAAAGTGAAGAGGAACTATAAAGCCTCTTGATGAAAGTGAAAGAGGAGAGTGAAAAAGTTGGCTTAAAGCTCAACATTCAGAAAACGAATATCATGGCATCTGGTCCCATCACTTCATGGCAAATAGATGGGAAAACAGTGGATACAGTGGCTGATTTCATTTTTGGGGGGCTCCAAAATCACTGCAGATGGTGATTGCAGCCATGAAATTAAAAAACGCTTACTCCTTGGAAGAAAAGTTATGACCAACCTAGATAGCATATTCAAAAGCAGAGACATTACTTTGCCAACAAAGTTCATCTAGTCAAGGCTATGGTTTTGCCAGTGGTTATGTATGGATGTGAGAGTTGGACTATAATGAAAGCTGAGCACCAAGGAATTGATGCTTTTGAACTGTGGTGTTGGAGAAGACTCTTTAGAGTCCCTTGGACTGCAGGAGATCCAACCAGTCCATTGTAAAGGAGATCAATCCTAGGTGTTCTTTGGAAGGACTGATGCTAAAGCTGAAACTCCAGTACTTTGGCCACCTCATGCGAAGAGTTGACTCATTGGAAAAGACTCTGATGCTGGGAGGGATTGGGGGCAGGAGGAGAAGGGGATGACAGAGGATGAGATGGTTGGATGGCATCACTGACTCGATGGACATGAGTCTGAGTGAACTCCAGGAGTTGGTGATGGACAGGGAGGCCTGGCTGCTGCAGTTCATGGAGTTGCAAAGAGTCGAATACAACTGAGCAATTAAACTGAACTGATTTAAAATGCAGTAGATTTTTCTAGTTGTTGGGGAATAGAAACTTTTTAATAAGAGAAATTATTAGTTATCATTATTGATTGCATCTATTTTTATTAATAGCAGAAGCTTTTGGTTTGGTCCTGTTTTACTTATTCAAATGTATTTCCATGATTCTTCAATATAAACTCTTCTTTCCCATTACACAGAACTCCTCCCCATCCTCTCTTTATCTCCAACTACTGTGTGCCCATTCTCACCAGCTCATTCTGTGCCCTGACTTTGAATAACTTATTTTCCCCTGAATTTCTTAACTCTACTTATACTTCAAGGTCCAGGTCAAATTCTGACCCCCTCTATTTGATGCTGAATCATTCTCAAGATGATTCATCATATATTGTCTTCATCCCCACAAGTGGAGTGGAAGCTCCTTGAATTCACCAGCCATGTTTTATTTACTTATATATAAGACCTGTCTAACAATATCATAAAATGGGAGTAGTTGTCTAATTTTCCTTTCATGACTAAAATTAAACATAGAGACCTCAACCAAATGAGTCAGATACTTGCCAGCCTCAACATTTGGTCAATTTGACTTCAGGCTAACTGAAATTTAAACCACTATGAAGTCAAGTGAAGTGAAAGTTGCTCACTTGTGTCCAACTCTTTGTGATGCCATGGGCTGTAGCCTGCCAGGCTCCTCTGTCCATGGAATTCTCCAGGCCAGAATACTGNCCTCAACATTTGGTCAATTTGACTTCAGGCTAACTGAAATTTAAACCACTATGAAGTCAAGTGAAGTGAAAGTTGCTCACTTGTGTCCAACTCTTTGTGATGCCATGGGCTGTAGCCTGCCAGGCTCCTCTGTCCATGGAATTCTCCAGGCCAGAATACTGGAGTGGGGGGATCTTCCCAGCCCAGGGATTGAACCCAGGTGTCCCACATTGCAGATGAATTCTTTACCATCTGAGCCACCAGGGAAGCTCAAGAATACTGGAGTGGGTAGCCTATCCCTTCTCCGAGGGATCGTCCCAATCCAGGAATCGAACCAGGGTCTCCTGCATTGCAGGTGAATTCTTTACCAGCTGAGCTACCAGAGAAGCCCCTAAAGTGATTTTTAAAATATAGTGTCAGCTAATGTATAGCTTCTCAAAAACATCCTTGTGGCTACATGCATTCGCATTAATATTTATGAATATGAGTTGCTTTCCTTTGAATGGCAAGGGATTAAAAATTTCTTACACAGAATGACTCAGTTTTTCTTTATGTCAGTTGAAGGTTTGAATTATTCTTAAAACTCAAAGATTACATGCCTATGACCACATGGTAAGAAAACAAATATTCAAGTGCACATATACAGAGTATTTTTAAGTTTGAAATCTCTTGTTAAGCCACACACACACACACACACACACAATTAAAAACTTTTTCATATATGTAATCACTTTGTATTATGTACACATTTAGGTGACTGACAGCTTGAATGTCTTTTTTTTTTCATTAAGAGATTCAGAGTGAAAATCAACCACATTAGTGAACGTTGAACTATCTCTTTTATTCTCACTTCTGAGAAGTGGATAATACCCCAAACTGTCTCTGTTTGGCTTTTCATGAGTATGGTAAGTAATTCCTTTTACCCACGGGCACTTGTAAGATGGGAGGCAGTGGTTTGCTAGGACGCCAGCTGATTACTGACTCTAATGTTGAAGTTACGCGTTGCTGGGATGCCACTGCACAGGTGCTGACCTTCCCACCCTGGCGTCCACTTTGTTCTTTATTGACTTTTCTACTGCTTTTGCACTTCTTTGCCTAGATGTGAATAGTTTTAATTGAGAGGTCTTAGAGTCATAGACCATTTGTGCCTTGGTGTCTGAAGTCTTTCATTTAGGATTTCCTTCCATATTCTTGGAGAAGGAAATGGCAGCCCACTCCAGTACTCTTGCCTGGAAAATCCCATGGATGGAGGAGCCTGGTAGGCTACTGTCCATGGGGTTGCAAAGAGTCAGATACGACTGAGCAACTTCACTTCCATATTCTTGAAAGACATCATTCCTCCCCCGCAAACATCTCCATTACCAGCCTCCTTCTCCCTACATGCAATGTTTTAAGTGTTGACTGAAAAATATAGTCACAACCTGAAAGTAGAGAGTTCTTTTATTTGGTGAGAATGTTTAAGACTCAGATCCTGGGAGACAGGACCTCAGTAGCTCTGAGAAAACTGCTCCAAGGAGGCAGGAGGGGCAATCAATCAGGCTATGTAGGAGTTTGCAACACAGGGAGCAGACAGTCTGAACATCGAAGATCAGGTATCAAGTTAAGGAATTTAGCGTTCTTTGCCTGGGAAGATGCAAGCCTCCGGGCTCGCTGACTTCATTCCTTCATATGCAGCTCAGCTATCTGGGCCAGTCTGGTTTCCTTGTTCACCTTGCTTCTTGCACTTCCCCAGGTCCTCAGCAGTCACCCTGGGGGATGGCAGTATCCCCTGGATTGCAATTTTGAGAGCCCTCTTTCACATTTGAAGGCCATAAATCACTGATGGCTGGGACATTTCTTGTTTATTAATATGGCAGAAGATATTTTCATTTCACATAAAGCTGTAGGATTCCCATCAAGAAAAGAAATGTCTGGTTATTCCCTGCTTTTGCCCCGCTAAAAACGTTAGTATTATTCTTAAAGGATGCTTGATTTACAAAGAAGGTTTACTATTGCATATCCAGGTTTTTGGTTTATTGACTACTTGATCAAACACCTAGAAAGAAGATAAAGCACATTTGAAGGTTTCATCAATTAGAAAAACAGACAAAAAACAAAAGTGTTGTCAGTTAATATGTAGTTTCACAAATATGTCAAAATCAACATGTAACTCTTTCAGGAGAACATCTTTTAAATAAATCAGAATAATGTGCACTGCTTTAGTTTAGCAACAAAATGGCTTTCTAACTTAATAAGAAAGTTTCAGGCTGAGAATGTATATATCTATATTCTGTTTCAGGCTGTTTCAGGCTGAGAATGTATATATCTATATTCTCTTTCTCTCTCTCCTTGTCTCTCTCATTCACTCTTCCTCCCTTGCCTTCATTTTCAATATGCAGCCTCTAATTATGCACGTGAAGATTTTATTTCAGTAAATAAAAATTTTAAAAGCCCTTGAGAATAAAATGTCAGGGAGATCTTAGAAAATTAAAGTTCTGCCTAAGGTAGTTTGGGTCAAGTCTATTGGAAGTAATTATTCATAAAACAGGCACAAGTTTAAATGATCTTTTATCTGACAATGATTGTTTCTTTACACTGATTAAATAAAAATTAAAAGCTTGATAATTCTTAATGGACCAATACATGGAACAACTCTGTGGTTAAGTCTAGAATGGTATAACATCTATGAATGTAGCCCATGAAGCCAGATTACATGGGTCAAATCTTAGCATTACCCCTTATAAACTATATAAGTTGGGCAAGTTACTTAACTTCTTTGTGCTCAGATTTTTTACTTGTCAAATAGTGTGAGGATGACAGACTCACCCCAGAGAGCTGTTCTGAGAACTCATGCATTAATATCTATAAATTACTTAGAGTGGTGTGGAGAACATAGTAAACACTCAATAAATATTAGCTTAAAGTTTCCCAAATCATAGATCTATATGCTTTTGAAGACTTTGTTTTTCCTTCAGTACAGTTAGTAACTGCAAATCTTTAAAATATATTTGGACTTTGCTAGCTGACAGTTTCTATGACAATATATCATATCATTATAAATTGTGATCCTATACTGTGAAATATAGAAGGCACATAAAAGCTTAAAATTTATAGGGCTATCTCAGGTACCTATCAGTAATATTATAGACAGCACAGTACATTAAAGTGACAGCAAGCTTCACTATATCTATAGTAGCCACAGAATTCAAAGCTGTCTAAAAATTTTTCATCTACTGAGTTTCATAGAACTGTATATATGGTGTGGTGGCAGGTAACTTTAATAAAGAAAGTGAAGTCACTCAGTCGTATCCAACTCTTTGCAACTCTGTGGACTGTAGCCTGCCAGGCTCCTCAGTCCATGGGATTCTCCAAGCAAGAATACTGGAGTGGGTTGCCATTTCCTTCTCCAGGGGATCTTCCCGACCCAGGGATTGAAGCCAGGTCTCCCGCATTGTAGGCAGACGCTTTACCGTCTGAGCTACCAGGGAAGCCCTGGTATTCATTTATTTATTACTTTAATAAACTCATATGTTATTAGTTGAAAGTGTATTTCCTGCAAGAAGTAGCTTGATATATTTAGGATCTTAAGATCAGAAGTTTGAGTTTGCTTTTTGGGTCTACCAGTATCCATAAACTTATCTAGATCTCAGTTTTTCTTACCTATACAATGGAGATAATAATACCTGGTTTTTAAGACTCAAAATAGATAAGGTATGTGGAAGTACTCTTTATATTATAGTGTTCATTTGGGCACTGTATGATTTTACTATTTCCAAAGCAATAAAGTTCTAATGTAAATTATTTAGTGCTCCATAAAAAAAGAATTCAGTTCAGTTCAGTCGCTCAGTTGTGTCCAACTCTTTGCGACCCCATGGACTGCAGTGCACCAGGCCTCTCTTTGCATCACCAACTACCGGAGTTTACTCAAACTTATGTCCATTGAGTCGGTGATGCCATCCAACCATCTCATCCTCTGCTGTCCCCTTCTCCTCCCACCTTCAATCTTTCCCAGAATCTGGGTCTTTTCTTTTTTAATGTATTTATTTATTATTTATTTATTTTAACTGGAGGTTAATTACTTTGCAATATTGTATTAGTTTTGCCATACATCAACATGAATCCACCACAGGTATACACGTGTTCCCCATCCTGAACCGCCCTCTCTTTTCCCTCCCCATACCATCAAATGAGTCAGTTCTTCACATCAGGTGGCCAAAGTAAAGAATTAGGTCATCAATTAGTTTGGGAACCACTGTGTACCTGGAGCAGCTACTCTTAGAGCTCTTCACGTATTCACAGGCCTTCCTCCCTCTGGACTGGGCTTGACTTCCCACTCCTTGTGTTGGAAGTACCCAGAATTCACATCTATTGGAGTAGACTTCTTCCAGTGACTGATTAGCAGTTGCGATATAAATAGAGTTTTCCTGCCCTATAGATGTGATAGATCTACAGCATGGTTTCTACCTTGTGTCCCAGAGGTTCTGTGTGGAATTATGCTTTGGTTGTGTTCAATGAAACTGTCCTAATAATACACTCTTAATTAATTGCCTTCTCTTCCTTTCTCACTTTTCTATTCCCTACATATCATTTCTGCATCTCCCTAAATGTCACTAGTATTCAAATCCTCTTCTTGGGGTCTGCTTCTGAGACAAACCATGATGATAGAATAGCTTCTTCCATGGAAATTTGTAATTGCTTTTGCTTGTTGAAGCTCAGAAAGAAGCTCAGAAAGACTGAGTGACCCTTTATAGTATCTTAGTCTTGCCACACTTTTAAAACCTTTTGTTAGGGAGGAGTTTGGATCAGGTCAGTGTCATTTTTAGCAGTATTAACCCTTTAAGAACTGAAACCTTATATGCAGTTGCAAACAAAACTTAAAGTCCTTTCTTATATGTATAACATTACTTTATGCTTACAGTTTATAACACTGACTTGCTGTAAATAAATCAGTGAGAACAACCTGGCTATTTGGATTAACACTTAAACTTTAAAATTAGGGATTTGGATGACAATCCTAGTTTTTATCAACATCATCACCCAATTTATTTCTGTATTTTGTTTGGCTCCACAGTATTGCAGTTATAAAATTCAGTACTTACAACTAGTAACTGTAGTAGTAAATGGTTTGCTTTGAAATTTCAGAACTATTTTCAGCTGAACTGAACCAGAACCTTAAAAAGGATGTGGTAGAAGCAGTTAGCACCAAAGCTGAGTTAATGCCAGTGTATAAATACTACTTACACACTATCATTGGTAAGTGTTCAATTAAGAGAAAATTCATACCCATGCACCTAAATGTTCACTCTTCTATGGAGAAAATAGTTTTCTGATATTCTTTATGCCAAAAAGATGTTTAAAATTCAAATTTACTTCATTTTAGATACTTCAGTGCCTGCCTTTGTCAGAAATTCACAACTTTTCAACCAGTAAAATTTATCTGTTTATTTTGCTTAGCATATCAAGTTCAAAGATTTAGTTTATTACATTGCTCACAGTATATCTGTAGTACTGTGATACTGTAACCCTAACAACCCAAACTCAACTTGTTTCATTTATTAAAACTATCAGATAGTGGAATTATATCCTGTTAAAAACATATTTAGTTAATGAGGTTTATTTTATAAACAAACAAATGCATTCTCATTTGAAATATTTGTACAATAAATATTCTTGTTTTGGTTCAGAATAGCCAATAAAGTTTAATACAAAAGGCAAACTACTCTGCGACTATAATTATAAATAATTCCCAAACTAGAAAATATAAAGAGCACATGTTAATTTGTATGGCTGTTCAACTCTGTTTGAAGCACACCAACATTGTTTCAGCATATGGCTTATCTATACAATGCATATTTGAACATCCTGATTATTTTAGCAGCCTCTTTAGTAGGGACTTTAGCTCCTGTTTTTTTTTTGTTGTTGTTGTTTGTTTGTTCTATTTTGGGCATTCTTTTTGACCATCATTACAGATGTCACATCATTTTCAGATAGGTGTTATGGCAAAATGGACATAAATGCTTAAATTTTCTTCTCCGATTGTGTTTATGTAGTATTCATGCTGCTTGCTGCTGATGCTGCTGCTAAGTCGCTTCAGTCATGGCCGACTCTGTGCGATCCCATAGACCGCAGTCCACCAGGCTCCCCTGTCCCTGGGATTCTCCAGGGAAGAACAGTGGAGTAGGTTGCCATTTCCTTCTCCAATGCATGAAAGTGAAAAGTGAAAGTCAAGTCGCTCAGTCATATCTGACTCTTAGCGACCCCATGGACTGCAGCCTACAAGGCTCCTCAGCCCATGGGATTTTCCAGGCAAAAGTACTGGAGTGGGCTGCCATTGCCTTCTCCTGTAGTATTCATACAAAGATACAAATCTATATTTTCCTCCATGAACCATCTCAAAAATGAGCAAAAAGAGTTCTGCAGTATCTTTCTCCTTGGTCAATAATTTGTAAAGAAATACTTTAATGGGGACTTTAATTCTTCGTGTACATTTTAAATTTTTGACTAGATTGCATTTTTCATAAAAGGATATTAATTTTATTATTTAGCTCTGTGTCCCCAGCATAGTATGCCTAGGAATGCCAACACAGCAGGCGTGAATAAATTCGAGACTTGAATAAATTGTATCACCTCAATGCTGTGATTTTCATTGTCATGTGGATTTTCATTGTGAGGTTTTACTTTTACTTGTGCGTTTTACATATGTGTCTACATATCTGCAAAACACATTCACAAAGTCCTTGAGTTCCACAAAAACAGCTTGAGATTTCCTTCTTATGAGGAAGTACAAACAGAACTAAAAATCAGGATTTTCTGGGTGATCCCTTTCACCCTTGTTCACCCAAGTTCACCCTACTTTCATTTTGGCGGGCTAGATGTAGAGATTTTGCCATAGGCTTGTCATCTGTGAAATGCAATTAATACAGTGCTCAAATTAAAATATGGATAGCAGCAAATAAAAGCCTTATAAAATGCCCTTTGAAGCCACAGAGGGTCCAACTATAATGTTTGTAAACTAGGGTCCAGAGATGGCTAGATTGTTTGGAGAGTCAGCAAAAGTTATCTAGTACTAATTTCAATAACAGAGTCATGAAATAAAGTTAACTTATTTATGTGTGTATTGAGGAAATATTTATTATGTATGCCATGCACTCTCTAGGCTCTGAAAATACAATTGAGAACAGGGTAGTCACCATTCTTCCCCTCTCAGATCTTAACAATCTTCAGTGTTATGATCAGAAAATAAAAAGTACTATGGGAGCACACAGGAGGAGAAATTAACATGATCCAGCTGGACAAGGTGGTAGGAAAGATTATTTCAAGATCAGAATATTTACACAGTAAGTCCCCTACATACAAAAGAGTTCCATTTCATGATCACATTCATAAAGTTAGCCTAGATACCCAACTAATGCAATTGTCTAGATAGTACTACACTATAATAGGTTTATACTTTTCACATAAATAATACATAAAAACAAACAAACACAAAAGATAAAACATTTTTCATCTTGTAGTTCAGTACCTTCAAAAGTACAGTGGTACAGTACAACAGCCAGCATACAGGGGCTGGCATCAAGTGAACAGGCAAGAAGAGTTACTGACCGAAAGAAGGAGAGTAGGTGGGAGATGGGAGAGCTGAAGATCCTCAGCAACAGGAGATGGAGGGCAAACTGCAATTTCACTCACGCCTGACGTTAATGACACAGGTTCGTGTTCCTGGCCGGATGCAACTCATTTGCATCTTTGAAAGTTCACAACTTGAAGTTTTATATGTAGGTGACTTACTGTGTCATGGAATTTTATCATGCAGTAATTGAGATTCATATGTTACAAGCAGTTTTCTCAGGAAAGAATCTCTATACGTTGTACCTCTTGATAGAGTGAAGAGTTTTGATGTCAGCGCTGTGTCTGGGTTCACTTAGGTTACTAACTCAAAACTAAGTTTGAGAATTGAGATCTCTGTTTCAAATACAGATCCCAGTCACTGTCTACTTTGCATACACTTGGAAAATGAGCAATTGTGAAATAACTATAACCATACTGCAGCGGTTACACTAGAGACAGAGAATTTTAGTACCTAAATATCTTCTATCAGAACTATTTAATACTTAAATATTTTCTATCAGAAGATAGTAGGCCTTCCCAGAAAGAGTTGTTCCAGATTCAGGGTATCAGGCATGCTATGAATGAGAAAATTTTCTTTATAAAGAATTCTTCAATGGATTTTCAGTCTATCTGTTGCTGATGGTACCGGTAGTAATCTTTCCTCACTTTAATAATCAGGATTTAAATATGTAATAAAATGCTTTACATTACTCCTTCCAGTTTCTAGTCTTGTAATTTTAAACTTAATTCTTGATGCTTCCTAATTGTCACAAACCAGTGTTTTTTAAAGTCCACATGACTTCCTATTTATGAAAGATATCATCACATGCTATAGCTCAGCCCTTAGTGTGAGTTCCTTACTGAGCGACTTTAAGCTTTTGGGCTGAGTGAGGGCAGAAGTGCTTTGTGATGGTGTTCCATGGGGAGAAGAGGGATAGAAAATGTGAATGGTAGATATTTAAGACCCTTTCTGGAAGCTGTGGTACATATACACAATGGAGTATTACTCAGCCATTAAAAAAGAATACATTTGAATCAGTTCTAATGAGGTGGATGAAACTGGAGCCGATTATACAGAGTGAAGTAACCCAGAAAGAAAAACACCAATACAGTATACTAATACATACATATGGAATTTAGAAAGATGGTAATGATAAACCTGTATGCGAGACAGCAACAGAGACACAGATGTATAGAACAGCGTTTTGGACTCTGTGGGAGAGGGAGAGGGTGGGATGATTCGGGAGAGTGGCATTGTAACATGTATGATACCGTAAGTGAAATGAATCACCAGTCTAGGTTCGATGCAGGATGCAGGATGCTTGGGACTGGTGCACGGGGATGATCCAGAGAGATGGTATGGGGCGGGACGGGGCAGGGGGGGTCAGGATTGGAAACTCATGTACACTTGTGGCTGATTCATGTCAATGTATACCAAAATGAGTACAGTACTGTAAAGCAAAACAAACTAAATGATAATAATAATAATAAAGTATTTGATTAAAAACTCGTCAACCACAAAAAAAAAAAAAAAAAAAAGACTCTTTCTCACTTTCTCTGAATTTTTCCTGGGGCCAGGCTTGGATAATAGATATTTTAATGCTAAACGTTTAGATCTTATTATTATTGCTGTAAAAATGTGCACATGCCCAAATTATAAAAGGAAGAGTGAGGAGGAGGAGATGAACAAACTGGTCAGAGTAAAGACATTTTTGAGCATTAACAAAATCAGTCATTTTACAGATGAGAAGACCAAGGCCAACTAAGTATATATATGGTTATTCTTGAAATCAGAAATCAGAATCAAAAGTCTGTTATTTATTTTGAATCACCAGTCAACCTACTTTCCTTCTCTTTTCCTCTTTTCTGAAAACATTAAGAAAATCATCATTGAATTAATCTAATCTTGGGTAAAAAGCTACAAATCTTCCATGGTGTGTGGTCTTACCATTTCTCGGTTCCTAGGTTATGCAGTGAGTGAATGTTTGTATGTGTGTGTTGGGGTTGGGGTGGGGTGGAAATGTTACTGGTAATAGCCACATACATGTTTAGAAAATCCAAAATGCATTTGGCCTTAAGCAGTTTCCTCCTCACCTTGTTTCTAAATCCATGTGTATTTCAAGAAAATCTTAATCCATATGTTCCTGATTTACTTTCACTAAGTCATCTGCATGTTGTTGGTAAGAGTCCTTTGATGTCTACAAAGACTTATGAGCAATTTTTATGGCCTCTCTGAGCCTTTGTTCTTTCAAGAGGCAAGATGTGCTTTGCCAGCATGGATAATGCTCTCATTGTAACAATCAAAAAGTTTCCTACAATTTGGAAAGGTGGTAGAGTGAATCCTAGTCTTGACTAAAGGCCCATTCTTTTACCCAGTGCCAAAACTATAGAGAGAAAGGTCTTGTCTGACTCACGAAAGGAATATGCTTGTCATCATTCTAGCATCCCTTTATTTTGTGCTTTGATCCTTCAGTGTTCAGGCAAATTGATTACTCTTGCTGGGAATGATAGTTTATTAAAATATTAATTTGTGCTCATTATGTTTTCATTTATTTTTCTTTTCTCATTTCACACAGGCAGTTAGGTCCTTAATAATTCCCTGCCTCAGAGAATTGTTTTTTAGTAGTACTGAAAGCAAATCCTAAACTTATTAAAGTCATTATGTAGGCACCCTATTAAAGTCATTATTAGGTGGCCAAGAAAGTAAGAGAGGGTGCTGTCTTTCATAGCAGAGAGTACAGGGGGGTAATCCCTTTGACTGACACAGGAAAAGAGAATGATCTGATTCTTTTGGAGTGGGGCTCATATCTCACTCCTGGCAAAGTCCTGGGAAGATGAAAGAATCCCAGAAGTGACCGCCACTGGGAACTGTAGCCTGAGTTCAAGCATGAACTATAGCTAGTCCAGTTGCCTACTATTCAATGCAAGACAGAGAAGAAACTAAGCTGCTGGTGACCTACAGGAACCATACAAGCTGGGTCACTGGGCATTTCAGTAGTGACCAGTATGGAACAGTGTGAAAATTCCCTGTTGTTCTTGTGTTTTAAAAGACCTTAGGATTTTTCCTCCTGGAATAGATAATCATGACTGACAATGAATTTCCTTCAATAAAGGAGAATGAATCATTTAAAATGATTTAAAGAAAATGTGAGTACATGATCATTCTGAAATACCTGAGTTTGTGTACTAAGATTTATTTCTGCTATGTCTACTTATTTTTCTTTTAGAGTACCATAAATATCAGTCCACAAATATCTCCTATGTGATGCTATCCTGTGTCAGCTTCTGGAGTGAGGGAAGTGGTCAACAATATAAAAGAAGTTTCCATCTCTGTCTTCAAGATGCTTCAAACTAAACTGTAAGCTGTCACCCTGGTTTTTATTAAGTTTTGTAAAATGCCTTTAGCAAATTCCAAACATCCTACTAATTGCTTTAAGTAGATTATCTTTTCAAATCTTTGCAACAATTCTACAAGACAGAAACTTTTATTTTACAGATAAGGAAGCTGAAGCTTATGAAACAACTTGCCCTATATCATACTGGTAATAAAGAATCAAGCTAGGACCTGACATGAGTCTATTTATAAAATAGTTTATTTGCCTGGGGGTTAAAAAAAAGAGATTGACTGTGTTAAAAAAGAGGAGTCAGTGAAGGCTGAAATGATCAGGGATGGGTTCAAGGAAAGGTAGAATTTAAAACGAGTCTTAGAATAGTGAGGTTAAAATGTAACTTAGATGTCATTTAATCTGTTCCATACCCTCCTTAACAGATGCGGAAACTGAGCTTGCATATATTGATAGAATATAGATAAGCAGAAGGTAAAGACAGAACAATATGTCTGAAGGTATGGATGTGGGAATGGTTTTATCAGTCATTTTTACATTAATAAACCAAGCTATAGGATAACAGAAAAGTGATGTGGGAAGAGAAGTAAGTTATAGTGGGTATCAGGACAGCATACTTCCTTTTTAAAGCTTTCCTTAACCACCATCACCCAACCCGGACAGGACTGTCAGGACAGTTTACTAATATCCACTGTATCAGTATATAGTGGAGAAATTACAGAGAAGCATGAATTCCAGGATATAGCTCTGAACTTTATCTTGGATGTTTGTTTATAAGACTTATTTATGGATACCATATCATATCTAAATCAGAAATTTTATCCTGATAGGGGCTGGGCTTCATTTGCCACAGGCTGCACACCCCAGCATCTCAGTGACTGAGATATTCACTTTAGTTTGAGGCCTAGTGCTGTAGATAGTGGTGATCAAGTACATGACAGGCACTGGAGATTGCGGAATAGAGCAGAGGCCTCTGAGGGTTTATTAGGTTGTAGAACATGGGTTGGTGACCAGAAAGACTAGCCCAGATATAGATGTCAGTCGCGATATAGCACAGGGCTTATTGTTGTGGAAAGTCTTCAGTATCTGTGGGAGCAAATGGGAGTAGCTGTATAATGCTTAGTTTGAAAAGAGAACTAATAGATTTGGTGACCAGCTAGGTTAGGGCGATCACATCAGTCACTAGTCCTGCCATCTCTACTCATAAATAGTTCTCAGCCACTTCCAGGCTTCTCCAGTCTCACATCTCATGCTGTTACTGCCTTTGCCCTCAGGTAGTCTCCCTGACTTAATCATCAGCCCGTCTCTCCTACCTTTTTTTCCCCACTATTGTGAGAGTGATCCTTATAACATGGAGAACCCACCATGTCACTGTTCTGCTTAAAAGTGTTTAATAGTTTCCCCTTGCTCTCAGAATAGCTTAAATTTCTTTATAAAGCATACCGGACTTTTCATGGTCTGGCCTCTACTGCATCTAAACTTCTTCCTCTCCCTCACTCCCTGCACCTCTTGGTCTCGGCTGTGCTGAACTTGGATCATACCCTTTTTATAGCTCTGAATCTTTGCAGTGCTCTGTTCTGTTTTCCTAGAATAGTTTCCCTGTCCTCTCCTCTCGTGACCTTAGGTTTCATATCCTCTTGGAAGCCTTCCTTCACCACCACCACCCTAACCAGGCTGGATCAGGACTTCCTCTAATGTGTTGCCATTATCCTTTATTTTTTCATTTAATGTGCAAGCTTCTTGAGGGAAGGCCATGACTGACTCCTGATTGTAAACTAGCATCTAACACAGGGCTTAGCCCATGGTAGGTCCTCATGACCTGTTCGCTGAATAAATAAACATATGAATGATTGAAAAAGAGGGAAGAGCTGAGGACGTTACCAAGGTATCATGCCTGACTACCTTGAAGAAGTGGTAATATCAGAGTGCCCATTTACCTCCTCAGTAATTCCACCTCAACCTTAAGGAGACGTAGGGTCCTTTTCTTTCTCAGGACAAAAACAATAATGACCAAGCTCTGAGATCCAATCTATCTTAACTGATTTAGTTTTCTTAACACTTAGTAGTCAACAGCTCTTCCAACCAACTAGGATAATAGTGATCAAACTGTGCCTAACAAGACTAAAACTAGTATTTATCAACTCTGTATTAGATAAATCATGTGAGAACAGAAAGCTATGCAGTTGTTCATTGGTTGCTTTTTTTTTTTTTGGTTGGGGGGCATTTAAAAGGAAACTTTTTTCTACTGGGAGAGGTAAGGAACCGGATGTCTTGATCCTGGGGAGAAGCAGCAACCTACTTTGTGTGTTGACTTTCTGTTTGTGAGATATATAGTCAGCATTTCTAATGAATCTGCTGGAAGCGGCTGGAATATTATGATTTATAGCACCTTCCCACTCTCTATCATAGCGTTTTATTAGATGGATGGGAAGCTGGTAGTAATGAGGTTAGGAATGAGAAAACATCCATCAAGCCCTGCTACATCTTCTCAGGAAAGACAACACACTATCTCATATGTCACAGGCAGTGATCTAGGTCACGATGATATAAAATGCATGATTAAAACCAAGCATTTGACACTAGATAATAGGCATCTAGTTAAAAAATAGCTCTAGTGTTCCCGACTTTTAATTAAACCCAACTCGTAAATATGCACTGTGGTAAATATACTGCAGAATGGGGCTTGTTTATATTCCACCACATAACAATTACCTCCAGAATGGGTGCTTTATTTCACTACATAGTGTTATTAGTCAGGCGATGGACTGAAATACAAATGTTAAGCCAGTGATGTCAGACAGGCATGCCACCGCTGTGCCTGTGCCGCCACTCGACTCCTGCTCTTCCCGCCCACCTGCCCTGCTTTTCTGCCTTTCTCCCAACCTCTGCACTGGAGCTGTCAGTCTGAAATAAAACACATTTCATCATTTCTAGCAATCTCTCACTGTACGTCTGATTGCATCAGGAATGACTGGAAGAGAGAAGATCTTTTAAATACATAACCTTGGCATTCCATAAGTCTGCCCTGTTAACAGGTTTATTCCTTGACAGGCGATTTGTTTATGAGAATTTTTTTAAAAAAATACCAAGTTCAGGACTATAATACTAGTATAGGATCGAATGGGGAGAAGTTAGGAAACAGGCTAATTGAGCAGATTTTTTTGCATTTTTTTGGGTATTTGGAAATTTGGAGGATAGTAATATGGATCAGGGACAGGGCACTATCTAGGATTTAGATTTAACTCTGACATTAATTAGTTACCCGGCATTTAATTACCTTTTAGCCATGCAACTTTGGTGAGTATTCACATTTGGAAAAAAAGATAAGACCTTAGCCAAAATTTCTTCCCCTCTGGTGGTTTATCTGTTAAATCAGTGCATCTCAAACTCAGGTGTCATACAAATCTCTGGATCTTGTTAAAATGAAGATTCTGACTCAACAGATGTAGGGCCTGTAATTCTGTATTTCTGATGAACTTCTAGTGAATGCTGATCCTACTGGTCTACAGATCACACTTTGAGTAGCAAGATGTTAAAATACAAGGATCACTTCTCATCATTGCAGGGTTTAAAGCTCTGGGTCTTTTTCCCCCTCTCTCTCCCAGTATAATTGCTTATTATTTGTGTAGGGCCTATAGGTAGAACACCTACCTTTCTTGGGGCAAAGTATTGTTAGAATAGCTTTTTTTTTTTTTTTTTTTTTGACCAGCAGTGTTAAGCCAAGAACACTTCTGAATATACATCTACCCTCATGGAGTTCAATACAATTCAGTTAATATTTCTCCAGTGTCACAGTCTAATAAGTAACACATTCCTGTGATCAGACAGCTCCCTGTCAGAGTGATTCTTAATCCCTTTAGATCCCACATGTTCACATTTAAGTTCTTTTTTCTTTCTCTGATTTCAAAGGAGATGAGGAACAGCTGATCACCTGTGGAAGTCATTTATAGTAAATTGGCATGGGCAACCATGTGCCTTAGAGCCAGAAAATTCTGTTAACAAACCAGTCAAGCCTTTCCCCCAAAACTTGTATCTATTCAGAGCCAGGGAGCAAAAGGTTTCACACCCAGGACAGTCAAGCAGTTAACCAGCCACAAATATCTGTGAATGGGCTGGTCTGAGTGCCTGTGTGCATTTGGAATAAGGAGTTTCCTCTTGCATGAGATTTAACTTGTTATTTTATTTCTTCTTAATATGAAGATCAGATCTCTATTCTCTTTCCTGTATTTTCATTCAGTTTTGATGTGATTGCTGTAATTATGTGTCAGCTGTTACCAAGCACATTCTAATTACTCCATTTATTGCTAGAATTGCTATCACTACATACTGCTTTGTTCCTTAGTGGACTATAAGGGGAATTCCTTGTACATGTCACACTTTAGAGATAGTTATGTTTTCCATGTTGTGTGATACTCAAAATTATTATTATTTTGAACAAATTCACAAAATTAATATGTGATTTTTCAATTGAATTTTTTTGAATAATGCAGCTCAGCATTTCCCATTTCTGAACATGTTGTTGCTAAGAAAAATAACAATCTCATTATTTGATAGGAGTACATAAAAAGGAGAAGATTTATGAATCAATATTTTGCTTTCAGCTCTTAAAGATACCACTATGGTGTTTTAATTTTCAAATCACTAAACTCCTTCATTGATTTTTGTTTTTAACTGCATGAATTAGATAGGCTTTGTGATTCTAAACCCAGCTTCTCTATTGACTTATGTTATCTTAAGCAACTGGTCAGAGCTGAGCCTCCCTTTATCCATCTGTGAAAGAGTTTTAAAAGAGCTATCTCTCAATGCCCTAATGATGTTGTGAATTTAACAGGCTATTTGATATGTGAGACAGTGTCAGTATCCTCAAATCTTGGAAAAGCAAAGGCTATTAAATTTAACAAATTTTTATTGATTTTACATAATATATTTCAAGTTTCTCATTGAATACCAACTCTGTACTTTTTCACTCAATGAAAATATAGAAATACAATCTACTTTAGCATAAATTTGTATACCATTTGTAGATTCAGTTATTTCAGTTTTTATTATCTTTTATTCTAATTCTAAAAATTTCAGTAAAACATTGCTCTTATCTCTTCCTCTCTTCACCCAAACATCCAATAGATTGATCAGAGAAAAATAAACTGCATCTGGAAACTAGGAATAAGTATTTACAGAAAGATTTTTCATCCTGGAAGGAGTAAAACATAACATCCCGATGCAAAGGAAAAGAACACAATTTTAAAATATTGTCTAGGGAAGTAAACATGTGTTTTATACTTGCAATAAAATTTCAAGACCCGTAATATTAAATGTTAAAGACAAGAGCGAATGACATATTGGCATGAAGAATTGAGAAGAGGTAGGGAAAATTATATAGGATAGGGATCTAATTATCTTTCTTACTAAAAGATAAGAAAATAAAGTATAAGACTAGAATTAATATTATCAGAAAACAAATTGAGCAGTTTGGAGAACAATTTGAAAAACTTAATTAGAATACAGAAGAACTGTGTCAAAAGGCAAAGTATCTATGGAGGTGGTTATACTTATGGAGATCAGAATGGGTATAACAGAAAACATAATCCCTATAAAAGAAAAAATGATTTTGACCAATAAAAGCTTGTAGTGAAACAAAGGGACTCATTATAAATCAGAAAAGTACATTCAATAAGAGAAGCCTCTAGGCATAGTCTGAAGAAATGGTTAAATTTAAGTATAAAGACCTCCTGAAAGCATCTAACTAGAAATAATAATGAAAAGAACTATCAGATGTGTTTCAGACTTTTCCTCTACAACAGGACAGGAGACCATGGAGTTAAAGTTTCTTGGGAAAAAGGTTCTAATCCAATAATTTCACACCAGTCAAACTGTTATTCATGGAGGAAACAAAAAATTACTGAGAGTAGTTGAGACATTTATGTTTCCTGGGGGGAAAGTTACCCAAATTTAGTAGTAAGCTGAGATGAGAAATGAACAGAGAACAAAGAACTTAAATATAGGAGATCACACTTTGAGGAAGGTCAGAAGTAAATTTAAAACCAAATTTACCACTAAATAAAATAAATTTACCGTTAAAAAATAATTTGCCATAAATAGAATAACAAATGATAATATGATTTACTGAAAGAGAAGATATAAATTGTGGAAAAAAATGGTCTAGAGGATCAATTATAAAAATTAAAACAGAAAATTGTTGGAAAGAAGTTAAAAATAATTTTCTTATTTTTTCACATAAGGAATTCAATGGGTACTGATAATTAGAAAACAATAATGTTCAACTTTCCTTAGGAAAAACTTTAGCTTGTAAAAAGATAACTTTTAAGTTAAAGAGAAAAGATTCTTAGATGTCAAAAAAAGAACAGAAAGAGTAAAACAAGACAAAAGTCATTGATTATTTGAGAAAATAGATGAAATGAGGTGAAATGTCACTAATAAGAAATAATTGGAATTGAAAATCAGTTCTATACTTTGTGTAAAAACTTTACCTAGAATAAAATTATAGGGAATAATTAACACTAATGGCCATGTGAAGTTAACAGGCAAATGCAAAAGAATAAAGTATTTGGCATTAAATTAATATTAGTGTGGATTTCAAGTCATTATTTCATTAAATGAGTATAAATACAAGGTAAATAACCATTAAATCTTATTTACATTACATTGAAAAACTGTTATAATCTGCAATGAAGTATGGATGTCATGAAATTTATTTGATAAATAATATATACCTTAAAATGTGAATAAAAAGTATTAGAAATACAAATAGAGGCTGACATAATTATGATGGTACCATAAATATTACCATATTGCCTTTAGTTCTTGATAAATGATGTAGGAAAAATCCAACTAAGAATATACAAGGTGAATAATAAAACAATAATATTGATTTAATAAAACATCTAACTCACAACTTAGACAAATAAAATCTATTTTCTTTTGCATTGACCTAAACTTTTCTACAAAGTTGATCATGTGTTCTACAGCATGGTCTTCAGAAATTTCCCAAATTATAAATTTTACAAGACTGAATTACTTGGCCAGAGTGCAATATAGGAAGTAATAACATTAACAGTAAAGAATGCAAACAAACAAAAAGTTAAGAGACTTTCTTAAATATGTTATGGTCAAGAATAACATGACGTTATATGCTTTTTAGAAAATAATAATAATGAATAGTTTATATAATGTTCCTGATAAGTCAAAAATTATAATCTGGAAGTAAATTATTTATCTAAATTACCCTATTACTAAACAAATATTGATCATGAATTTTAAAATTTAATGCATGAAGTAAAGGGAAACAAAACTGTAGCAAAACAATTACTAAAATAAATTTAAGAATTAACATCTGTAAAATGAAATCAAGCAGTGATTCTTTTAAGAAAAATTATTGATGGCTCCTAACTAGCAAGCAGGATGAATATAAATGAGGGGGGGGAAACCAATACACACAGCTTGCAAATGATAACTTCCTCAGACCAGTTTTCATTTGGATTTTATAATGCTCCATTACACTAAATTCCCTTGTAGCTCTCCAGTCCTTCCTTTGTTTCTTTCGAAATTTGCTTTTCCTTTGTGAATTCCAAATATTGAAGCTGTCCACGGTGGATCCTTAGCCCTCTTCTCTTGAGGCTCTGAATTGTTGTTGTTCAGTCCCTGTTTCCTGCTTGACTCTTGGCCACCACATGAAATGCAGCACATCAGGCTTCCCTGTCCTTCTCTATCCCATGGAGTTGGCTCAAAATCATGTCCATTGAGTTGGTGATGCCATCCAACAATCTTATCCTCTGTTGTCCCCTTCTCCTCCTGCCTTCAGTCTTTCCCAGGATCAAGGTCTTTTCCAGTGAATCAGTTTTTTGCTTCAGGTGGCCAAAGTATTGAAGCTTCAGCTTCAGCATCAGTCTTTCCAATAAATAGTCCAGATGGATTTCCTTTAGGACTGACTGTTTGATCTCCTTGCAATCCAAGGAACTCTCAAGAGTCTTCTCCAGCATCACAATTCAAAAGCATTCATTCTTTGGCACTCACCCTTCTTTGTGGTCCAACTCTCACATCTGAACATGACAACTGCAAAAACCATAGCTTTGACTCTATGGACCTTTTTCGGCAAAGTAACATCTCTGCTATTTAATACAGTGTCTAGGTTTGTCATAGCTTTTCTTCCAAAGAGCAAGCATCTTTTAATTTCATGGCTGTAGGTCACTGTCTGAAGGGATTTTGGAGCCCAGGAAAATAAAATCTGTCACTGTTTCCACTTTTTCCTCATCTATTTGTCATGAACTGATGGAACCAGATGCCATGACTTTAGTTTTTTGAATGTTGACTTTTAAGGCATATTTTTCACTCTTCTCTTTCACCCTCATCAGAAGGCTCTTTAGTTCTTTGATTTCTGCCATTAGAGTGGTATCATCTGAATATCTGAGTTTGTTGATATTTCTCCCAGCAATCTTGATTCCAGTTCATGAGTCATCCTGCCCAGAATTTCTCATGATGTACTCTGTATAAAAGTTAAATAAGTAGGGTGACAATGTACAGCCTTGACATATCCCTTTCCCTTTTTTGAACCAGTCCATCATTCTATGTCCATTTTTAACTGTTGCTTCTTGTCCTACATACAAGTTTCTCAGGAGGCAGGTAAATGTTAGTTGCTCAATCATGTCTGACTCTGCAACCCCATGACTGTAGCCCTCCAGGCTCCTTGTCCATGGAATTTCCTCAAGAATACTGGAATGAGTTGCGATTCTCTTCTCCAAGGGATCTTCTTGGCCCAAGGATTAAACCTGATTCTCTTTCATGCATGCACTCCTGCTTTATAGCCTGATTCTTTACCACCCGAGCCATCAGGAAAGCCATCTCTTGAAGAATTTTCCACTGTTTGTTGTGATCAAAGGCTTTATTATAGTCAATGAAGCAGATGTAGATTTATTTTTGGAATTCCTTTGCTTTTTTCTATGATCCATTTGATGTTGGTAATTTGATCTCCGGTTCCTCTGCCTTTTCTAAATCCAGCTTGTACATCTGGAAGTTCTTGGTTCATGTACTACTGATGCCTGGCTTAAAGAATTTTGAACATTTCCTTGCTAGTATGTGAAATGAGTATAATTGTACCATAGTTTGAACATTCTTTGGGATTGGAATGAAAACTGACCTTTTCCAGTCCTGTGGCCACTGCTGAGTTTTACAAATTTGTTGACATATTGAGTGCAGCACTTTCATAGCATCATCTTTTAGTATTCAGTGTAGCTCAGGTGGAATTCCATCACCTCCACTAGTTTTGCTTGTAATAATGCTTCCTAAGACCCACTTAGCTTCACACTCCAGGATATCTGGCTCTAGGTGAGTGATCACACCATCATGGTTATCCAGGTCATTTAAGAGAGTCTTATTTACTCCCCTTCCATATTATATAACCCAGTGCATTCTCTTCACTCCTCAGCCCCACTCTAGTCCAAGCTGTAAATCTTTCTCACCTAGATTATTCTAGCAGCCTTTTTACTAGCTTCAATTCCACATGCCTCCTCTACCACTATTTTCTGCACAGCAGTGACAGAGAGTCATCTTTTTAATATAGACATATTCTGTTTTTTTTTTTAATATTTGTTTATTTAGCTGGCATTGATCTTAGTTTCAGCATACAATATCTTCATTTTCTCAGGCAAATCTTCCATTGTGGTGCATGGACTCTCTAGTTGTGGCACACTGACTCAGTGGTTGTGGTGCAAAGACTTAGTTGCTCCCCAGAGTATGGGATCTTAGTTCTCCTACCAGGGATCAAACCCACATCGCCTGCATTGCACGCCAGATTCTTAACCACTGGAACACCAGGGAAGTCCAAAATAAACACATATTCAAAATTCTTTGATAAATGACAGTGCAAATAAAATAATACCTAGTCTGCACAAAAACCTGTACAATAACATTTATACTAGCTTTATTAATAATTGCCAAAACTTGGGAGCAACTAAGATGTCCTTCAAGAGATGAATGGATAAGCAAGTTGTGGTATATTCAGATAACAGAAGTGATAAAAGGAATAAACTATCAAACCATGGAAAGACATGGAAGAACCTTCAATGCGTATTGCTTAGTTTAAAAATCCAGTCTGAAAAGATTACATATGGAATGACATTCTGGAAAAGGAAAACTATGGAAGCAGTAAAAAATCAGTGGCTGCCAGGGCCTCAGAGGGAGAGAGGGTGGGAGGAATGGATAGATGGAGTACAGGAGATTCTTGGAGTGGTGAAATTATCCTTTATGATACTGTAATGGTAGAGTCATGACATTATACATTTTTTAAAAGCTACAGAATGTAAAGCACAAAGACTGAACCCTGATGTAAACCGTGGAAGGCAGCTATGGTCACCACTGTATCACTGACACCCTGATGTGAAGTATAGATGTTAATAACAACGTATCATAATTTATTCTTAATTGCCAAAACTTGTATCAATTGTGGGAATTTACTGTACTAATTTAAGATGTTAATAATAGGAGAAACTGATTGGGGTATGGTGTGAGGTGATACAGTGGGGGAGTGAATGAGGGTGGGAGGAAAGGGATTATATAGGAGCTTTCTGTACTTTCTGCTCAATTCTTACATAAACTAAACACTGCTAATAGTAAAATCTAGAAATTCAAACAAATGATTTAAACTGGTTACAGTGATCCATAGAGATCCAAATAGTCAGAGCTATGGTTTCCCCAGTAATGATGTACAGATCTACAGTGATGTAAGAGTTGAACCATAAGGAAGACTGAACGCCACAGAATTGACGCATTTGATTGTGGTGCTGGAGAAGACTCTTGAGAATCCCTTGGACAGCAAGGAGAACAAACCAGTCAATTCTAACAGAAATCAACTCTGAATATTCACTTAAAGGACTGATGCTGAAGCTCCAATACTTTGGCCACCTACTGCAAAGAGCTGACTCATTGGAAAAGACCCTGATGCTGGGAAAGATTGAAGGCAAAAGGAGAAGGGGGCAACAGAGACATAGATGGTTAGATAGAATCACCGACTCAATGGACATGAATTTGAGCAAACTCTGGGAGATAGTGAAGGACAGGGAAGCACAGTGTGCTGCAGTTCATGGGGTCTCAAAGAGCCAGACACGACTTAAAGACACAACAACAACAATATGATCCACAAAATGCTTATTAGAGAGTACCCCATTCTTGGATATGGATTAATAAATTGTTTTCTACTTTACATAAAAACTTTGCAAAATTGGTTATAATTTCCCCTTTTGATTGGATTGCCAGCACCTAATCTCAACAGAAATTGCCCCAAAGCCACTGAATGACCTACAGTACCTGCTTGGTTTTCCAGAAGCTTCTCAGGGACCTCTCCTGTTTCAGCCACTTTGTACTTCTTTCTCCCTTTCCTTCAGAGCTGGTTCTTCCTAATCTTCCAGGTCTGGATAAATGTCACCTCATAGTGAGCTGTTCCCATACTACTCTCTTAACCCTGTAGCTCTAGTCCCAGTTTTTGTTACCTTCATAGCATTTATTGTGGTTTAGTTGCTAAGTCATGTATGACTCTTGCAACCCCAGGCTACAGTCCATGGGCTTCTCCAGGCAAGAATACTGGAATGGGTTGCCATTTCTTTCTTCAGGGGATCTTCTCAATCCAGGAATCAAACCCAGGTCTCCTGCATTGCAGGCAGATCCTTTACCAACTGAGCTACAAGGGAAGCCTAAGAATTTGTAATTACTTGTTTGCCTACTTGTTTACCATTGTTCTTGTCCACTTGGCTATATAATCCTGAAGAGCCTGAAACCATTTATGCTTTGTTCATTAGTAATTACTCAGTGCTTTGAGCAGGGTCAGGCACAAAGCTGATGGTCAGTAATGGGGCAATTGGTAGAAACAATGGTTCTAAGATCAGATATAGAAAGAATGTCATAAACACATTTTTATTCTAATTAATATTACAAATTTAATAAAATGAACAGTTTACTAGGAAAAAAGTTAATTTCTAAAAGTAATTCAAGCAGGAATAGAAAATCTGAATACTTATGGAATAAATTGAGATAATTATTAAAGCAGTAACTCTGTGGAGGATACAAGGCTAAGAATATTTTAAGGGTGATTGTCAATAAACCTTTAAGAAAAAAGCAATTCCTATGTTATTTAAAATGCTATTGAACTTAGAGAAAGATTAATTTATCCCTTATTAACTTTTTGAATCACAAAATATAGCCAGTTCACATAAGAATAAAGATTTAAAAATCCTAAATAAAATTAATGACAGCTCATATACAGACTGTATTAAAATAATATGCTATGAACATTTTATTAAGTCTAGAAAAAGATGGATTGATCCCCAGTTCGTTTTATGAATTACAGAAATAGCTAGCTCACTTAAGAACAGAAATTCAAAAAACCCTAAATAAATAATAGCAACTCAAATACACTATTTTATTAAAACATGAATGTGTTGGCTTTGTCACAAATGTGCAAAATATTTTTAAAGTAGGAAATTTATTAAAGCAATTTATCATATCAAGAGATCAAAGAAAGTGAAAAAATTATGTGATCATTTCAACTGATGCTAAAAGGACATTTAAGAAATTCAGCTTCAGGGGATGAAGAAAGGTTTTGCAAGGTAGGATATATATTCAGTGTGAAAAGACCTATTCTAAAATCTGAAGCAAATATTTGCACTGAATGTCAAAAATTAAGAAACTGTAGAGTGATATTTGACAGTGCATTTTACCCCTGTAAGTCTTAATTTCCATATCTGTAAAACGGAGGTAAATAATATAATTTCTTTTATGGGGTTTTATTGTTTTTATATATTATTTATAAATAGATTTACCCAATACCTGTTGGAGAGTAATAGAAATTACTTTTGTGTGAATTTCCTCTTCATTCCGAAAACATTAGGCTTAGTTTCATTTTGAATGGTGAATGCATAGCAGTCTAGGCAATTTACAAGGAAAGGACTGCAGCAAGACAGGGCAGAAAAAAGTGTGATATTTATGATTTTGTGTTATGAGAGCTCAGAGGGCAAGCTAAGGAAGATAGGCCTTGGATCTAGAGTTTCAGATTCCTGAGCCTCAACACTGAATGGCTTCATAGTAAATCCATGGCCTTGGAAAACTAGATGCCAGTGGACTAGAAGAAAAAGCTGCCGTGAGGGTTACTCTGAAAGAGCCCAGAGAACTGCTTTGCTTCGCCTGGCTCAATTACACCCAGCATATGTCATGAGCCCTCATCTTGCTAGATTTTCTGAGAATCAAAGTCATTTTCTTGTGCCTTGAGATCTTTCCTGATCATTATTCGCTTATGATTTGAGGTAATTTTATATCATTTTGATCTTTAAGATCATATTCCAATTGAGTCAGATTTCTAGGGAAGTTGCTTCTGTGGTACATCCCAGGATCCTGGTAAACCCTAAGAGGACTAGTGGATACCATATCAAGATAGAAAATAGAGTAGATTCTGTTTTAAGATGTCTCAATTTGAGGCTAGCCTAGGGCATGTTGAACAGTGAGTGATGGAGTGTTGACAGCTCTGTGATAAATACTATATGCCTATTTATAATATCAATGGAATCTAGAATTATCATTATTAATGTTTAGTTTTGCCTCGGAATTTCTATCCAGTGAAATAAAATAAAAAGAAACTGTAGCAGTTTCTTTTGTATTTTTAAATTTTGTATTATTATTTAAAATTATACTTGGAGATCTTATTATTTTTAAATAGGAGTATTAGTTACCTGGAAAAGTCTAAAAGATTTGACTGTAAAGCTCTGAAGTTTAACAATATGAACATAGTTCAATAAGAGTACTTCTCACAAAATAGCTATATATAACTTCACATAGATCTTATAAATGAGTAATAACCCTTCATAAAATATAAAGGAAATATGCTGTTCCAAATAGCAATTTAAACTTAAAATCTTGAATATCTATGTAAAAAAATTCTATAAAACATTTACTGAGAGACTTAAAAGAATTAAAGAATTGGAAAGACCTAAGCTGTTCTCAGATAATCAAGGCTTGCAAGATGTCAGAGTTCCCCAAATGTATCATAAATTATATAACACAAAGAGTGCAGTGAATTTTTGGCTATATCTGATGAAATAATTTTGAAATTATGAAATACATCCCACTATAATAACCAAGAAAGAAACATTAACCTAGAAACAATAATATATTTGATATCTGTACTACCGAATATTAAAATTGTTGAAATAGTTACAACAATTACAATAGTGTGTTGGGAAGAGAACAATGAAATAAAGTAAAAATCTAGAAATAGACTTAAGCATGTGTTAAAAACAGCACAGTAAGCAGAATTTGAGCTTCCCTGTAGCTCAGACAGGAAAGAATCTGCCTGCAATGCAGGAGACCTGGGTTCAATCCCTGGCTTGGGAAGATAGACTAGAGAAGGCAATGGCAACCTACTGGGTGGACAAAGGAGCCTGGAAGGCTACAGTTCATGGGTTCACAAAGAGTTGGACATGACTGAGTGACTAACACTTAAGCAGAATTTACGTGAAAAGTAGTGCTGGACATTTTGGTTGATTAGTAAGGAAAGCAAAAACAAACTGTATCTTATATGTACTATAGAATTAAATAGATTTAGATGTTATGTGGTCATATATTTAATATAAAATGAAGAAATAAATTAATATTATCTGAATCAAGGATGTAGAAATGTTTTCTAAACTTAAAGCAAGTCTTTTAAAAATGTCTTGCTATAAAAAGATTGATGATTTGGATTCTGTAACTATTTGGAGTTTTCTTTACAAAAACTCACTATAATCAGGGTCCATGAATGGAATGGAGTGTTAGGTCCGTAAATTAAGGTAAATTGGATGTTGTCAGGCAGGAGATGGCAAGAGTGAACATCGACATTTAGGAATCAGTGAACTAAACTAATGGGAATGGGCAAATTTAATTCAGATGACTATTATATCCACTACTGTGGGCAAGAATCCCTTAGAAGAAATGGATAGCCCTCATAGTCAGCAAGAGAGTCTGAAATGCAGTACTTGGGTGCAGTCTCAAAAATGACAGAATGATCTTGTTTCAAGACCTTCTAGACCTAACAACAACAAAAAATGTCCCTCCCTTTGAAGGAGATTGGAATGCAAAATTAGGAAGTCAAGGAATACCTGGAGTAACAGACAAGTTTGGCCTTGAAATACAAAATGAAGCAGGACAAAGGCTAACAGAGTCTTGCCAAGAGAACACACTGGCCATAGCTAACACCCTCTGCCAGCAACACAAGAGACAACTCTACATGTGGACATCACCAGATGGTCAATACCAGAATCAGATTGATTATTTTCTTTGCAGCTGAAAATGGGGAAACTCTATACAGTCAGAAAAAAACAAGACTTGGAGCTGACTGTGGCTCAGATCATGAACTCCTTATTGAGTGGGTTGCCATTTCCTTCTCCAGGGGATCTTCCCCACCCAGGGATCAAACCTGGGTCTCCTGCATTGCGGGCGGTTTCTTTACTGACTGAGCCATCAAGGAAGCTCCCTTATTGAAAAATTCAGACTTAAATTGAATAAAGTAGGGAAAACTACTAGACCATTCAGGTATGACATAAATTATACAGTGTATATATTATACAATTATACAGTGAAAGTCACAGATAGATGCAAGATATTAGATCTGAAGAATAATAGGCAGAGATTTGTGACATTGTACAGGAGGTGGTGATCAGGACTATCCCCCCCAAAAAGAAATGCAAATGGCAAAATGGTTGTTTGAGGAGGCCTTACAAATAGAAAAAGAAGAGAAGCAAAAAGCAAAGGAAAAAAGGAAATATATACCCATCTGAATGCAGAGTTCCAAAGAATAGCAAGGAGAGGTAAGAAAACCTTTGTCAGTGATCAATGCAAAGAAATAAAGGAAAACAATAGAATGGGCAAGACTAGAGATCTCTTCAAGAAAATTAAGAGATACTAAGGGAACATTTCATGCAAAGATGGGTACAAAGGACGTAACAGAAATGGTATGGACCTAACAGAAGCAGAAGATAAGAAGATAAGGGTGACAAGAATACACAGAACTATACAAAAAAGATCTTCATGACCCAGATAACCATGAAAGTGTGGTCACTAACCTAGAGCCAGACATCCAGGAATGTGAAATCAAGTGGGCCTTAGGAACAAACCTAGTGGAGGTGATAGTATACCATCTGAGCTATTTCAAATCCTGAAAGATGATGCTGTGAAAGTGCTGTGCTCAATATGCCAGCAAAGTTGGAAAACTCATCAGTGGACTGGGAAAGGTCAGTTTTCATTCCAATCCCAAAGAAAGGCAATGCCAAAGAATTCAATCTACCACACAACTGCACTCATCTCACATGCTAGCAAAGTAATGCTCAAAATCCTCCGAGCTAGGCTTCAACAGTATGTGAACTGAGAAATTCTGGATGTTCAAGCTGGTTTTAGAAGAGGCAGAGGAACCAGAGATCAAACTGCCAGCATCTGTTGGGTCATCAAAAAAGCAAGACAAACATCTGCTTCTGCTTTATTGACTAAGCAGAAGTGCCACTGACTGTGTAGACTGCAACAAACTGTGGAGAATTCTTAAAGAGAAGGGAATACCAGACCACCTTACCTGCCTCCTGAGAAATCTATATGCAGGTCAAGAAGCAGCAGTTAAAACCAGACATGGAACAATGGACTGGTTCCAAATTGGGAAAGCAGTACATCAAGGGTATATATTGTCACCCTGATTATTTAACATATATGCAGAGTATGTCACGCAAAATGCCAGGTTGGATGAAGCATAAGCTGAAATCATGATTGCTTGGAGAACTATCAATAACCTCAGATATCCAGATGATACCACTCTTATGACAGAAAGTGAAGAGGAACTAAGGAGTCTCTTGATAAAGATGAAAGAAGAGAGTGAAAAAACTGGCTTAAAACTCAACATTAAAAAAACTAAGATCATGACATCCAGTCCCATCTGTTCAGTTCAGTTGCTCAGTCATGTCCAACTCTTTGCAATCCCATGGACTGAAGCATACCAGGCTTCCCTGTCCATCACTAACTCTCGGAGCTTGCTCAAACTCATGTCCATCAAGTCAATGATGCCATCCAACCATCTCATCCTCCGTCACCCCCTTCTCCTTCTGCTTTCAGTCTTTCCCAGCATCAGGGTCTTTTCCAATGAATCAGTTCTTCGTATCAGGTGGCTAAAGTATCGCAGCTTCAGCTTTAGTATCAATCCTTCCAATGAACATTCAGGAATGATTTCCTTTAGGATGGACTGATTTGATCTCCTTGCAGTCCAAGGGACACTCAAGAGTCTTCTCCAACACCACAGTTCAAAAGCATCAATTCTTCAGCACTCAGCTTTCTTTACCATCCAACTCTCACCTCTATACATGACTACTGGAAAGACCATAGCTTTGACCTGATGGACTTTTGTTGGCAAAGTAATATCTCTGCCTTTTAATACACCATCTAGGGTGCTCATAGCTTTTCTTCCAAGGACCAAGCATCTTTTAATTTCATGGCAGCAGTCAAGCCATTTTCTTGGAGCCCAAGAAAATAAAGTCTATGATTGTTTCCTTTATCACTTCATGGTAAATAAATGGAAAACAATGGAAACAGTGACAGAGTGCTGAAGAATTGATTTTTAAAAATATAAATTTATTTATTTTAATTGGAAGCTAATTACTTTACAATATTGTAGTGGTTTTGCCAAACATTGACATGAATCTGCCACAGGTGTACATGTGTTCCCCATCCTGAACACCCTCCCACCTCCCTCCCCATCCCATTCCTCTGGGTCATCCCAACACACCATCTCACGTATTGAATCTGGACTGGTGATTTGTTTCGCATATGATAATATACATGTTTCAATGACTTTCTTCCAAATCATCCCACCCTCGCCCCCACAGAGTCCAAAAGACTGTTCTATACATCTGTGTCTTTTTTGCTGTCTCGCATACAGGGTTATCATTGCAATCTTTCTAAATTCCATATATATGCATTAGTATACTATATTTCTGGCTTGCTTCACTCTGTATAATAGGCTCCAGTTTCATCCACTTCATTAGAACTGATTCAAATGTATTCATTTTAATGGCTGAGTAATAGTCCATTGTGTATATGTACCACAGCTTTCTTATCGACATCTAGGTTGCTTCCATGTCCTGGCTATTATAAACACTGCTGAGATGAACACTGGGGTACACAAGTCTCTTTCAGTACTGCTTTCCTTAGTGTGTATGTCCAGCAGTGGGACTGCTGGGTCATATGGCAGTTCTAAGAATTGATGTTTGAGCTGTGGTGTTGGAGAAGTCTCTTGAGAGTCCCTTGGACTGCAAGGAGATTCAATCAGTCAATCCTAAGGAAATTTCCTAAAGGAAATCGGTCCTGAATATTCATTGGAAAGACTGATGCTGAGGCTGAAACTCCAAAACTTTGGCCACCTCATGCAAAGAAATGACTCATTGTTCAGAAGAGGATGACAGAGGATGAGATGATTGGATGGCATCACTGACTTGAAGCACATGAGTTTGAGCAAGCTCTGGGTGTTGGTGACNGCATCATCTTTCAGGATTTGAAGTTGCTCAACTGGACTTACATCACCTCCACTAGCTTTGTTCATAGTGATGCTTTCTAATGCCCACTTGACTTCACATTCCAGGATGTCTGGCTCTAGATGAGTGATCACACCATCGTGATTATCTGAGTCATGAAGATCTTTTTTGTGCAGTTCTTCTGTGCATTTTTGCCACTTCTTCTTAATATCTTCTGCTTCTGTTAAGTCTATACCATTTTTGTCCTTTATTGAGCCCATCTTTGTATAAGACATTATATACTTTAAAAAATCATGCTAGGAGAATATTATAATTACATGAGAAATACTCATTTTAGACTATTAAATGAAAGTATTATTTAGAAAAGGCAGATGAACCAGAGGTCAAATTGCCAACATTCGTTGGATCATTATAATTACATGAGAAATACTCATTTTAGACTATTAAATGAAAGTATTATTTAGAAAAGGCAGATGAACCAGAGATCAAATTGCCAACATTTGCTGGATCTAGAGGATACTAGAAAAACATCTGCTACTGCTAAGTCACTTCAGTCGTGTCTGACTCTGTGCAACCGCATAGACGACAATCCACCAGGTTCCCCCATCCCTGGGATTCTCCAGGCAAGAATACTGGAGTGNATCAAATTGCCAACATTTGCTGGATCTAGAGGATACTAGAAAAACATCTGCTACTGCTAAGTCACTTCAGTCGTGTCTGACTCTGTGCAACCGCATAGACGACAATCCACCAGGTTCCCCCATCCCTGGGATTCTCCAGGCAAGAATACTGGAGTGGATTGCCATTTCTTTCTCCAGGGGATTTCCTGACCCAGGAATCGAACCCAAGAATCAAACTCAGGTCTCCTGCACTGCAGGCATATTCTTTACCGACTGAGCTACGAGGGACTGTGTGGACAACAGCAAACTGTGGAAAACTCTTAAAGAGGTGGGAATACCAGACCACCTGACAAGCCTCCCAAGAAGTCTGTATTCAGGTCAAGAAGCAACAGTTAGAATTGGACTTGGAACAACAGACTGGTTCCAAATCAGGAAAGGAGTATGTCAAGGCTGTATGTTGTTACCCTGCTTATTTAAGAGTACATCATGTGCAATGCTTGGCTGGATGAAGAACAAGGTGAAAGCAATATCACTGGGAGAAATATCAATAAACTCAGATGCACAGTTGATGCCACATTTATGGCAGAAAGTGAAGAAAAAATAAAGAGCCTCCACTCATCTCACACGCTAGTAAAGTGATGCCTAAAATTTTCCAAGCCAGGCTTCAGAAATACGTAAACCTTGAATTTCCAGATGTTCACACTGGTTTTAGAAAAGGCAGAAGAACCAGAGATCAAATTGCCAACATCCGCTGGATCATCAAAAAAGCAACAGAGTTTAAGAAAATCATCTGCTTTATTGACTATGCCAAAGCCTTTGACTGTGTGGATCACAACAAACTGGAAAATTCTTAAAGATTTGGGAATATCAGATCACCTGTCCTGCCTCCTCAGAAATCTGTATGCAGGTCAAGAAGCAAATGTTACAACTAGACATGGAAGAACAAACTGGTTACAAATAGGGAAAGGAGTACGTCAAGGCTGTATATTGTCACCCTGCTTATTTAATTTATATTCAGAGTACATCATGAGAAATGCTGGGCTGGAAGAAGCTGGAATCAAGATTGCTGGCAGAAATATCAATAACCTCAGATATGCAGGTGACACCACCGTATGGCAGAAAGTGAAGAGGAACTAAAAAACCTCTTGATGAAAGTGAAAGAAGAGAGTAAAAAAGTTGGCTTAACGCTCAACATTCAGAAAACGAAGATCATGGCATCTGATCCCATCACTTCATGGGAAATAGATGGGGAAACAGTGGTNATCAATAACCTCAGATATGCAGGTGACACCACCGTATGGCAGAAAGTGAAGAGGAACTAAAAAACCTCTTGATGAAAGTGAAAGAAGAGAGTAAAAAAGTTGGCTTAACGCTCAACATTCAGAAAACGAAGATCATGGCATCTGATCCCATCACTTCATGGGAAATAGATGGGGAAACAGTGGTTGACTTTTTTTTCTGGGCTCCAAAATCACTGCAGATGGTGACTGAAGCCATGAAATTGAAAAACGTTTACTCCTTGGAAGGAAAGTTTTGACCAACCTAGATAGCATATTTGAAAGCAGAGACATTACTTTGTCAACGGAGGTCCATCTAGTCAAGGCAATGGTTTTTCCAGTGGTCGTATATGGATGTGAGAATTAGACTGTGAAGAAAGCTGAGCATCGAAGAATTGATGCTTTTGAACTGTGGTGTTGGAGAAGACACTTGAGTGTCCCTTGGACTGCAAGGCAATCAAACCATTCCATCCTAAAGAAAGTCAATCCTGAATTTTCATTGGAAGGACTGATGTTGATGAAGCTCCAATACTTTGGCCACCTGATGCAAAGAACTGACTCATTTGAAAAGACCCTGATGCTGGGAAAGGTTGAAGGCAGGAGGAAAAGGGGACAACAGAGGATGAGATGGCTGGATGGCATCACTGATTCAATGGACATGATTTTGAGTAGACTCTGAGAATTGGTGATGGACAGGGAAGCCTGGCATGCTGCAGTCCATGGGATCGCAAAGAGTCAGACATGACTGAGTGACTGAACTGGACTGTATTATCTCCATAGAAAATTTGATGAAATAGCATATTTTAAAACGTTAGTAGTAGTTAACTCTATATTGTGGATATATAGGTGATTCTGAGTATATATTTTTGTATTTTTATGTAACTTCCTTTTCCCCCAATAATCGCATATAATTTTGTAATAAAAGAAAATAATAAATTTTACTTTTCAAAATATAAATAAATGCTAACTAAAGTTTGAAGATGTATAGGAAACTATAAAAATGATAATAATACTAAATTTTTGTCCTAGCATGTAAAATTGTTATTCTTGTTGAATTACCTTTTTCAATAGAAGAAGGCATAAAGAAGGAAAATGTAGCCAAAGGAAATCAGCTTTGGAAGAAATATGAAGATTCATTTTAGTTTTTTCTTAGGGGTATTCTTTAGTGATTATTGCAGATGGAGTAATATTGATGATTTGTTAAAAGAAAACCCATTTCATGAAAAACAATACTTGAATTGACAAAGTTTTATATTTAGTACTGTTAAGGACATATCTTTATCATGCCTACTCTTAAATATCATGAACATACAGGTTTGAGACATACTTTACATTACAGACAATATGTGGAAAGTCCAGAAAAATGAAGTAAATGGCAATCACCTAGACCAAGTTTCTCAGACTTTAGTGAGCACACGCTCACCTGGGGGATGTTATTACTGGGTTGGCCAAAAGATTCATTTGGTTTTTACATAAGATGGCTGTCATAGTGCTTTGTTATCTTTAACTTCATTCAAAATAATTTTGTTAGATTGTACTGTGAAAGCTGTCATTTCAGCATGCATTAAAAATAGCTTATCAAAATTGGTGAATTTTTGTGTAGGCATTTTAATATTGAAGATAGAAGGAAAAGGCAACATTTTAGTATCTTACACTTTATTATTTTAAGGAAAGTAAAAACACATTTGAAAAAGATTTGTCTAAAATATGGAGAAGGTGCTGTGACTGATCAAATGTATCAAAAGTGGTTTGTGAAGTTTCATATTGGAGATTTTTCGCTGGACAATGCTCCATGCTCAGGTAGACAAGTTGAAGGTGATAGCAATCAAATCAAGACATTGAGAACAGTCAATGTTATATCACATGGGAGATAGCTGACATACTCAAGATATACAAATCAAATGTTAGAAATCATCTGCACCAGCTTGGTTATGTTAAGTGCTTAACATAAGTGAAAAAAAACCTTGACTATTTTTTCACATGCTATTCTCTACTTAAGCATAAGCAAAACATTCCATTTTTAAAACAAATTGTAATAAGTGATGAAAAATGAATACTGTACAATAATATGAAACAGAAGAGATTATGGGGCAAGCTAAATGAACCACCCCCAACCACACTAAAGGCCAGTCTTCATCCAAGAAGGTGATGCTGTGTATACGGTAGGATTAGAAGGGTGTCCTCTATTATGAGCTCCTTCTGGAAAACCAAGTGATTAATTCCAATAAGTTCTACTCCCAATTAGACCAACTGGAAGCAACACACAGTGAAAAGCATCTGGAATTAGTCAACAGAAAATGCATAATCTTCCGTCAGGACAATGCAAGACCTCTTGCTTCTTTGATGACCAGGCAAAAAGTGTTACAGCTTGGCTGGGAAGTTCTGAATCATCTGCTGTATTCACCAGACGTTACACTTTTGGATTTTCCATTTATTTCGGTCTTTACAAAATTCTCTTAATGGAAGAAATTTCAATTCCCTNGTAATAAGTGATGAAAAATGAATACTGTACAATAATATGAAACAGAAGAGATTATGGGGCAAGCTAAATGAACCACCCCCAACCACACTAAAGGCCAGTCTTCATCCAAGAAGGTGATGCTGTGTATACGGTAGGATTAGAAGGGTGTCCTCTATTATGAGCTCCTTCTGGAAAACCAAGTGATTAATTCCAATAAGTTCTACTCCCAATTAGACCAACTGGAAGCAACACACAGTGAAAAGCATCTGGAATTAGTCAACAGAAAATGCATAATCTTCCGTCAGGACAATGCAAGACCTCTTGCTTCTTTGATGACCAGGCAAAAAGTGTTACAGCTTGGCTGGGAAGTTCTGAATCATCTGCTGTATTCACCAGACGTTACACTTTTGGATTTTCCATTTATTTCGGTCTTTACAAAATTCTCTTAATGGAAGAAATTTCAATTCCCTGGAAGATTGTAAAAGACACCTGTAAAAGGCATCTTCTCAAAAAGATAGTAAGTCTTGGGAAGATGGAATTATGAAGTTGCCTGAAAAATGGCAGGAGGTAGTGGAATAAGACTATGTTGTTGAATATGTTGTTCAGTGAAGTTCTTGGTGAAATGAAAACAAAGTTTCTTCAGTTTTTACTTTAAAACCGAAGGAAGTTTTTGGCCAACCAATGAAATACAGATTCTGTTCTTGGATGAAGCATGAGATACTGCATTTCCAGGAGGTTCCTTGGTGATGCCTATGCTGCTGAGTGGACTGTTCTCAGAGTAGCAAGAGTTTTTATATTCCTGGATCTGCAAACTGATCCTGGTATTATTAGTTCTTGCCATCTTTCTTTATATATTAATAAAACTGAGACTTAGATTCAGGCTTTTTCAATAGGGAGGGGTGAAATTTTTTTTGTTGTTGTTGTTCAAAAAAATGAATTTCAAAGTACTGATTAAATTTCAAGTCTTACCTAACAGCATTCTCAGTTCTCTACGTAATATTTTTCTAGGGGCATTGTTACTTTTTTTTTTTTTTAAGTGACTAGAAGGACTTGAACCTCCCCAGTGGCTCAGTGGTAAAGAATTCATGTGCAATGCAGGAGCTGCAAGAGATGCAGTTCAATCCCTGGCTTAGGAAGATCCTCTGGAGGAGGGCATGACAATCCCATGAACAGAGGAACCTGATAAGCTACAGTCAAAGGGTCACAAAGAGTCAGACATGACTGAAGCAGCTTGGCATACATGCACATACAGAAAAAGATTTGTCCTACTCCTGTGTTATTAAAACAATTACAAAAAAGTAGTCATCAGTAAGCAACTTTGACATCGTCAGTTGCCCTTTTCTTTACTGACCTATGCATTTATTTTTCCATATATATCATAGATCTTAGCAAAGCTTGTTAGTTGTTTTCTGCATTTTAAAAAGTGATACAAGTGTGTGACCAGTAGCACTAAGTCAAAATGTCCTAATTGTGAAGAGAATACAAAATGAGAGAAATAGGTTATTGATAACATTTTGTTTTCATGAGTTGCAGGAAACTGAAGTAATTTTGCAATGAGAACACTTTTCTCCAAATTAAGCAGCAACTTCCTTTCACTGAATTATCTTGCCCTGTCAGCCAACTACTCTCCACAAATATCCCTAAGTAAATAGCATGTGTTTCTCCAAGGATTTTTTTTTCCCCAGTAAGATGTAAGATGTAAGACTGTTAGTGGGTAGAGAATGAACAACCAACACCTTTGTCATGGATCTTTTACTCTGGTTTTCAAAATTGTCATTCAGTGCTATAATTAGAGGACTAAAGGGAAATCTAGTTTTTGAGACTAGCTAAATTCTTAACAAAAAGTCTCAGCTTGCTTTTTGGAATATATAATTATGTTACTTAAGTAAAAACCTTTATATTTCATAAAAAGTATGATATTAACACAACGACTAATAACCTACTCAAGTGTGTTTATCACCCACCTGAAGAAATAAATTACTACTAATATTATTTCATGAGCTTCCCAGGTGACTCAGTGGTTAAGAATCCACTTGCCAATGCAGGAGACTCAGGTTTGATTCCTGGGCCAGGAAGATCCCCTGGAGGAGGACATAGCAACAAACCCCAGCCTTCTTTCCTGGAAAATCCGTGGGCAGCAGAGCCTGGCGGGCCGCAGTCCATGGGGTCGCAAAGAGTCGGACACAACTGAGCAAGCAGAATTGTTTAACAGGACATGTATTCTTCTACAGCTTTCTTTTTTCTAACGTTACCTTTGTATGGTTTGTTCTTTCCTCTGGTTCATTCATATTCACTGCTATAAAGTATTCCATTGTAGGACTATACCATAGTTTAGTGACCAATTCACTTACTGATGAACTTTTAAATTGTGTATTCATCAGGAGGTAGGCTACATCCAAATCATAGTGGCCTGAGAGAAAACATTTAATTTTTGTTTAGTTGAATTTTGCCTATCCTACACATCCTGCACTACCCAGTCTGGGTGGAACCTAGCCTGACAGGACCTCCACCATGTGCGATGTTATGTTACTATGGTGAGGAAAATCACTGAGGTGAATCATACAGTCCCTTAAAAAGTTCCACCCAGACTGACTTGACCCAAGTTCCTTCTGTTCAGATTTTATTGCCATAGAAAGTCACATGGTCACACTTAATTCCAAAGTGTGTGTGTGTGTGTGTGTGTGTTAGTTGCTCAGTTGTGGCTGACTCTTTATGACCCCCATGAACTGTAGCCCACCAGCCTCCTCTGTCCATGGAATTCTCCAGGCAGGAATACTGGAGTGGGTTGCCATTTCCTTCTCCAGGGGATCTTCCTGATCAAGGGATCAAACCTGGATCTCCACATTACAGACAGGTTCTTTAGCGGCTGAGCCACTAGAGAAACCACAAATTACAAAGGAGTGAGTTAAAACTGTGTAACCATGTCGTGTAATACAAAGAGGAGACTCACAATAATAGCCAGTAGCTATATGATAACTGCAAGTTGTTTTCAAAGTTTTGTCTTGCTAACAATCCTGATATGAACTTAGATGTATTTAATTTCATATGCATATATGTAAAAGTTCCTAAGGCTAAATAGAATTGGAATTGCTAGGTCATGAAAGTATGGACATTCAACTTTCTGGAAATTATCAGAATACTCTCTAGAGTAATACCAATATACACTCCCACCAGCAGTGCATAAAAGTTATCCTTGTGCAGTATTCTCAGTAGCATCTTCTGTTTTCTGCCATTCTGATAGTTATGCATTGGCAATTGCATAATATCCCTTTATCTTTTTACTAGAAATTGAGGTTTTTTTTTTTTTTTGGNGTATGGACATTCAACTTTCTGGAAATTATCAGAATACTCTCTAGAGTAATACCAATATACACTCCCACCAGCAGTGCATAAAAGTTATCCTTGTGCAGTATTCTCAGTAGCATCTTCTGTTTTCTGCCATTCTGATAGTTATGCATTGGCAATGCATAATATCCCTTTATCTTTTTACTAGAAATTGAGGTTTTTTTTTTTTTTGGATGTTTATTAGCCATTTAGGTTTCCTTTTCTGATTTGACTATTTAAGTACTTTGTCCATTTTTCAAGCAGTTTTATCTCTTGCATATTAGTTCATGGGGTATATCAGTTACTTTTGAATACTAATCCCTTGTGATTATTGGTATGACAAATATTTCTCCCTACTTTACTGTCTAAATCATTTTTCCATTGATGGAAGTGGGGTGTTAAAATCCCTAACTACTTTTGTGTTACTGTCCATTTCTCCTTTTATGGTGATTAGTATTTATCTTATATTTTGATGCTCCTATGTTGGATTCATATATATTTACAATTGTATCTTTTTCTTGGATTGACCCTTGATCATTAATTAGTGTCCTTTGTCTTTTGTAATAGCCATTATTTTAAAGTCATTTTGTCTGATATAATTATTGCTCCTCCAGCTTTCTTTTGCTTTCCATTTGCATGGAATACTTTTTTCCATCCTCTCACTTTCAGTCTGTATGTGTCCTTAGATCTGAAATGGGTTTCTTGTAGACAGGATATATAAGAGTCTTGTGTATATATACATATATATGTAAAAGCCACTGCCTTCCGCCTTGTATATAGCCATTCCTCCATCCCTGCAGGAGACCCTCCAATACTAGCAGGTAAGTCTAGTCCAGTCTTTTATGAGATTACCTCTTTTTTCTCTTCCTGGTGTGCAAGAGACCCTGTGTGTACCTTCCAAAAGTGGATTTTATGTTTCCCTCAATTCTGTGAAATTTCTGCAGTGAAACTCCACTGGCCTTCAAAGCTAGATTCTCTAGGGGCTCTTCCTCCTATTGCCAGACCCCCTCAGGCTGGGAAGCTCAGAACTTTGACTCCTGTGGGAGAATGTCTTTGGTATAATTATTTTCCAGTTTGTGCATAGCCTATCCAGTGTGTATGGGATTTGATTTTTATCATGATTGCACCACCCTTACCATTTCATTGTGACTTCTTTGTCTTTGAAGGTTTCACAGTTTTTTGTCAGTGATTGTTTAGCAGTTAGTTGTGATTTCAGTGTTTCCACAAGAATAGGTAAACTCATGTGCTACTCCATCATTTTGTCTCCAAGCCCTGTTGGTGTTTGACTCTTGGTGTTTCTGACTTGCCATTCTGCAAGTAGTAATTGTTCCACCATCTCTGGCAATGTACTTGCAGTGTGCCCCTCAGCCTTGGGGAAGCTCCACCCGGCCCCTCCGCCTATAATATCTTGATGTTTGGTAAGGAGTATAGATTTTTTAAAAATATCCCATCCACCCATACTAGAGAGCCTTTAAAAATAATAATTTTATACTCCCAGTATGTAGAAAAGTACCTAGAATAAGGTGGAAGAAAGTGTTAGTTGCTCAGTTGTTTCCAACTCTTTGTGACCCTGTGGACTGTAGACTACCAGGCTCCTCTGTTGATGAGGTTCTTCAGGCAAGAATACTGGAGTAGGTTGCCGTTTCCTTCTCCAGGGGATCTTCCCAACCCAGAGGTGGACACGACTGAAGTGACTAAGCATGCACGTCTCTTATACTTTTTCAACTAAAGGAGGTGATGATCCTAATCTACCTCTTTGTATAGATACATCTGTAGCTTTGGGTCCATTTATATGTTCAAGGCTTTTTGAATAACAAAGGTAGACTTGAGTATTCTTGGAAGAGAGTTCTAGGTACATGTGGGCTCAAAATTCAGTAATATTATTGGCACATGTGGAGGAGGGGACTGTTTTGATTGGAGTGGTTCAGGTGGTGGTGGAGAGGGGTGTCTTTAAAAATGTGTCTCTAAATGGCCTCAATAAGAGCAACGGATAATACCTGAAGGGGATTCTTTCTCACTGGCAAAGTTCAAGCATAGATTCACTAGCTGACCTAGTGAATTTTATACAAAGGATTCATTTCAAAACTGGTGTTTGTCAGTATAACTTCTATAGTTTATATACATTTCTTGAGACATTATATGTTTAAATTATTTAATCAATATTCCTTTGATGTATAAATGGTTCTACCTCATATTTTGAATGTCTTATTATGTTTGGCTCTCACTTTTGCCCTGTATTATGAATGATGAAGAATACAGTTAAGTGTTCCCCAGCCTTCCAGATATGTGACTATAACCTCAGCTTAACCTACTAATTTCATTTTTAAAATTTATTTATTTTTCATTGAAGGATAATTGCTTTACAGTATTATGTTGGTTTCTACCAAACATCAACATGAATCAGCCATAGATTTACCTCTGTTTCCTCCACTTGAACGTCCCTCCCACCTGCCTTCCCATGCCACCCCCCTAGGTTGTTACTGAGTGCAGATTTGAGTTCCCTGAGTCATACAGGAAATTCCCATTGGCTATCTATTTTACATATGGTAATTGAACTGACTGAATGTGTGTTTCAGTGTTACTCTCTCCACACATTCCACCCTCTCCTTCCTCCCCACCACCAGCCATGTCTGTAGTCTGTTCTCTATGTCTGTGTCTCCATTGCTGCTCTGCAAATTGGTTCATTAGTATCATCTTTCTAGATTCCATATATGTGCATTAGTGTACAACGTTTGTTTTTCTGACTTACTTTACCCTATATAATAGGCTCTAGATTCATCCTCATTAGGACTGACTCACATGTGCCCTTTTTTATGGCTGAATAATGTTCCATTATATATATATATATACCACAGCTTCTTTATCCATTCATCTGTTGATGGACATCTAGGTCTAACCTGCAAATTTCATTTTTGTTGCATTGATCACCATCACTCACCAGTCAACCTGTCCAGGGCTACAAAAAGCAAACTAGGATACGTGATTACATTTTGAGTCTATTACTGAGTTTGTGTTTCTCTAAACAATAGTTTTAGGAATGAAGAAGAACAGTGAAAGTAGACAGTGAAAAGTCCTCAGGTTAGGGACCATATCTAGTTATGTCGGTTGCTTATCATATTGCTTGAAAAATGGAAGTGTGCAATTAATATTGGTTTAAAGAACCGTTATTTCTCAATAATCAAACTGTTCATATCATCAGTAGTAAGGATGACTTTAGATTCATATTAATTAATATATTTATTCTTTGTATACAAAACTTGTCCTCAACATTTACTGTGAACTATGGAGGAATAGAGAAACTGTATTAGGTTTGGGAGAAAACAGATTGAGAAGTCAGAAGTTTTGTTTGAGCCCAGGATAAACACATTATAAATACTTTAAAACTCTTCAAACCACCACATATTCATTTTTCTACAGTGTAGGAGCATTCATGAAATACACCAAGAAAGAAATGATTGGAAATCATTATGTTAAAAGCCTTAAATTTTTGACTTTTGACAACCAATTCCTCTCCACTCCAAAGGGTAATATCAGTAATTTATACTTTGAATTGCAAATTATTTAAAGTGAATTTCAAGTTAATTATTAAGGGTTACTCTGATGGCTTTGAAAATCAAATTTTATCAACCTTTTCACACTTGGGAATTATGACTTTGAAAGGAATTTGGACATAAATTCCTCATTTTTGGAATTTACTGACAAAAATCATATCTGAAGTCAGGTGTTCATCTCAGACAGTAATATAAGTTAAGTAGTCTTGATTTCATTGTGGGGCCAGAATAGTTCTTTGAAAAGAATAAGTAAATTCCAAATGTGAGTGCAGGTTGCTTTCTTGATGCCACCATGATCCTCAGAGCAAGAATGATTTATTACGTTGGATTATATTGTCCAACTATTTTTTCAAAGGAATAAATCACATGCTTCTATTACTATGATAATATGGAACCAGCTATGACCACTGTTGAATGCTCTCTCAGCCACACCTTTTATACTGTGCCAATTAAGCAGAAGGTGGGGAATGTTGGCAGGGGGATTTAAATGTCTCATTTAAAGGTCAACACCTAACAACAGGACAGCATTTATCCTGAACTGGACTGTAGAGTCAGCACTGGGTTTGAGCCCAGATGCTGTTGGGGGACTTAAAAATACAGTCCTCCAAATGAGAGCAGGTGGTGTCAGAGGAGTTATACTGGTGTTCACGATATATCCTAAAATAGATTTAAGCTCCTCCATGACCTCATTTTGCCATGCTGGCTTGCTTACGAGTGTGTTTTTGGGTGGTGTTAATGTTCTAGTGTTAGCCATTATAATTTATGGACTCACATAATATCATTAACACTGAGCATGGATTATACTCAGTAGCCAAGGCGTAACTTTTTCCCTTCCATGTTTCCTGCAGCTGGCTAGTGTTTTGTAACCAGGACACTAACTCTGGAGTCATTTGGTAACTTTAGATGCTTGATTGGGTGTGCAGTTGGCATCAAAGATGTGGTTAATGAAGGATAATATTACAGTATGCATGACAGTTTCAAGATTTCATAGTGTTAGTTTTAGCACAAGATGAAACCAGATAACTGTACCTATAGTAAGTTTTTATTTGATAAGAATGTCAAAAGTGAATGTCAAAAAAAAATGTCAAAAATGTCATAAAGGAAGGTAAAAGGTGTTCAGTCACCAAGTTGCGTCTGACTCTTTGCGATCCCATTGACTGCAGCATTCCTGGCTCCTCTGTCCTCCATATATCCTGGAGTTGCTCAAATTCATGTCTATTGAGTTGGTGATGCTATCTAACTATCTCATCCTCTGCTGTCCCCTTCTCCTTTTGCCTTCACTATTTCCCAGCATCAAGTTCTTTTCCAATGGGTAAGGTTTTTGCATCAAGTGGCCAAAGTATTGGGGCTCCAGTTTCAGCATCAGTCTTTCCAATGAATATTCACGGTTGATTTCCTTTAATATTGACTGGTTTGATCTCCTTGCAGAACCCCATGAGCAGTATGAAAAGGTAAAAGTAACTGTGACTATATGGCCTTTGAATACATGAATGAGTTAATAATCTTTTTAATTAAATTTCTATTTTAGTCAAAGCATGTCATATATGTGGTATGTTTGTAAAATGAATAATATTCTAAGACTTACAGTGAGAAGTTTTGGACACTTCCCATGATCTTTTCTTCTCTGCCTTAGGTCCTGCTTCCAAGGGACTTTCCATTCTTTTTGTTGCACCTCCTAGTATTTGCCACCATATTTTTAAATAGCACCATTGTACTTGTGGTTCTTGATTCTCCAGTTTTAGAAATTATAGATTGTGTTTCTGTTATGAAAGATGAATATTTAACTTTTAAACCCCATTGCTGCCAACACAGATTCTTCTCTTCCTCCTATCGTTTTTGTCACAAATTTTGGTAAAATCAATATTAGATATTTCTCTCATTATGACCATATAAACTCATTGGCTTCCAATTGGGACAGAAATAGTCATTAAGAATGAATAGTCATTAAGAGATTATATTAATTTAGGTCAAGGAGTCTAATGCTGCTAAAGCAATGCCGGGATACTACTGTAGAGACAAAATGATACACAGAACTTAAAGAAGTAAATTGCTTCCTGGGCTTAAGTAGAACAAAGCAATAGCATAAATATATGTGCCTCCAAACAGAAATCAAAAGTGGATGCTCTGCAGGAAAGGGACCAGGGAGGTCCATAGTCCCTGACCTAGCTAACTCTAGACACTTTTGTTTTAGTTTTATATCTGCAGACCCTAAAGCTCACTGCTCAAAATAGTCCTTGGCCGTTTCTTTACGTCTCAGTTTCTTTACGTCTCTGAGTCTGTGAAGCAGTTTCTCCTCCAGTTGTCAGCAAATGGAGAGGAATAGTGTTGACTGAACTTCAGGTATTGATTGAACTTCAGGCAGCAGGTAAAGACTAGCACTATTTGAAGCTATTGCATCTTTGGATAACATTTTGTTATTGGGAACTAAGGAGAGAATGAAAAGTTGAAATTAAATATTACAAATGCTTTTACAAAGTTATATAATCCAGGGCAGAGGACAAGATTAATGTGCCATCACATACATTACGAACAGCAAAATTCCACAATGTTAAGGTATATTTTGTGTGTATCTGTTTAAAAGTCCTTGAACTGACCTCATGAACTATTGTAGTACTTTTACTAGCACCTAACACAATCCCCGGAGAAGGCAATGGCACCCAATTCCAGTACTGTTGCCTGGAAAATCCCATAGATGGAGGAGCCTGGTAGGCTGCAGTCCATGGGGTCGCTGAGGGTCAGACACAACTGAGCGACTTCACCTTCACTTTTCACTTTCATGCATTGGAGAAGGAAATGGCAACTCACTCCAGTGTTCTTGCCTGGAGAATCCCAGGGATGGGGGAGCCTGGTGGGCTCCCATCTATGGGGTCGCACAGAGTCGGACAGGACTGAAGCAACTTAGCAGCAGCAGCAGCAACACAATCCCTGTCACATGCTAAGAAATAAATAACAGTGATTTGTTCAAGTCTCAGCTATTTGCATATAACTGTGTAAGGTGTAGTTTAATTTACTATTCAGGTGCAGTCCTTTCATTAGGGCTGTTCCTTACCAGGTGTGCCCACTTGATATGCTAAACTCTTGATGGTAATTGTCCTCTGTGTCATCTGATCAAGTTAACAATACCAAAAGGGCTCTTTTACTTGGAACATAACAGTGACAATAGGCATGGTAACTTGGGAATAAGTGAACACACAGGAGTGAATTATATCATGAAATACCTGATTTCAGCAGATATATACAGGTAAGAAGCTACAAATGATATACAGAGTGGTTTGGATATTTAATTAATTCCTACTTGTAAGGGAATTTGTGAAATACTAAGCAAGATCATGTTAAGAGAGTTATCTCAGTCTTTGCTCTTTTTATATCTTTGCCTTCTTTCTTTATCCTTTTCTTATTTTATGTGTTATTTTTTCTTCATGTCCTGTATTGTTCCACATCCAAATCTGTTTGTCATTATTCAAGTTTAGATATTAATCACTGAATAATTATAATCTAATGTCTTTAGGTGAATATTTTATTTAATAACTTTAAAAAATAAATACTCTATTTTGAAACGCTAGAAAATGAGGAAAAGTCAGATAATCAAACAAAAAAATCAATCCTCCTGCCCCAGAAAAAGCCCTTTTAACACATTGGTGTAGGTGCTTCCCTTTCTCTGTATGTGCATGTGTTTTTGTATATGGATTAAAAATTGGAATCATACTATTTTGTAGCTTGTTTTCTTTTCTTAGCATTTGCCCATGTCAGAACTTTTCTTTAATACTATTACTGGTCTTGGGTGTATTGTTTTTTGTATGAATATACAACAATTTGGAATAATTATACTGTTGAAACTTCAGTATGCTTCCAGTTTTTTTGGTCATTGTACTTATGATCTCTGCTATCCTTGTTCCACTGAATTACTGCATTGACTTGGGCAAAGCTGAGAACAGAGGTTTATCATTAGCGTACAGACTCAAAATATGTGAAGATTCCTGGGTACCCTGTATGCATGTCTCCTCTCTCTCTCTCTCTTTCTCTCTCTCTCTCTTAGTTTTGCTCTCACTCATTCTTCTAACATAAGGTGGTAGAGAGATTTTAATTATCTCCTAGGATTCATTTTGAAAGAGTCAAACTTCCTGGCTTGATTTTACCTAGGAGCCCCCCTCCCCCTCGCCCCCCGNCGCTTTGTACAGATGTTATTAGCTTTTAAGTGGTGATTTAACCATTTCAAGCAGTCTTGTATATCGTTCTCATGCTTTATAAAACTAGCCTCCATGGGCTCCAGCATTTCCTTGTCAACAGTGGATTATAGTGAATGTGCAAGAGAAACTTACAAGATGCAAGGGTTGGGGGATGCTGTGGAAGCAGGATAGTGTAATGAACAACCAGCCTGCCAGGACCTTTGCAAGCTAATTATTGCCTCTCAACTTCTGTCTTGTCATCCGTACAATGAATATATTCATACCCAATCATAAGGTTTTACTGGAGATTAAGAGGGAAAATATATTTATTTATCAGAACAATGTCTTATACAGAGTATTAATGGTATCATTATTATGTTGTTCTGATGAAACTGCAGATGGCAAGAGATATGCTGGTGCTGTGTTGAGGAGCACATCCAGATGGACAAAGCCAGATGGAAAAGGATCCTTAAAACAGATCTTCCATAGTCTTTATTTGCCTACCCTCCTTCATACATCGTGGAAAGAACAGCTCTTTTTGATTCCAGTATTTTCCCTGTCCTGAGAGCCAATATGATACAAATGAAAAAAAAAGAAAAAACAAAAAAACCCCACTAACAGCCTGAAAACTGAGAGTGTTCCTGAGAGGCCAACATTTGCTGGAGTTTTCCCAATAGATTAGTATTCATTTCTCCTACTTCCAACTGGCCCCAGACCCTCTACCAGCTTCAGTTTTACTTTGTTATTAACAATAAGGGCTTTGTTGATGAGCAAAGCAGATACAGGCTTCATCTTAACTGATTTGTTTAACCCTCATTTAAAATTATTGCTTTTTGCAACCCAGAGCAATTCTGGTATTTGAACAGGAAAATTTCTGAGAAAATGAATCATATAACACTTTGTCTTAAAATTATTCTTTATTACCAATAAGCTAGCTAATAAGCATAGAGTTGCATAGTAATTGGGATTATACTCCTGAGCAGGGTCACCACATTTAATCACCAGAAGTGTTACCAGCACAGTGTTATAAATGAAGATGCTGCTGCTGCTGCTGCTGCTAAGTCACTTCAGTCGTGTCCTACTCTGTGCGACCCCACAGACGGCAGCCCACCAGGCTCCCCTGTCCCTGGGATTCTCCAGGCAAGAACACTGGAGTGGGTTGCCATTTCCTTCTCCAATGCGTGAAAGTGAAAAGTGAAAGTGAAGTCGCTCAGTGTCCGACTCTTAACGACCGCTTGGCCTGCAGCCCACTAGGCTCCTCCATCCTTGGAATTTTCCAGGCGAGAGTACTGGAGTGGGGTGCCATTGCCTTCTCCAATAAATGAAGATACTCTTGTTATAAATCTAAGTAGTAATTCCAAATGGTAAAATGTTGCAAGTTCCATAGAATAAATATAAATACACCTTATGCATTGATTATGCAAAGAATCTTTATGAATCATAAAGTGTATACATATTACATAAACATACTATGTCATAAATTTGGCCTAGCTCAAATTAATGTTTGCTGTGACAAAAATGTTAACATTTAAGTTACAATTTTAAATTTAAATTCATTAGGGGACATTATCTGAATGATTAAAATAGTTTCAAAAGCTATCAAATGAGGTTTGATCATTTTTTAAATAAATAAATTTTTGCTCTGGTAAGTAGAAGCATTTATAGTCATTTCATTGACCTCAAAGCTGCTGTCAAATTTGAGATGTTGATTTTTTAAAAAGAGGCGTTGAAGTATCTAAATATTTCAAGGGTTCTCCAAGGATTTTCAGTGTGAGAGTTTGAAGAGCAGTAGACTCTTAAGTCTGGCCCTTCTGTTCATCTTTCTCTCATCAACTAAGCAACAATAAGGGCAGAAAGGAATAAGAAAGGCAGCCACAGAATGGCCCCAGAAGCAACAGGGAAGATGGATTAGGGAAAGGCAGTCAAACCTCTTCCTTTTAAGGCTGAAAGTATTTATTTGCTGATCTATATGTCTGTGTATCTATCTATTGGTATCTAGATATATAACAATGTGAAACTCCAGGGCATATATATAGATATTTATATCATGTTCTATGTATGTGTTTGTGTGTATTAGTATATATTACATATACATACAAACTCACATATATCATGTGATATGTCATATGTACATGTGTGTACACATCTATATATATTTCAGACTCAGAATTTCAAATCTTTTGAGAGCTCACCTCGCAGAGTTGCTGTCTTTTTCAGATTTAGTTGTCTTCTAGTTTGTACCATGTTGCAGAAATTCTACAAGCAGATGTCACTGAAAAGTAAAAAATATCCCTTTTCTATTACTTGTTAATTCTGTGAACTTGAGGATACAATTACTCTATTGAGCATGAATTCCTTCACCTATGAAATAGAACTCATAATACCAACTCTTTAAGGTAAGGATTACATAAAATAATATGTTAAAAAGAAACTGGTCATGATAGATGAGCTCAAAAAATAGTTTTTATAATTAATTTTTCTATTATGAGTATGTCTATTACTAATAGTAGTGTTTAAGTAAGTGGAATTTATCAGGCAAAATGTTGACTAAAATGGACTAACTTTATTATGGTTTATATATTTACTTGGGCTTCCCAGGTGGCTCAGTGATAAAGAATCTACCTGCCAAACAAGAGATACAAGTTTGATCCCTGGGTTGGGAAGATCCCCTGGAGAAGGAAATGGCAACCCACTCCAGTATTCTTGCCTGGGAAATCCCATGGACAGAGAGACTTAGCGACTAAACAGCAACGGCATATATTGACTTATATTACTCAAGTTTCTTGAAACTATCCATAAAGCAAAGTTGCTATTAATTTACAAATATATTTCTATTCTGAGTCTTAAATTATAATTTTTTCTCTAAGCAATTCTTATCCACATTGGTAAGGATAGGCAAAGTCAGTGTAGGTGAGTGGAAAAGAGCAAGACCATCAGAGCTTAATATTTTTAGCCTTTGCCTATAACTAGCCCTTAGTAGTTAATGGGAGAGGCAAGAACATTTATTTTAAAAAATAGACTCCAGAGGTTGCCTTAGGAGAGTTTGGAAAGCATTGTAGTCTCACTTGTTCTAATGTTTATTAAAATGACACAAAAATCCTATGCCTACTTTGATCTTGACTCAAGAGAATGTCATGAAATTGTCACCAAATGAATCAAATCAACTCTGTATTTGTCCACTTGGGTGCATCTTGCAGACAGGTGAGAAGGAGGAAGAGGAAAGATTCTATGGCATACATCTTTTTTGAAAGTGTAATATCAACTAGATGTTGGAGAGAAAATACATTATACACCCTGGCATTAGTAGTCAATGTCCATCTAATTATAAGAGCCTCAGGAACCTGGTATTCTGTTTGACATCAAACATGTTAAAGGCTCACCCTACTATAATATTCTCTGAGGATTTGGTCAGATCATTTTCTTGCCTCAAATATTTAATTGAACCAGTTGTGGATAATGAGGTCAGCTTCTTGACATTTCACAAGTAGTTTTCACACTGAATTATCCTTAATCATGAGTTATATGTCATCTGTGGCCTACAGCACAGGCTGATGGGAGTTTGGTGGGACAGTCCATGAAAATTTGTTGTTGTTGTTCAGTCACTAAGTCATGTCTAACTCTGCGACACCATGGACAGCAGCAAACCAGGCTTCCCTGTTCTTCACCATCTCCCAGAGTTTGCTCAAATTCATGTCCATCGAGTTGGCGATGCCATCCAACCATCTCACCTTCTGTGACCCCTTGTCTTCCTGCCCTCAGTCTTTCTGAGCATCAGGGTCTTTTCCATTGAGTCAAGTTTTCACATCTGTCTGCTTCTTGACAGCTCACAAGTAGTTTTTACACTGAGTTTTGCTTAACTATAAGTTATATGTCATCTTTGGCCTTCAGTACAGGCAGATGAGAGATTAGTAGGACAGTACATGAAAATTTGTTTTTGTTGTCAGTTTAGCTATTATATATAGCTTGGACCTTTGTCAGCAAAGTGATGGCTCTGCTTTTTAATGCACTGTCTAGGTTTGCCATAAGTTTTTCTTCCAAGGAACAAGTGTCTTTTAATTTCATGGCTGCAGTCACCATCCTCAGTGATTTTAGAGATCAAGGAAATAAAATATGTCACTGTTTCCACTTTTTCCCAAACTATTTACCATGAAGTGATGGGACCAGATGCCATGATCTTAGTTTTCTGAATGTTAAGTTTTAAGCCAGCTTTTTCACTCTCCTCTTTCACCCTTATCAAGAGGCCCTTTAGTTCCTCTTCACTTTCTGCCATTAGAGTGATATCATCTGCATATCTGAGGCTGTTGATATTTCTCCTGGCAATCTTGATTCCAGCTTGTGAGTCATCCAGCCTGGCATTTCACATAATGTACTCTGCATATAAGTTAAACAAGCAGAGTGACAGTATAACACCCTTGATGTACTCCTTTCCCTGTTTTGAATCAGTCTGTTGTTCCATGTCCAGTTCTAAATCTTGCTTCTTGATCTGCATACAAGTTTCTGTGGAGACAGGTAAGGTGGTCTGGAATCTCCATCTCTTTTAGAATTTTTCATAGTTTGTTTGTGCCACACAGCTAAAGGCTTTATTATAGTCAATGAGGCAGAACTAGATGTTTTTCTGGAATTCCCTTGCTTTTTCTATGATCCAACGGATGTTGGAAATTTGATCTCTAGTTCCTCTGCCTTTTCTAAACTCTAAGCCTTTCTAAAGCCAGTACATCTGAATGTTTTCAGTTCACATATTATTGAAGCCTAGGTTAAAGAGTTTTGAATATTATCTTGCTAGCATGTGAAATCGGAGAAGGTGATGGCATCCCACTCCAGTATTCTTGCCTGGAAAATCCCATGGATGGAGGAACCTGGTAGGCTGCAGTCCATGGGGTCGTGAAGAGTCAGACACGACTGAGCGACTTCACTTTCACTTCTCACTTTCATGCATTGGAGAAGGAAATGGCCACTCACTCCAGTGTTCTTGCCTCGAGAATCCCAGGGATGGGGGAGCCTCATGGGCTGCCATCTGTGGGGTTGCACAGAGTCGGAAACGACTGAAGCGACTCAGCAGCAGCAGTAGCAGCATGTGAAGTGAACGCAGTTGTATGGCAGTTTGAACATTCTTTGGCATTGCCTTTCTTTGGGCTTGGAATGAAAACTGATCTTTTACAGTCCTGGGACTACTGCTAAATTTTCCAAATTTGCTGACATATTGAGTACATCATTTTCACATAATCATCTTTTAGGATTTGAAATAACTCCTCTGGAATTCCATCACCTCCCCTGGCTTTGTTCATAGTAATGCTTCTTGTGGCTCACTTGACTTCATACTCCAGGATGTCTGGCTCTAAGTGAGTAACCACACCATCATGTCCTGCCAACCAAAGCAAGACCCAGTGATCACCACAGCCAGTCCCTCCCATTAGGAAACTTGCACCACCCTCTTACCCTTATGCATCAGAGGGCATTCAGAGGTAGAAAGAACCACAGTGCCATGGCAGCCAGTATGAAAAAAACCACAATCATAGAAAGCTAACTAAAATGATCATTGAGCCTTATGTAACTCAATGAAACTATGAGCTATGCAGGTTCAGGGCCACCCAAGATGTACAAGACACGGTGGAGAGGACTGATAAAATGTGGCCCACTGGAAAAGGGAATGGCAAACCACTCCAGTTTCCTGCCCAGAGAACCCCGAAAATAGAATGAAAAGGCAAAAAGGTATGACTGTAAGATGAGCCCCCATATTGATAGCTGTCCAATACGCCACTGGAGAGAGTGGAGAAAATGCCTCCAGAAAGAATGAAGAGGCTGGACCAAAGTGGAAACAATACTCGGTCGTGGCTATGTCTTGTGATGAAAGTAAATTCTGAGGCTGTAAAGAACAATATTGAATAGGAACCTGGAGTATTAGGTCCATGAATCAAGGTAAATTAGACCTGGAAAACAGGAGATGGCAAGAGTGAATATCAACATCTTAGCAGTCAGTAATGGAGAAGGCAATGGAACCCCACTCCAGTATTCTTGCCTGGAAAATTCCATGGACGGAGGAGCCTGGAAGGCTGCAGTCCATGGGGTCGCTGAGGGTAGGACATGACTGAGCGACTTCACTTTCACTTTTTACTTTCATACATTGGAGAAGGAAATGGCGACCCACTCCAGTGTTCTTGCCTGGAGAATCTCAGGGACAGGGGAGCCTGGTGGGCTGCCATCTATGAGGTCACACAGAGTCGGACATGACTGAAGTGACTGAGCAGCAGCTATCAGTAAACCAAATGAACAAGAATGGGTGAATTTGATTCAGATGATCATTGAATTACTATTACTGTGGGCAAGAATCCCTTAGAAGAAATGGAGTAGCCCTCATAGTCAATAAAATAGTTCAAAATGCAGTGCTTGGGTGCAACGTCAATAACAACAGATTGATCTCAGTTCCTTTCCAAGGCAAATCATTCAGCATCAAAGTAATCCAAGTCTATCCCGCAACCACTAATGCCAAAGAAGCTCAAGTTGAACAGTTTATGAAGACCCCCAAGACCTTCTAGTATTAACATCAAAAAAAGGTATCCTTTTCATCACAGGGGATTGGAATGCAGAAGCAGGAAATCAAGAGATACCTGTAGTAACAGGCAAATTTGGTCTGGGAGTACAAATGAAGCAGGGCCAAAGCTAACAGAATTTTGCCAAGAGAATGCACTGATCATAGCAAACACTCTCTTCCAACAACAGAAGGGTAATTCTACACAAGGACATCATCCAATGGTCAATACTGAAATCAGATTGATTATATTCTTTGCCTGAGGGTGGAGAAGCTCTATACAGTCAGCAAAAACAAGACCTGGAGCTGACTGGCTCAGATCATGAGCTCCTTATTGCAAATTTCAGGCTTAAATTGAAAAAGCAGAGAAAATCACTAAGACATTCCAGTAAGACCTAAATCAAATGCCTTATGATTATATGGTAGAGGTAACAAATAGATTCAAGGGATTAGCTGTGATAGACAGAGTGTTTAAAGAACGATGGACGGAAGTTCATAACATTGTATAGGAGGCAGTGACCAAAACTATCCCCCTCAAAAAGAAATGCAAAACAGCAAAGTGATTGTCTGAGGAGGCCTTACACATAGCTGAGGAAAAAAAAGAGAAGCAGAAGGTAAAGGAAAAAGGGAAAGATTTACTCAACTGAATGCAGAGTTCCAAACAGCAAAGAGAGATAAGAAAGACTTCCTCAGTGATCAGTGTAAAGAANAAATGCAAAACAGCAAAGTGATTGTCTGAGGAGGCCTTACACATAGCTGAGGAAAAAAAAAGAGAAGCAGAAGGTAAAGGAAAAAGGGAAAGATTTACTCAACTGAATGCAGAGTTCCAAACAGCAAAGAGAGATAAGAAAGCCTTCTTAAGTGAACAGTGCAAAGAAATTGAGGAAAACATTAGGATGGGAAAGACCAGAGACATCTTCAAGAAAATTGGAGACTACAAAGGAACATTTCATGCAAAGACGGGTACAATAAAGAACAGAACTGGCAAGGACCTAACAGAAGCAGAGGAGATTAAGAAGAGGTGGCAAGAATACACAGAAGAACTATACAAAAAGGGTCCATGAAAATACTGGCCCATAAAAATGTCTTGATTACAGACTGTATTTCAGAACACTTCATTCAGGCCTTATGTCAGTGTAAATATTAGAAGGCTTGGGAGAGCTTGCAGTCTTTAGCCTGGTTAAATTGTTATTTTAACCCTTCCTTTCCCTGAGTACCATTCATGGATAGTTTAGTTCATTTGTTTTTCATGTTACTTTCCTAAAGTGAAAGTGAAGTCGCTCAGTTTCGTCTCTGACTCTCTGCGACCCCATGGACTGTAGCCTCCCAGGCTCCTCCGTCCATGGGATTCTCCAGGCAGGAATTCTGGAGTGGGTTGCCTTTTCTTTCTCCAGGGGATCTTCCTGACCCAGGGGTCAAATCCAGGTCTCCAGCTTTGGAGGCAGACGCTTTAACCTCTGAGCCACCAGGGAAGTCCCTATTTTCCTAAAGGTGTCCCACTTTACAGAAAAGGAAACCAAACAAAATGATACAAAACACAACATAATACAGCAATAACAAAAAGCAATGTGTAATCCATTGACATAGTTTGGAGTTGTGGCTTATTAATTATTTTTTAACCTCAGAAAAAAACTTAACTCTATTGCTTAGAGTTCTGTGAAAGCCCTAGGCTTTCTGTGAGCAGACTTTATCTTTTATAAAGGAATGGAGATTACAGGGAAAAAAAAACAGTTGGAGAAATCCATTTAAGTAATTTGCATATGAATAATCCCTAGGGATGTTATTTAGGCAAAAGAGTATGGCAACTTCTACAAAATGGAAGTGACGCTAAACAAGGAAAAATAATTTTATAGATTGTGCTTGAGAAAAAGTAAACTAGGAAAGGAAAGATGACGAGTCTGATTCTTTTATAAATGTCATGTACGTGGATAGTAAACGCATCAGGAGCAATTCCGTGCTTTGTTTTTCTTCAGTCATACATGTTGCTTTTTTTTGATGCATGGTGTTTCTTTCTTGATGCTGTCGGTCCCAGTTCAGATCTCCATATCCCACATTGCTTGTCTTACATTGGCTAGGTATTAAAATTACCTTATGCCATATTCTCCATGTAATCTAAAGATTTTTTCATTGTGGAACAAACTTGAAAAAACAAAATATTTCTATGAAAAGCAATTTGCTTTGCTAGGCTTCACTTGTATTCCCAGTACATTTACTATAGATTATATGAGTTTGAAAATGAGCTTTCTTCCTTGCAATCCACTCCTACTTCTGTTTGATTCTCTCGTGAAGTCATAATCCCCTGACATAAGCCTGTTACCACGGAGATTAATGTGATGGTCCAAATTTGCTATTATTTATGACTTCATTGTAAGATGGATCCAAAGAGAAATTAATCTCTGATTTCTTCACCAAATATTTGGGAAGCAATATGAAAACAGGTGAAGGTATTTCACTTGCACCTCTTAATTGGGAAATGGAAGTGTTTTCACTGGTAACAAATACAAATATCCAAGGAATAATAATTTTTAAGAATATTAAACATCTTGAAGGAAAGTTGAAATGTGAAACAGTAGGATGGATATATATGTTCCATTTTTACATAATATCTTCTGAGAGCTACAAGATAAGTTCCACCTTGAGAAGTGCAGCTGTGTCATTCTCTGAACAAGTTCCTCCTTGGTACTGCATGTTTACTTTCTTAGCAAAAGAAAGCCAAACAGTGAGCCCTCTTGGTGCATAAGCCCCTCAACCATTGAGATATTGAATTCTGATCTTTAATAAACCAACATTGATTTACTTCACTGCTTCTGTTTGCTTAGTTAAGCTCCATTGGCATAGGAAAAGGCACACATAATTTAATTAAATTACTTTTTTTTCATTTGATTTTTTATTAGTGCATAAAGTAGGGTTTAAGCATTTGGAATTTATTTTTACCAGTAAAATATCTTTCATCTTTCTTGGAGGCAAAGTTTGAAATTTCAGTTAATTTCACCCCTTACTCTCAATACATACAAAGATAAAATACAACCAAAGATCTTATTTTTGAATGTTAGATTTACTCTTTCTTTCTTGACATCAGTGTTGACTCTTGATGAATCCAGTGTAATATCTAAACAGGGCTGAGCTTTGAGATTTCCAGATTTCAGATGCCAATAAGCAACTTGATATCTAACATTTTTAGTTAGGCAACAGTTTGTTTTGTTAGAACTGAATTTTTCCTGATCATCTAGGTTAGCCATTTAATAGGTCAAAAAAGCATACTTGCAATGGTGAAGTCATCTGTCAAAGCTCAAGAAGCTGATAGGTTGACAGTTTAGGGTTATACTCAGAGATCTTAAGAATTTAATTCCACATTATCAATGCTACTTGAAAAACACTCTTCTCTTGAGTTTACTTCAAATTAGAGAGTTGAAACTTGTTTTCCTAAATAAAAGGTTAATGTTAAACTTATTTTTCATATCTAATTTTTGTTAGTTTTCTTTTTAAGACACTGGATATTTAGTTTCCAAGTGAAGGTCCTAGTTATTTCTGTGGGAAGGAAGTCAGTGAATTATTTTAGAGTGTGAGTGGGATGCATGAAATGGCTTGTGATGTTGCACTTTGAGAGGCCTAGAAGCACATAGATCTGCCAGCTTTATTGGAGAATGACAAGGTCAAAAAGCTGTGAATTCTGTTTTTCTGCACAATACACTTGTTTCTTATGACTCCCTAGTGCAGGGTTAAAAAAAGTAGTAGTATTACTTAGCTTTATGAAATTAGTCTAACCAACTGTTACAAATTTTTATGAATAGAATTCTTCTGAATTATACTGTTCAAGAGTTATTTCTCAATTAATGGAAGATATCTTTTTCTTATCTCCCAACATTTGAAGAGTAGGGAAGGGTTTTTCTCTCTATTGTTTGATGTAGGCAAGGAGGCATTTTTCCTTTAGCTGGATGGCAGCCACCTCCTCACTGTGTGGAGAACTAAGCTTGAGTGGATAGAAGAACATATAGGCAGAGTGGAGAGATGCAATCTGCCTGGGATCCTGATGAATATACGGACACGCTAAGTTAAACAGTCCTAGAACCTGAACTACTTTTGTACATAATTTTATACAAGATAATAAATAACCTTAATACAGTACTGGCCAGTTTAGTTGCCTCCCAGCTCTGTCCACCCCCATTGCCTTCTAGCCTTCTAGCACTCAACCATTGCCCTGATTCCTGGACAGAGTGAGGACCAGACTGTGGCGAAGGTTCTATTATATCCTTCATGTCTGGAGCCCCAGTTCAGAAGTTCATCCCACTGGATCCACTGAAGCTCTGGCGTTCCTCCCTAGTAGCTGCTTAGAGTGGTAATGAGAGGGTGTTAGACAAGAAAAGAGAAAGAGTTGGCAGACAGANCTGTGTATTCTTGCCACCTCTTCTTAATATCTTCTGTTTCTGTTAGGTCCAACCATTTCTGTCCTTTATCGAGCCCATCTTTGCATGAAATATTCCCTTGGTATCTCTAATTTTCTTGAAGAGATCTCTAGTCTTTCCCATTCGGTCGTAAAGAGTGAGACACAACTGAACGACTGAACTGAACTGTACTGAGTGTTGATAGTAAAAGGGAAGATATTGGGACTGTTACAATCTGGAGGCTTGAACAAGAAACTCAGACCTGGAAGAGTGGCCTTGCATGGCTGGTATAAGTGATTAACAGCTCAATGGAACGACACTGCAGCTGGGATTTAGACCTGTGAGAAGAGAACTCAGCTGATGTGCAAAGTCAGAAAAGGTGTGATAAAGCTGATGATAGTCGTGTGGAAAAACTACAAAATAGAACTAGCTCCTGTTACTGGAAACAACTAGGAACAAAGCAAATCATGGATATGAGAGTAAAGTGTATCACCCCATGGAACAACTCCTAAAGAGAGTCTCAACAGTAGGTGAATAAAATCACACATCCTGAGTATATTCACCACCCTCTCTCCTTGGCCACCTCATCATTCCACAACAATATCACTTAAAGAGAAGACATGGTATGAGGGATAGAGGTTATTCATGGATTAGTAGCATAAATTCTCATTAACCAAAAATGATATAGCTACTGCTACTGCTGATTGGCCAAACTGACAGTGAAAAAAATTGACACTCTTGTGGATATAGCCCCTGAGATACCTGCTTTATGCAGAGCTGTCTTATTAGAACTCCCCTAGGACCATTGAGCTGGTCCTTGGCTTTGTCTCCTGTTCCCAAAACTTAGTTCTTTCTTTTCCCCTCTTTTCAACTGTCCCTCTCTCCCTCCCTCCTTTCCTTTCTTTCCTTCTCTCCCTTCCTTCCTTCCTCCTCCTCCTCTTCTTCATTTGCTTCCTTTCTTCTTGTGCTTTCTTCAGTCACTCAGTCGTGTCTGACTCTTTGCAACCCCATGGATCATCATCAACTCCCAGAGTTTACCCAAACTCATGTCCATCGAGTCAGTGATGCCATCTAGCCATCCCATCCTCTGTCGTCCCCTTCTCCTCCTGCCCCCAATCCCCCCCAGCATCAGGGTCTTTTCAAATGAGTCAGCTCTTCACACCAGGTGGCCAAAGTATCGGAGTTTTGGCTTCAACATCAGTCTTTCCAAAGAACACTCAGGACTGATCTCCTTTAGGATGGACTGGTTGGCTTTCCTTTGAGTCCAAGGGACTCTCAAGAGTCTTCTCCAACACCACAGTTCAAAAGTATCAATTCTTCAGCACTCAGCTTTCTTCACAGTCCAACTCTCACCTCTATACATGACCACTAGAAAAACCATAGCCTTGACAAGATGGACTTTTGTTGGTAATGTCTCTGCTTTTTAATATGCCATCTAAGTTGGTTTATTTTATATTTAAGGTTGTTTATATTTAAAAGTATTTTATTTTTTATCTAAGACAGGGTTTAAATAAGATTTTCTTCCATAGATAGCCAGTTGTTTTAGCTACATTTATTGAGAAGTTCCTCCTTTACCCCATTTGTTTACAAAACTAGTTCTTTTCATGGGATATCTGTTCTTTTCCACTGGTATATTATTAATTTTCCACTAATTACAAATATTTAGGTTTTATAGTTTTAATATAATTTTTAATATCTGAGGACAGCCAGTCCCTTAACCATCTTTTTCTTTTTCAGGAGTATTTCTACAAGCTCCCTCTTTCTCTAACAATTTATCTCAGTTATTTTATAGACATTTTTCTTTAGTTATATATCATTCATTTCTCTTATTCTTTATTATTTTTTAAAATTGAAGTATAGTTGATTTGCAATATTGCATTAGTTTGAGGTATAAACAAGGTGATTTGCATATGTGTATATATGCAAATATTTATATTCTTTTAAAAATTCTTTTCCATTATAGTTTATTGCAAGATATTTAATATAGTTCCCTGGACTATATAGTAAATCCTTGTTGTTTATCTATTTTATATATGGTATTGTACATCTGTTAATCCCATACCCCCAATTTATCCCTCCCCCAGTTCCCCTTTGTCAACGATGTTTGTTTTCTATGTCTGTGAGTCAGTTTCTATTTCATAAATTAGTTCATTTATACCATTTTTTTAGATTCCACATATAAGTAATACTATATGATATTTGTCCTGACTTCTATTAGTTTGGTAATCTCTAGGTTCATACTTGTTGCTGCAAATGGCATATTTCATTCTTTTTTATGGCTGAGTAACATTTCTCTTACTCATTTAAATATTGAACATACTTATTTTTATATGAAAAGTCTGATATTCTTCCATTTTTGGAGTCTTGTGCATATTGGCTCTCTTTTTTGTACCTCTTTTTCTTGTGAGCTTTGAGGCTTTTGAATTTGTGTTACTGTCCAGTGGAACTCTATCTAAATTACTCCTGTGAGGTATTCTTGAAGGTGTGTTCATTTAGAAGATTTGCTTCTGCCAAAGGTCCAAGGCTACCAGTAATCCAGGACAAATTTAACATAAGTCTTGGTTTAAGGTTTCAGGGATCATCCTGGAGATATGTCTGGCTCATGATTAAGAATTCACAAAGGAAACTTTGATTTTGCCCAGAGTCAAGGTTGAGAATGGAAATCTTTCTTGTCTTTTTCTAAGGACCTTATATATTCTAGTCTACTGCTACACCATGGTATAGCCCTTTGGGAAAACACCCTCTATGTAGCTATGTGCTACTAGAACTCCCATCTTGAACTCGTCCTACAGTTTAGTCTCTTGTTCCCAGCACTCTGCTTACATATTTATCAAAACAGAAACTCAGTGTACCCAGAATTGAGTACATGTCTTCAGTGTGAAAACTGCTTTGATTTCTTGTCTTTTCAAATTCTGATTTTACTTCATTATTGACCTTTGAAGTTTCCTGAGCTTTCTTGCCAACTCAGTAATTTAATGTCCTTTATTCCTCCCCTTTTTTCTTTATTTTTTTCCAGCACTTTTGTTATTTTCAAAATAGAGGGCTTAGTCTACCATGTTCCAAAATGGAAATCTTTATGAGACCAAATTTTTAAATAAATGTGAAAGGATAACTTCAAGGTTATAGACACACACATCATCTGCTCTGCCAGTAGCTATCAGACTGGTCAGATCATGTAAGCTAATCTTTTGGTGATTCTGTTTCTGTAAAATATGCTCCTCTGTCAGGGTCATTATAGGGATTGAATGAGATTCTGTAGGCTGAAGCACTAAGTATTGGACTAACTGACCTATGTTGAGCTTTCATAAATTGTTATAAATAGAAATACTATGAATTATATACCTTTCCAGATCTATAATTTTAAGAATTCTTAAATAAATCACACAAATATAAAGAGATAATCACATAAAACATACCATGGCTTGTAAAACAGCAACAGCAATACATGAATGTTTAAAATAAGGATTCCTCTTTAAAATGTTAGTTGTTAAACTGAACCACTGTAAATTAACAGTCCCCACAATAAATCCACAACTAAGACAAATTGAATAATTTGAAGATAGATCCTCTTGCTATTCCAAGTGGTGCTAGTGGTTAAAGAACCCACCCGCCAATGAAGGGAATGTAAGAGATGCAGCTTTGACCCCTGGGTTGGGATGAACCCCTGGAGAAGGGCACGGCAACCCACTCCAGTATTCTTGCCGGGAGAATCCTATGGACAGAGGAGCATGACAGGCTACAGTCCAGAAGTTGCACAGAGTTGGACACGACTGAAATGACTTACCATGCATGCCTCTTGCTAAGACAGCTCTGGAAATAGAGAAGCATTTGTCTTGTGTTTAAAATATAGAAAATTTCTAAATTTCATGAGTACCCACTAGCTCTGTGATGAGATGTTAGCTGAAACTAACAGCAGTGGCTCTAGAGTTGCCATCCAAAAACTTGGTTACTTTTTAAAATTCTTGCTAGTGTACCATCTGTGGAGTAGACTGAGCATAAGTTTAGTATACTCTGATATTTTTATCCTCCAGATTGTTTTTTTAAAAATATTTATTTACTAACTAATTTAATAAGTTCTCTAATTTTTCCTCTCTATTTGGAAGTAAGAACATTTTAATGATTACTGATTAGTTCTGGAGAAGTTAATATGTTGATAATTACAAAATATACATTTAAGGGAAAATTGTTTTGATTTTCTGGTCAATAAAGTTTAATAGTGTTTTGACACTAATTATACACATGTAAAATACAAATTAAAATGTATGCAATTATTTAGAAAAAAATTAGCTAGGTAATTGTGGGTTTCTTTAGTTTTATATTCCTAAGCCCTAGAGAAAGTTAGAATTTGACTCATTGTAACCAGAATGATCTAGCCAAATATCTATTTTCTAACAATATTCAGAATAGCCTTAGTTGAAAACATATCCCTATCTAGCTCTATTGGTCTCTGCATTAGCAGTGCATCAGAACTGTTTTATCATGATTTCCAAAAATTACAATAGAAATTAATGTGGGGTTTCAGTGCAGCCTCATGAGTAGTTCTATTTCAAGAAATAGCCTTATTTTTCAGAATACCATTATCTTTTATTGTATAATGGTCCCAAAATGCACAAAAGCCATATTATTTTTGGCAATTCCAATAAATTCAAAGAAACTCTGGTTTATGGTTTTCCATGTTTCTGTTGTGGAGAAGGCAATGGCACCCCACTCCAGTACTCTTGCCTGGAAAATCCCATGAGTGGAGGAGCCTGGTGGGCTGCAGTCCATGGAGTCGCTAAGAGTCGGACACGACTGAGCGACTTCACTTTCACTTTTCACTTTCATGCATTGGAGAAGGAAATGGCAACCCACTCCAGTATTCTTGCCTGGAGAATCCCAGGGATGGGGGAGCCTGGTGGGCTGCCGTCTATGGGGTCACACAGAGTCGGACACGATTGAAGCGACTTAGCAGAGCAGAGCAGAGCAGATATTTCTGTTGAGGAAAAACTCAAGTTAAAGATCAATAATTTACTGAGTGAGGCCTTGTGTTGTATTAAAAAATTATACATTTGAGTAAATTAGTAATGGTTATTGAGATGGTTATTGCTAAGTTTCAGTCACTTTACTAAGTGATCTATATATTATATTCTTTAAAACAACTGTTTATGAAACAGATACATATTCCTGGGTTGAACTTCCAGGCTCCAAGTTGGAGCTTATTGTATCAAGTCTTCTTTATCATATGGTGAAATGAATTACAAATGCATACTCAAGTCTCAGTTTATGTTGTTAGTTTTGTCTTAAAAATATTTTGGAGTGAATTATAAAACCTAACTGCCATTTTCCTGGCATTTTGAATGAGATTTCGTGTGTGTGTGTGTGTGTGTGTGTGTGTGGTGTGTATAGTTTTAACTGTGATATTAATTGATACTATTTTCTATTCCAAGTGTGGAAGTTATCAGCTTTAATTCTTCAGTATAAACTTTCTTTTATAAACATCACTGACATTTTATTTTGGGTTGATTAAAGTTAGCTGCCATAAGGTTTATGTGATAACTCTGAAGCTTCAATATCAGAGCTTAATTATAACAAAAGAGACTATTGTGAAGTTTTAAGTATGAGTGTTTCTTTCATATTGATCAAGTAAGAGCTCCTGAGTGATTAATCTTAATGAGAGTTCACAGAGTGACCAATTGCTTCTAATATTCTCTTATGGCCAGATTTTGTTTTCTGAGAATAGGTCACAAAAAAGAAACCTAATAATAATCTTTGAAAAACTTCTCCTTTTGTCTTGCCTGAGGTTTATTTAGCAGAAATGTTAACATTCTAAGGTCATTTTGGAAAGTTGTACATAAAACCTGATGTTTAAGAATTGAAAGTGAGGAATTACCACTTACTAGTTTTATGATTCTGCTCAATTCAGAGAACCTGCTTTTGTTTTCTTAAAGTATTTTTTCAAGTTTTATTTACTTTTTACTTTAATTTTTGGTCATATCCTGCAGCATATGGGATCTTAATTCCTCAGCCAGGGATAGAACCTGCAGCCCTTGCATTGAAAGCCAGAGTGTTAACCACTGGACTGCTGGGGAAGTCTCCAAGTCAGAGAATCTTCTCAAAGTCTTATTTTGCTCTATAAAGTACTCATTGTTCCTACACATGGATGCTATTGAAGGTATAAATTAATATATATGATAAGGGCTTCTCTGATAGCTCAGTTGATAAAGAACCTGCCTGCAAGGAGACCCTGATTCTATTCCTGGGTTGGGAAGATCCACTGGAGAAAGGATAAGCTACCCACTCCAGTATTCTGGCCTGGAGAATTCCATGGACTATATAGTCCATGGGATCGCAAAGAGTTGGACACAACTAAGTGACTTTCACTTTCACTTTTAATATATGTGGAAGCATTTAATAAGTGATTAAGTGCTATACAAAAAATAAGAGCATGTTTACCAACAATTGTAATACTAGTTTGGTTCTGAGAATCTTGGAGTGACTTGCTTATTTCAGTATTTAAATCATACCTATTTTTCAGTATCATTCTTTAAGCTGCAAAAAAGTAAAGAAAAAAAGACAGAAAAGGAAACTTGTATACCGTGGGAAATTCATTGTATTTCAAGAAAAATCCTTTTATTATTAAATTTAAACTTGAATCTCTTAGTCGATTATTGATTGTTAATATATATATTTCATTGAAGAATAATTGACTTATAGTGTTTCAGGTGCACAACAAGGTGATTCAGTTATACAAATATATATATATCATTTTTGACATTATTTTCCATTGTAAGTTATTATATTGACAGTGGTTCCCTATGCTATACAGTAAATTAGATTACTTTATTGATTATTGTATAACTATTTTTTAATTAGATATCTAGCATTCTTTTCATAGTCAAACAAGTAGAATCAAAATGTCATTTTTTTTTTAGTTAGGCAAAAATTCATGTTTTCTAAAATATATATATTGTACATATATATATACAAAAGTTTTTCTAGTACACTTGATAAAGGCTTGAGAAATAATATTAAAAAAGAAAAAACAAGATATGGAGAAACTGGAGAACACTAAATGAAATGGGAGCACTGAATATGAAATAGAAAAAGTGAAACAACTGGATTAAAGGAAATGATCACCATACAGTCCAGTTGTTTTTAAACATGACTGCTTATCATAAACATATCTGGAGCTCTGGGGAAAAAAGCAATATCTGAGCATTTGTAAAAAAAATTTCAAGGNACAAGATATGGAGAAACTGGAGAGCACTAAATGAAATGGGAGCACTGAATATGAAATAGAAAAAGTGAAACAACTGGATTAAAGGAAATGATCACCATACAGTCCAGTTGTTTTTAAACATGACTGCTTATCATAAACATATCTGGAGCTCTGGGGAAAAAAGCAATATCTGAGCATTTGTAAAAAAAATTTCAAGGTAATGATATGAATCTGTATTTTAAAAAGTGATTACAGATTTTTCTATTAGATCCTAGTTTTAGTTATATAGAGTTCTATTATTTTTCTGTTGACTGATCAAAATACAATAAAATTAAATGAGTAATAGCTACATAATCACAATAGTAAAAGATGTTCATCAGTTTTCACAATCAATAGCTATATGAAAAATTATAGGTAATTACAGTTGCAAACCATAATGGGAACATGATTAACTTAACAATATAAAATAATTACATACAATTTAGGGGGATCAAACAAAATGATGTGGTAAGTGGAAGTGCATACATGCGCATATTTTCACCCACCCAGCCAGTCTATGTCTTTTCGTTGGTTCATTTAATCCACTTACATTTAAAGTAATTATTGATATGTATGATCCTATTACTGTTTCTTAATTGTCTTGAGTTTATTTTCTGTAGGTCTTTTCCTTCTCTTGTGTTTCCTGCCTAGAGAAGTTCCTTTAGCATTTGTTGCGAAGCTGGTTTGGTGGTGCTGAATTGTCTTAACTTTTGTTTGGAAGTTTTTGATTTCTCCATCAAATGTGAAGGAGAGTCTTGCTGGGTAGAGTATTCTTGGGTTTTAAGTTCTTCTCTTTCATTACTTTAAATATATCTTGCCATTCTCTTCTGGTTTGTAGAGTTTCTATTGAGAAATCAACTGACAGCCTGATGGGAAGTCCCTTTTATGTTACTTGTCATTTTCCCTAGTTGCTTTCAATATTTTATGTCTGTCTTTAAATTTTGTCCGTTTCATTATCATTGTCTCAGTGTGTTCTTCTTGGGTTTATTTTGCTATTGATTCCTTCTAATTTATTATTCATCTCTGTTTGTTCTGTAGTTCTTCTAGTTCTTTGGTAATCATTTCTTGCATCTTCTCAATCCTTGCCTCCATTCTTTTCCTAAGATCCTGGGTCATCTTCACTATCATTATTCTGAATTATTTTTTCTGGGAGGTTACCTATCTCCACTTCATTTATTTGTTTTTCTGGGGTGATATCTTGTCCTTTTATCTAGGACATTGCTTTCTGCTTTTACATCATGATTTACTTTCTGTAATATGGTTTTTGTTTTAGCCACCATGAGACTGTGCTTCTTCTGTCTACCCTCTGATGGATGAGGCTAAGAGGCTTGTATTAGCTTCCTGATGGGAGGGACTGGCCATGGGAAAAACTGGGTCTTTCTCTGGTAGGCACGGCCTTGCTCAGTAAAGCTTTAATCCAACCATCTGCTGATGGGTGGAGTTTTACTCCCTCCCTGGTAGTTGTTTGGCATGAAGAGACCCAGTCCTGGGGTCTACGGTAAGGTTAATGGCGAACTGCAAGAGAGTTTATGCCAAGAGGGACCTTCCAATGCTCCCGTCCCTGTGGTGGGCTCCTGTCAACCCATGCCTCCACAGGGGGACCTCCAACAGTAGCAGGTAGTTTTGGTTCAGTCTCCTGTAAGATCTCTGCTCCTCTCCTTTGGGTCTTGGTGCACGCAAAATTTTGTTTGTACTCTCCAAGACTGGAGTCTCTGTTTCCCTCAGTCCTCTAGAACACCTACAGTCAAATTCCACTGGCCCTCAAGGCCAGATTTCCTGGGGATTCCCAATCCCTTTATCTGATCCCCAAGCTAAGAACCTTGATGTGGGGTTCAGAACATTCACAACAGTGTGAGAACTTCTTTGGTATTATTATTCTCCAGTCTGTGGGTCACCCATCCACCTGGTATGGGATTTGATTTGATCTTGACTGCGTCCCTCCTACTGTCTTGCTGTGGCTTCTTCTTTGTCTTTGGATGAGGGTATCCTTTTTTTGGTGGGTTCCAGAGTCCTTCTATCAGTGGTTGTTCAACAGCTAGTTGCAATTTTGGTGCTCTCAACAGGAGGAGATGAGCACACATCCTTCTTCTCCACAATCTTGAACCAGAAGCCTCAGTTATTGATTTTAGAGAGAGTGGGGAAAGAAGGCTTAGAACAATAGAGTGTTTCCTTCATCTATGAAAGGAAGAAGGAAAGACTTTTTGGCGTCTCATTTTAAACTTACTTGTCATTTATACAAACAACAAAGTTCTGTTTCAAAATATAACTGTAATTTTCAGCTAACTGGGCCTGATATGTTTTCTTGATTTGACTAAAAATAACTATAATCTTTATTTTTAATAACAAATTATAAACTCTATCCTTCTACTTCAAATGCAAAAATTTTGATGTTTTCTTGGGTGCCTTTTTCATAAATAAAGTTGATATGTTGATAAAAGTAAAAAGAAAAATTTCAAGAAGCTAAAATATCAGATTTTTCTATAGACTTGGCTGACTAATTTCTTTTTGACAGGGGTCTTGCTATAAACTTTAACTTTGTTACTTAACCTAGTGTCTTCCTCTCAAAGGAAATGCACTGATGAGGAATCCATATAAAATTAAAATTCTATTTCTAAAGGGCAAGAAGCTACAAGTGCCACAGAAGTTAATCAGAAGTGATAGACACAGATAGGTATTACCATCACATTAGAATGGGCACAAATCAGGAGGAACTTTATCTCATCAAGTCCAAGACTATGTCTGGGCATTATAATTCTTAAATCAAAATTCATTCTTAGCCTCATATAAAAATTGCATACCTTTAATAGTTTGAACAAAGATATTAGGTTTGAGCAAAGATATTACCAAAATATGAAGTAATAAGAGGATTTGCATTTAATGTAAATTATTCTGAGGGAAGATCATTGGCCTAAATTGCTGGAGAATTAGGCTAGTTCTGACTTTACCTAGCTGCCGTGTAACCTGAAGTAGCAGCTTCTCTGTGCCCTGGTTTTCTAACCTGGAAAATGGGAGTTTGGATTTTTCCCCTCATCTTCTTTGATGATACCATCTATGTTTATAACATGCTCCATTTAGTACCATTTCTCATTCCATTCAGTGATTCTTAATGAGAGTGCTCCCTGTCCCCACCAGGTTGAGAATTGCCATTAGATAGTCTCTAGCATCACTCAGAGCTATTAAACTCTGTGTATCCCAACTCAAGAAAGGTCAAGAGTTCACTGTTAAGCTTTTAGGCCACTACTTATTCAATGTCTTTCATATTGCTTTCATGTAAGAATGATTAGTACTTTTGTCAGGAGGATGCCTCTGATATTAAACTATCATTTTTTCGTATTACAAATAGCTTAATTTTCTCTTCAGTGTGTCAGATACAGGTCCCAAAAGTCAGCTTTAAGGATGCCTTCTGTATAGTGTAAGCAGTTTGGGATCTATAGAGCTAACTTCTCATTTTGAATCAGCAATGAGAAATAGCTTATTCAGTGCCTAAATTAGCATTGATAAACTTTTACATTTATACAGAGGGATCCAAGGAAGGTGTAAGAGAACATTATAAACTTTCATTACAGATTTATTTTAGCCAGTATTTTAATTTCTATTTTTAAAGGATTTTAATTTGGGGGGTGGACTTTGCAGTGAAAATACTATTGTTAAAATAAGTGATTTCATTGCCAAGTCCTTCTAACCCTAATTATAAGCTATTGGTTGAATGTCCAAAATTAATTATAATTATTGCTGTGAAGAGAGGAAGGAAACAGAGCAATGTTGCCATTCACTAGGTATCTTTATCTGAAAGGATATTTAGGAAGTGAGCCAGCACTGCTCCACTGCTATTAAAAGAAAGCAGTCAATTTGACTTTGTCATTCGGAAAGAAAAAATATTGGCCTTTAAGATTTGCTTTGCCTGTAGATTGAGGTGCACTTATCTCTTCCTTTCCTCATTTTCCATACTCTTAACATTTCCACAAAAGAAATAAATTTGCACTGTTCAGAAGGAATGAGAATGTAAGAAACTCTTCTGGCCTCTGTTCCTGTTTCTTTTAGGAGATAGAAGGCGTGGTTTCCCCGAAGAGTGATATCTGGAGATGTGTTTGCTTCTCTCACTTAGAGCTGTTTGCCTTCAGGAGTCTGAGCTCTGAGCTTGCTCTTATTTCCATGGTTAGCACCCAGTAAATGGATCAGACTCCATATCTGTCTCTGTCTTTGCTCTAAGGGCTCAATGGGTATAAGCCTACAGTTGTGATCAAGAGGGATGTCTCTATAGACCTTTGCTCTTCTTTAAATGGCTCTCTGAAAGTCCAGACTTTGGGACAGTGGTGAGATCGAGGGGAAGATATTAGGAGGCCAGAGGTTGGTCACATGTCCAAATCACAGAGGTGCCTTAATTTCTATCAGTTTGATTCCCTATTTCTCAATTGCTTTGACGTTTGGATGTAATATTAGAATGTGAACAATTATCATCCTTAAAACCTAATAATTTATTTTGCTAAGTTATGAACAAGAGACAAATTATTACTATCACAGATGTCTGCTTTATTTATTACAAACCTATACATTAATCCATTCTAGCTTTTTGCTTTATTATAGATGTTCTAAGAGTAGTTTTAGGTGTTTTTTTTTTTAAAATCATAAATGTGTGTGGTTTATGTCAAAGGCTTTTCCTGCATCTATTGATATGACCACAAGATTTAATATTTTTAGTCTGTTGTTGTGATGGATTACATTACTTGATTTCTTTTATAATTTTATTTATTTATTTGCATAGCTATTTTTGTCTAAGCTGGGTGTATATTGCTGCGTGGGCTTTTTTTCTAGTTGTGTCAAGCTGGGGTACTCTAGTTGTGGTGTGCAGCCTGCTTATTGGGGTGACCTCTCTTGTTGCAGAGCACAGGCTCTATAGCATGTGAGTTTCAGTAGTTGCAGTGTTGGGCTCAGTAGTTGTGGTTCTCAGACTCTAGAGCACAGGCTCAATAGTTGTGATGCACAGGCTGAGTTGCTCGGTGGAATGTGGGATCTTCCTGGACCAGGGATCAAACTTATGTCTCCTGCATTGGCAGGTGGATTCTTTAACACTAAGCCACCTAGAAGGCATTTTTATACATTCAATTCATTTCAGTTCAGTCGCTCAATCACGTCCGACTCTTTGCGACCCCATGGACTGCGGCACGCCAGGCCTTCCTGTCCATCACCAACTCCCAGAGTTTACTCAAACTCATGTCCATTGAGTCAGTGATGCCATCCAACCATCTCATCCTCTGTCATCCCCTTCTCCTCCCGCCTTCAATATTTCCCATCATCAGGGTCTTTTCAAATGAGTCAGTTCTTTGCATCAGGTGGCCAAAGTATTGGAGTTTCATCCTGAACATCAGTCCTTCCAATGAACACTCAGGACTGATCTCCTTTAGGATGGACTGGCTGGATCTCCTTGCTGTCCAAGGGACTCTCAAGAGTCTTCTCCAATACCACAGTTCAAAAGCATCATCCAACACCACAGTTCAAAAGCATCAATTCTTCGGCATTCAGCTTTCTTTATAGTCCAATTCTCACATCCATACATGACTACTGGAAAAACCATACCTTTGAGTAGATGGCCCTTTGTTGGCAAAGTAATGTCTCTGCTTTTTAATATGTTGTCTAGGTTGGTCGTAGCATTTCTTCCAAGGAGCAAGCATATTTAATTTCATGGCTGCAGTCATCATCTGCAGTGATTTTAAAGCCCCCCCCAAATAAATTCTGACACTTTTTTCACTGTTTCCTCATCTATTTGCCATGAAGAGATGGGACCAGGTGCCATGATCTTAGTTTTCTGAATGTTGAGCTTTAAGCCAACTTTTTCACTCTGCTCTTTCATCAAGAGGCTTTTTAGTTCCTCTTCACTTTCTGCCATAAGGATGGTGTCATCTGCATCTCTGAGGTTATTGATATTTCTCCTGGCAATCTTGATACCAGCTTGTGCTTCATCCAGGCCAGCGTTTCTCATGATGTACCCTTCATATAAGTTGAATAAGCAGGGTGACAATATACAGCCTTGACATACTCCTTTTCCTATTTGGAACCTATTATACATTGTACTCGGAGAAGGCAATGGCACCCCACTACAGTACTCTTGCCTGGAAAATCCCATGGGTGGAGGAGCCTGGAAGGCTGCAGTCCATGGGGTCCCTGAGGGTCGGACACGACTGAAGACTTCACTTTCACTTTTCACTTTCATTCATTGGAGAAGGAAATGGCAACCTACTCCAGTGTTCTTACCTGGAGAATCCCAAGGATGGGGAGCCTGGTGAGCTGACATATATGGGGTCGCACAGAGTCGGACACGACTGAAGTGACTTAGCAGCAGCAGCAGCATACATTATACTCTACTAAAAGATATTATAAGATATTGCCTGTAACTCTCTGCCGTGAAATACATGCTTTTTGGTTATCTATTTTAAATATATTATTTAAATCTCTTAATCTCGTACCCCTAACTTGCCCTTGCTCCCTTTTGGTAAACACAAATTTGTTTTTTATGTCTATGAGTCTGTTTCTGTTTTGCAAATCCATTAATTAGTATTATTTTTTAGATTCCACATGTAACTGATATTATGCAGTATTTGTTTTTCTCTGTCTGACTTAACTTTCACTAAGCATACTATTCTCTAGGTCAATCCATACTGCTGCAAATGATGAGATTTCATTCTTATTATGGATGAATAGAATGTCATTGTATATTTTATATTACGTCTTCTTTATCCATTTGTCTGTTGGTGGGAACTTGGGGTGCTTCCATGTTTTGGCTATTGTAAACATTGCTTCAGTAAACATTGGAGTACCTGTATCTTTTTGAATTGATATTTTCATATTTTTCAAATATATACCTAGGGGTGGAATTACTGTATCATATGGTAGTTCTACTTTTAGCTTTTTGAGGAACCTCCGTACTGTTTTCCGTAGTTGCTGCACCAAGTAACGTTCCCACCAACAGTGTACAGGGGCTCCTTTTCTCCACATCCTGATGTTAGTCATTTGTAGTCTTTTTAATGAAAATCATTCTGACAGGTATGATATGATATCTCTTTGTTGCTTTGATTTGCATTTCTCTGGTAATTAGCATTGTTGAGCATCTTTTCATGTGCTTGTTAGTCATTTGTATGTCTAGAAAAATGTCTGTTCAGGTCTTCTGCATGTTTTTAGTTGAGTTTTGGGATTTTTTTAATATTAAGTTTTATTAGTTGTTTGTGTATTTTGCATATTAACCTCTTGTCAGTCATATGAGTTTTAAATCTTATTTTCCATCCTGTAGGCTTTCCATTTTGTCAATGATTTTCTTGGCTTTCTTAAAAGCTTTTAAGTTTAAACTTGTTCATTTTGCTTTTATTTCTTTTGCCTCAGGAGACAGTTCCAAAAAATTTATGTCAAGAATGTCTTTCTGTATTCTCTTCTAGGAATTTTATGGTTTCAGGTCTTACATTTAGGCCTTTAATACCTTTTGAGTTTATTTTGAGTTTATTTTTTGTATATGATATGAGAAAATGTTCTCATAAGAACAAATATGTAACAGTTTTATGTCAACAAATTGGACAATCTAGAGTAAATGGACAAATTCTAAAAACATACAACCTCCTAAGACAGAATCAAAAAGAAATAGACAGTTTGAACAAGACTGATCACTAGTAGTAAAATTAAGTTTGTAATCAAAAAAAACTTCCAGCAAACAAAGTCCAGGACTGGATAGCTTTACAGAGGAATTTTACCAAACAGAAAAAAGAACTAGTGCTTATCTTTTTCAAAATGTTGCAAAAAATTGTTGAGGACAGTGCACTGCCAAATTCATTCTGTGAGACCACCATTACCCTGATGCCAAACCCAAAAAGACTACAATATCTTTACGGACAATATCTTTGATGAATATAGATGCCAAAATTCTCCACAAAATATTAGCAAGCCAAATCCAACATAATATAAAAAGGATCATACAGAATGATCAAGTGGGATTTATTAAAGAAATGTAAGAATAGGTCAACATTCACAAATCAATCAATGTGATAGGAAAAATAAAAATCACATGATAATCTCAGTAGATACAGAAAAACACTTGACAAAATTCAACATCCATTCATGATAAAAACTCTTATCAGAGTAGGTATAGAGGGAATATATCTCAACATAATAAAAGCCATTTATACATTTAGGACAAACCAATAGCTAACATCATACTCAGTGGTGAAATGCTGAAAGTTTTTCCTTTAAACTCAGGACCAAGAAAAGGAAGCTCACTCTTATATTTAACATAGTATTGGAAGTCCCAGCCACATCAATCAGACAATAAAAAGAAATACATGGCATCTATATTGGAAGGGAAGAAGTAAAATCGTCAGTATTTGCATATGACATAGTATAGATACTTCATATAGAAAGCCCACAGTATTCAGCCAAGAAGTATTAGGACTAATAAATGAATTCAGAAAAGTTTCAGGATACAAGATTAATGTACAGAAATCTATTTCTTTTGTATACACTTATAATTAACTCTTGGAAAGAGAAAGTTTAAAAACATAGTTACATTTAAAATTGCATCAAAATGAATTAAATAACTAGTCATAAACTTATCTAAGGAGATGAAAGACATATACTCTGAAAACTATAAAACACTGATGAAGGAAATTGAAGATAATACAAAGAAATGGAAGGATATACTGTGCTCTTGAATTGGCAGAATTAACATTGTTAAAATGGCCATAGTACTCAAAGAAATCTATAGATTTAATGCAATTCCTATCATAAAACACATGATGTTTTTCACAGAACCAGAATAAGTAATCCTAAAATTCACATGGAACCACAGAACACCCCTAAGTTGCCAATAAATCTTTAGAGAAAGGAACAAAGTTGGAGGTATTATGCTCCCAGTCTTTAGACCATACTGCAAAGCTACAGTAATCAAAACAAGTTGGTACTAGCACAATAACAGACACATAGGTTAGTGGAACAGAATAGAGTCCCAAGAAATAAAGCCACACACCTATGGTCAATTAACCTATGAAATAAAGAGGAAAGAATATGCAATGGCGAAATGACAGTCTATTCAACAAGTCATGCTGGGAAAACTGGACAAATACATAGAAAATAATGAAATTAGAATATTTCCTTATAGTAATTAATTTTTAAATATTGAACCAGCTTTATATATCTGAGATAAATCCCTCTTGGTTGTGGTATATTAATTATTTTTACATTTTTTGTATTTTATTTTTAATATATTGCTGAGAATTTTTGCATCTATGTTCATGAGAAATATTGATCTGTAGTTTTCTTTTCTTTTAATGTCTTTATCTGGTTTTGGTATTGATGTAAAGCTGGTTATAGAATGAGGTAGGAGGTATGCCCTTTATTTCTATTTTCAGAAGAGATTGTAGAGAACTGATATAATTCTCCCTTAAATGTTTGGAAGAATTCCCCAGTGAACCCATCTAGGTTCAGTTCAGTTCAGTTGCTCAGTATTGTCCGACTCTTTGCAACCCCATGAACTACAGCATGCCAGGCCTCTCTGTCCATCACCAACTCCTGGAGTTCACTCAAACTCACGTCCATCAAGTTGGTGATGGCATCCAGCCATCTCATCCTCTGTTGTCCCCTTCTCCTCCTGCCACCAGTCCCTCCCAGAATCAGAGTCTTTTCCAGTGAGTCAACTCTTCACATGAGGTGGCCAAAGTACTGGAGTTTCAGCTTTAGCATCATTCCTTCCGAAGAACACCCAGGACTGATCTTCTTCAGAATGGACTGGTTGGATCTCCTTGCAGTCCAAGGGACTCTCAGGAGTCTTTTCCAACACCACAGTTCAAAAGTATCAATTCTTCAGCTTTCTTCACAGTCTAACTCTCACATCCACACATGACTACTGGAAAAACCATAGCCTTGACTAGACAGACCTTTGTTGGCAAAGTAATGTCTCTGCTTTTGAATACTCCATCTAGGTTAGGTGCACTCTGTTTGGAAGGGTATTAATTGTTGATTCAGTTTTGCTAATGTGAATAGGCCTATTCAGATCATCTGTTTCTCCTTGTGTGAGTTTTGGCAGATTGTGTCTTTCTAGGAATTGGTCCATCTAAGTTATCAATTTTGTGGACATAGAGTTGTTCATAGTATTCCTTTATAGTCCTTTTTATTTTCATGAGATTTTGGTGGTCTCATTTCTGATAATTAGTAATTCGTGTCTTCTTTCTTTCTTTCTTTCTTTTTTTTAGTTAGCTTGTTTAGAGGCTTATCAATTTCATTGATCTTTTCAAAGAAGCAGCTTTTGGTTTCCTTGAGTTCTGTTGACTTCCTATTTTCCAATTTCATTGATTTCTGCTCTAATTCTTATTATTTCTTTTTCTTTTTCTTTTTTTTTTTTATTTATTTTGGTTTTAATTTGCTCTTCTTTTTCTAGTTTCCTGTGACGGAAGCCTAGAAATTGAATTCCTTTCTTTCTTCTTTTCTAATGCACACATTCACTCCTATAAATTTCCTTCTAAACACTTCTTTCACTGCATTCCATATATTTCGATAAGTTGTGTTTTAATTTTCACTTAATTCAAAATATTTCAGAATTTCTCTTGATATTTCTTTTAATTCATTTATTTTTTAACATCAAAAACATTTTGTATTGGGATATAGCCAATTAACAGTGTTGTGATAGTTTTAGGTAAACAGCAAAGGGACTCAACCATACATATACATATATCTGTTCTTCCCCAAACTCCCCTCTCATTCAGGCTGGCACATAACATTGAGCAGATTTTCAAGTGCTATGCAATAAGTTTTTTGGTTATCCATTTTAAATATAGCCATGTATACATGACCTTCCCAAAGTTCTTAACTATCCCTTACCCCTGGCAACCATGAATTCATTTTCTAAGTCTGTGAGTCTCTTATCCATTTTGTCAGTAGGTTCACTGTATCATTTCTTTTTGGTTTCTAGATATAAGGAATGTCATATGATGGTTCTCTTTCTCTGTCTTACTTAATTCACTAAGTATGACATGTTCTAGGTCCATCTATGTTGCTACAAATGGCCTTATTTCATTCTTTTTAATGATTGAGTAATATTCCATTGTATATATGTACCAAATCTTCTTTATCCACTCCTCTTTCAATAGACATTTGGGGAGTTTCCATGTCTTGGCTATTGTAAACAGTACTGCAATGGACACTGGGGTGCATGTATCTTTTGGGGCCATGTTTTTCTCTGGATATATGCCTAGGAGTGTGATCTCAGGGTAATATGGTAGCTCATATGACCCTACAAACTAAGATCATGGCATCTGGTCCCATCACTTAATGGTAAGTAGATGGGGTAACAACAAAATAAACAGTGACAGACTTTATTTCCTTGGGCTCCAAAATCTCTGCAGATGGTGACTGCAGCCATGAAATTAAAAGATGCTCTTCCATGTAGTCAAGGCTATGGTTTTTCCTGTGGCCATGTATGGATGTGAGAGTTGGACTGTGAAGAAAGCTGAGCACCAAAGAATTGATGCTTTTGAACTGTGGTGTTGGAGAAGACTCTTGAGAGTCCCTTGGACTGCAAGGAGATCCAACCAGTCCATTCTGAAGGAGATCAGCCCTGGGTGTTCTTTAAGGACTGATGCTAAAGCTGAAACTCCAGTACTTTGGCCACCTCATGCGACGAGTTGACTCACTGCAAAAGACTCTGATGCTGGGAGGGATTGGGGGCAGGAGAAGGGGACAACAGAGGATGAGATGGCTGGATGCATCACTGACTCGATGGACATGAGTTTGAGTAAACTCCGGGAGTTGGTGATGGACAGGGAGGGCTGGCGAGTTGCAGTTCATGGGGTCACAAAGAGTCGGACATGACTGAGTGACTGAACTGAACTGAACTGCTCCTAAGAAGAAAAGCTATGACCAACCTAGACAGTGTAATAAAAAGCAGAAACATTACTTTGCTGGTGAATGTCCATCTAGTCAAAGCTATGGTTTTTCCATTAGTCATGTATGGATGTGGGAGTTGAACCATAAAGAAGGCTGNGTTGGTGATGGACAGGGAGGCCTGGTGTGCTGTGATTCATGGGGTCGCAAAGCGTCAGACACGACTGAGTGACTGAACTGAACTGACTGAATCCTTAGTACAGAATTTAAACTGAGTTATGTAATTGACTGAGACTAAGGAATGTAGAGGACAAAAAAGTTTCTTTTTCTCTTCCTTGAGAATTTCAGACCCCCCCAGTCTCCACTTCAAGAGCCCCAGGCACCTTTCTCTTCCTTGGGGACCCTGGACTTATCAGTCTGCCTAGGAATTGACTCTCTCTGTAGATGTACTGATTTTTGCTCCCTTACACTGATAGAGAGGCAATCAGCAGCAGTTGTTTCTTCCAACCTACTCTCAGAAAAGGTGTAGTACATCACTGCCGGGAGCCAGCGTGAGAAACTCCGCCTGTAGCAAAGGTCATGAGGAAGGAGGCTTGGCATATGCAAAGGCGGGATTGAGCCTCAGGAGTCCCCCTGGAAATTCTCAAGCATCTACCCCCAAAACCAGAATCTGACTACTTTACTGCTTTATGCTTTCACTTACAGTTTTGACATTTTGGGGGCTGTCTCCCACCACCTCTCTCTCTGAGAAGGAGTTAACTTAGAGCTCCAGTTAATAAATTCTGGGGCATGAGAAGAGTGTTTCCACTTACAAACTCTGAAAGTTCTGTAGCTTGCCTGACAGGTTTGTCCAGCCACATGTGATTGTTCACAGCCTCCCAACCGTGAGAGGCACGAGATGTTCTAAACTCTCTAAATACAGATTCTTTTGAGAAGTTAGAAAATTATTAGTATAGTGGGTTGGTTAGAAATCATGTTGGTGAAGGGTTTTCATTGTTGAGCCAATATTTGCTGCTAAATCTCCACATCCCCTGCCCTTATACACATTAATGAATATAACTAACATATAGAATAAATATTAACCTTTGATAATCATGTTGAACCTTAGGCTAAGTAAATTCTTTTCTTAATTAGAACCCCCTGCATCTTCACCCTATAGGAATGCAACTTTATCTGATGCCTTTGGAGGGTGGCACCTGGTTTAAGAAAAATCACCCCTAGNATCTCCACATCCCCTGCCCTTATACACATTAATGAATATAACTAACATATAGAATAAATATTAACCTTTGATAATCATGTTGAACCTTAGGCTAAGTAAATTCTTTTCTTAATTAGAACCCCCTGCATCTTCACCCTATAGGAATGCAACTTTATCTGATGCCTTTGGAGGGTGGCACCTGGTTTAAGAAAAATCACCCCTAGAAAAAATAAGTTTTCTGGTTGACTGACCATTATCACAAAGAAAGGGTCATAAAATGTTAGCAGGCCCCCTGGACAGAAGATGATGTAAAACCCCTAAGACCTTTGTATACATTTGTATGAAGCACCTGATTTTGATCAGGTCTGCTGACCCTGTGTGACTTTGTATTGTATCTCCATGCATAACAAAAAGTGTATAAGCAGACCTGAAAGATAAAGAAATGGATCAGTTCCTGAAAAGACTGGTCTCCTCATGTCTTTCTTTCTCTCACCTTCTGGTTGAATTTCCATCTGGAGCGTGGAGGCTTACCAAGCGTACTAATTTTGCCAGGTCTTCTAAGATCTGACTGGGAGGCCTTAGTGTCTCCTCTCCATGAGGAGAACGGAAAGATGCCTGTGGCCTATATAGGTGGTGCAAACTCCTTGTCTCGGAGTTTTATTGGTTTTCCGTGTAAATCAAGTTATTCAGCCCATTTTTTCCCCACTAATTTTTCCTATTGTTTTTTCCTAATCTCTGTTTATATCTATAATTAAATAAGTTCCTTCCTAGACGCTGACTCCATCTACCCTTTGAATTACCCTGGATCCACTGGGGCTGGACCCTGGCACATCACTCTTGCTCAGTTGGTCTCTGTGGATTATGAATTTGACAGGTATCTGTGGGAATCTGTGAATTTCAGCCTTCCAGTGTAAGCCTCCCTGTCAGCCATCGTCTTTGCTAAGCATCAGGGAGTTCCTAGCACTGGGTGTCAATTTTACCTCCGGTGGGGTACTCAATGCCAGCAATACTATCTGTCCCACTTGAAAGGTAAATTAGATGACCTATCTCTAATCTGCTCTTCTTCACTGATTCTGATTATCACCCAACTTATTTGTACCATTGACAATGATATTACCTCCTTGTTTCTAGGCCTGAATCATACTCCTTTGTGAATCTGTATCCCATTTCTTGATCCATTTATATCTTCGTCCCTGTGTACTTTCTTTACTTTCATCTCTGGGTCTTGGGAATGCTGCTGCAGTGCATGCTCTCTGCATGTGGTTTTCAAAAGCTGTGTATTTCTGAGGTGTCCTAGGTGTCATACTTTCTGTCTCTTTTTGTCTATAAAGTCATGTGGACAGTGGTTCTTATGCTGGCTCCTCCAACTGATATCCCCCAACTACTATGAAAGGATCGCCCTGACTAATGTTGATCTACCATTTCTTGTCTGGACCATTTTCCATGTGGTGCTTTTACCAGTGCTCAGAGTTTATGTCTCCTGGCACTTGGGATTTTATATCTCTGATAAGAAACCTTATGGAGCACTATTCATGGCCTTTTTACTTTTTGAAAGCACTTCCAGTTGTATTTACCTGTTGATGTTGTCTTCCTGAGTGTGTCCTGATTGATTATGTTTTGTGTGTTTTTGTTGCTATTTTTTTTATTTTTGGGTGTGTGACCCCTGACATGTCCAAGGGTAGGTGTCATTTTGAGTCCAGATGCTTTTTGAATATCAGATATCAATCAGCAATAGTTTTAAGACTTGGGTTATAGAGAAAAGCCTCCACACTGGGAGGTTTCTTTATTCCCTCCTCTTTTCTGATGCCCTACAATGCTTGAGACTTTTTTTCTTTTTGGTCAGGCCTGGTTGTACATTAGTATAGAATGAGCCGAAGAATGCCACAAAAGCTGGTGTCTCCTCACACTTAGGTTTTATTTTAAGTAAAAGTTCCTATTCTTTTTACGTAGATTGACAAGGATGCTTTTGTTTTACATGTACAGATTCTCGTTGCATGATTATCAGATATATTCCGCTCTGCTTGTTTTCACCTACATGTTATTAGAACGTGTTTTGCCTACCACTCTTTTTGAAGCAGGTTTACATTGATTCTCTATTTTATTTGTGTCTGTGGGAAGAAATTAATGCCAAGCTCCAGATGTATCCCTTCAATCCACCAGGATTTGCTACCCATACGTTTCTTGCCAGGTTGGATGACAACACTACCTTTGTGTGGGTGCTCACTGCTGTGCCTTTTTGTATCCAACCTCTCCGTTTCATTCCATGATGTTTTTTGAATTGACCCTTTTTCACTCAGGATGATAATCTCTGGATTTATCTTTAATCACAGTGAAATGGACACCTAATGCTGGGAATATACTGTTGTTTAGCAGTGGAGATGGGTGAGAGGAAAGCTTACACTGGAAGGCTGAAATTCACAGATTCCCACAAATACCTGTCAAATACATAATCCACAGGAACCAACTTAGCAAGAGTGCTGTACTACACACTGTCTGAGAGCAGGTCGGAGGAAATAACCACTGAATGCCAGTGTGTATTGGTGTATGGGAGCAAGAATTGGTACAGCTACACCAAAGGCAACTCGGCTTCGTCCACCAAGAAATATGAACTACAATAAAACCGAGAAGGAGAGACAAGCTTTAGGGGGCTTCCTCTAGCTCATTCTACTTTCATTTACAAGCAGAAATTGCACATACCTCTAAAGATGCAGTTACCACAGTAGTGAGAGGAGAACATGAAGAAATGCTGCCACCTTATGTCTACCTTTGGGAGCAGCAACCTGAAACCTTGCGGTAATTCAGTTCAGTTCAGTTCAGTTCCTTTCAGTCGCTCAGTCGTGTCCAACTCTTTGCGACCCCATGAATCGCAGCACTCCAGGCCTCCCTCTCCATCACCAACTCACGGAGTTAACTCAAACACATGTCCATCAAGTCAGTGATGCCATCCAGCCATCTCATCCTCTGTTGTCGTCTTCTCCTCCTGCCCCTAGTCCCTCCCAGCATCAGGGTCGTTTCCAATGAGTATGGACAGTGATTACTCACAAGATTTAATTCAATTCAGTCGCTCAGTCATGTGCGACTCTTTGTGACCCCATGGACCACAGCCAGGCCTCCCTGTCCATCACCAGCTCCAAACTCGTGTCCATTGACTCAGTTATGCCATTCAACCATCTCATCTTCTATTGGCCCCTTCTTCCTCTGACCTCAATCTTTCCGAGCATCAGGATCTTTTCAAATGAGTCAGCCCTTCACATCAGGTTGCCAAAGTGTTGGAGTTTCAGCTTCAGTATCAGTCCTTCCAATGAACACTCAGGCCTGATCTCTTTAGGCTGAATTGGTTGGATCTCCTTACAGTCCAAAGGACTCTCAAGAGTCTTCTCCAAGACCACAGTTCAAATGCGTATGTTCTTCAGCACTCAGCTTTCTTTATAGTCCAAATGTCACATCCATGCATGACTAATGGAAAAACTATAACTTTGATGAGATGGACATTTGTTGGCAAAGTAATGTCTCTGCTTTTTTATATGCTGTCTAGATTGGTCATAACTTTCCTTCCAAGAAGTAAGTGTCTTTTAATTTCATGACTGCAGTAACCATCTGCAGTGATTTTGTGTCAGGGCTCTAAATGACACCTAGCCTTACAAAATGGCCAGGTGTCCCACACCAAAATAAGAACAAACCACATGATCAGGAAGGAAAGTTGCACAGGTAAATGCAATTCAGTAAAGAAAGATGCCTCAGGAAATATGTGTTATTTGCTTTATTATAAGTGATATGAAAAGTAAAACTGCAACATGATAACACAGTTGAGAAATCAAAAAAAGGCCACTAGTAATATTTCCTGCTTCTGTTAGATCCAGACCATTGCTATCCTCCACTGTGCTCATCTTTGCAGGAAATGTTCCTTTGGTATCTCATTTTCTTGGAGAGATCTTTAGTCTTTCTCATTCTATTGCTTTTCTCTATTTGTTTGGATTGATCACTGAGGATGACTTTCTTATCTCACATTCACATCCACAACTGGTCATTGTTTTCGCTTTGGCTCCATCTCTTCACTCTTGCTGGAGTTAGTTCTCCACTGATCCTCAATAGCATTCTGGGCATCTACTGACACTGTGAATTCATCTTTAATTGTCCTATGTTTTTACCTTTTCGTACTGTTCATGGGGTTCTCAAGGCAAGGATCCTGAAGTTGTTTGCCATTCCCTTCTCCAGTGATCCATGTTTTGCCAGAACTCTCCACAATGACGCATCCATCTTGGGTGGCCCTGCGTGACATGGCTCGTAGTCAAAACTGTGGTCCATGTGATTAGATCGGTTAGTTTTCTGTGATCGTGGTTTTCAGTATCTCTGTCCTCTGGTGGAGAATGATAAGAGACTTATGGAAGATTATTGATGGGAGAGACTGACTGAGGGGGAAACTGGGTCTTGTTCTCGTGGATAGGCCCATGCTCAATAAATCTTTAATCCAATTTTCCGTTGTTGGGTGAGCTGAGACCAAACTATGGTGGAGGTATAATGAAGATATCAGTCTCATTCAAAGGTCCCATGCACACACCAGTATGTACACTCAGTTCACACTCTGCTCAGTACCCTGCAATTGGCCACCACTGATCACACCTCTGCTGGATACTCATGGACACACACGGGCAAGTCTGGGTCAGTCTCTTGTGGGGTCACTGCTCCTTTCTCTGGGTCCTGGTGTGCATAAAGTTCTGTTTGTGCCCTACAAGAGTCAGTTTGCCAGTCCAATGTAAGTTTTGGTGGTGGCTCTATGGTGGGGTTAATGGTGACCTCCTCCACGAGAGCTTATGCCATACCCAGGTCTGCTGCACCCAGTGCCCCTGGCCCTGCAGCTGTCCCCTGCTGACCCATATCTCCACAAGAGACACTCTTACACAGTTCTGTCTTAATCTCCATGGGGTGTCTTGGTCCTGATGCTCACAAGGTTTGTCTGAACCCTCTCAGCATTTCCAGCAGTAAGGAGTTTGGTTCTAAGTGTGATTTCGCCCCTCTACAATCCTGCTGGAGCTTCTCTGCCCGTGGACTTGGAATATTCAGGGAACTTAAGACTGATTTCCTTTAGGATTGACTGGATTCATGTCCTTGCATTCCAAGGGTCCCTCCAGAGTTTACGTGGGTATGAATAAATAGGTATTGTCCTTTTGTTGTCCTTTCGTGAAGAAACAGAAGAATGCTTATGACTGTAATTTATAAAATCCAGATGTATTCTTTATATGTTGAAAAAAATACTGTATAACTTTATTAAAAAATAACACATGCTCATAACAGAAAACTTAAAGTTGCCAGAAAAATATAAAGAAAGGAAAAAAAATCACCCATGATCTCACCTGACCATTGGCTCAGAATTCTGAGTTCCTGGGATGGGGAGATTAAAAAAAAAATGAGGCTGTATATTTTAGTATATCATCTTTTCTGCTATTTTAATGCTAATGTAGAACTTGGGTGTGATATGGGATTCTTGCTTTCCTTATCTTTTACCCTGTGCTTTTACAAATAACTAGCAATTTGACCCCTTGCTTAGAGACTGTTTGCTTCAAGTATTTTTATTTGTTTTCTGTTTTTGCTATGATTAAAAAATGTTGCATGTCTTGGCTATGTAGACAGTGCTGCAATGACCACTGAGGTGCATTTATCTTTTTGAATTAACATTTTCCCCAGGAAATGCCCAGGTGTTGGTCATATGGTGATTATAGTTTTAGTTTTTAAGCAGCTCCCATATTGTTCACTGTAGTGGCTGTCCCAATTTATATGCCCACCATACAAGTGGGTTCTGTTTTCTCTACACCCTCTCCAGGAATTATTGCTTGTAGAATTTTTGATGATGGCTTTTCTCACTGGTGTGAAGTGATACCTCATAATCTTTTTGAACTCTGCATTAATTAGGTAAATCACTCTTTGTCAGCTATCTTCCAAATATTTCCCAATTTTCATTTTATAATTCCTTGTTTATTGTTTATTTACCCATGCAGGAATTACAAAGTATAAATTTTCCCTTTTAATCTTCTGGACAAAGATTCTTAAATTAAGCAATTTATTTTTTTTAATATAAATTTATTTATTTTAATTGGAGGTTAGTTACTTTACAATATTGTATTGGTTTTGCCATACATCAACATGAATCTATCACAAGTGTACACGTGTTCCCCATCCTGACCCCTCCTCCCTCCTCCCTCCCTATACCATCCCTCTGGGTCATCCCAGTGCACCAGCCCCAAGCATCCAGTATCATGCATCGAACCTGGACTGGTGATTCCTTTCACATATGCTATTATACATGTTTCAATACCATTCTCCCAAATCATCCCAACATCTTAAATAACTGAGTAAAACTCCAGGGAGCTAGAGGATGCAGGTTGAAAGATTCGGGGCAGTGAGGTGTGTCTCCTCTCTGATTTCACCTGTGTGCCTTTCCACATGCACTTTTCAACAAGCTTTTAACTTTACCCTGAAATATATCTATCTATCTAGATATAGATATAAATGGAAAAAATGAAGTGGAGGCAGGTAGCGCTATGATGGGCCAAGATAAAGCCAGGATGGATGAGGCTGCATCTGGGACTCCAAACAGATGAGTTAGCCACAGGCTTGGTCAGCCCTATGAAGCCAATGGGGACATGTCTTTAGAGCTGTGATTGGAGGACTCTGGGAGCCCCAGCAGGTGCTCAAAGAGGACGAGGAGGGAGGAACAAGCAGGGTAGTAGACAGTAGGCCTGTCTGTCTTGGGCCACAGGGAAGGTGATGCTACTTTTGTCATGGAAAATGTAGCCTGTGAATATTGGGGCTACATTGGTCATTGCATGGAGTGTTGAAAAGTAAGTAAAAATCATGATTACTTTCACTGCCTATTCATATTTTAGTTTCATATTTTAGTCTATTTCCTCCCATAATTTTTTTTAGCTCATATTTTTAAAATTGGAATTACACTTCATGTGCATTTGGTTTTCATTATTCTTTGTTCTGTGCTTCTCATATTATTATAAAAATTTCCAAACATTCAACAAACTTGAAAACGTTTTGTAGCTAGTACACAAGATGGGCTCAATAAGGATAGAAATGGTAGGAACCTAACAGAAGCAGAAAATATTAAGAAGAGGTGGCAAGAATACACAGAAGAACTGTACAAAAAAGATCTTCATGGCCCAGATGATCACGATGGTGTGATCACTCGCCTAGAGCAAGACATACTGGAATGTGAAGTCAAGTGGGCCTTAGGAAGCATCACTATGAACAAAGCTAGTGAAGATGATGGAGTTCCAGTTGAGCTATTCCAAATCCTGAAAGATGATGCTGTGAAAGTGCTGCACCCAATATGCCAGCAAACATGGAAAATTCAGCAGTGGCCACAGAACTGGAAAAAGTCAGTTTTCATTCCAATCCCAAAGAAAGGCAATGTTAGGAATGCTCAAACTACCACACAATTGCACTCATCTCACACGCTAGGGGCTTCTCTTGTAGCTCAGACAGTAAAGCGTCTGCCTGCAGTGTGGAAGATCTGGGTTCGATTCCTGGGTTGGAAAGATCCCCTGGAGAAGGAAATGGCAACCCATTCCAGTACTCTTGCCTGGAAAATTCCACGGATGGAGGAGACTGGTAGCCTCAGTCCATGGGGTCGCAAAGAGTCAGACACAACTGATCAACTTCACTTCACACGCTAGTAAAGTGATGCTTAAAATTCTCAAAGACAGGCTTCAGCAATACGTGAATGGTGAATTTACATATGTTCAAGCTGGTTTTAGAAAAGGCAGAGGAACCAGAGATCAAATTGCCTACATCTGCAGGATCATCAAAAAAGTAAGAGAGTTCCAGAAAAGCATCTATTTCTGCTTTATTGACTATGCCAAAGCTTTTGACTGTGTGAATCACAATAAACTGTGGAAGATTCTGAGCGAGATGGGAATACCAGACCACCTAACCTGCCTCTTGAGAAATCTATATGCAGGTCAGGAAGCAACAGTGAGACCTGGACAATGAACAACCGAGTGATTCCAAATAGGAAAAGGAGTATGTCAAGGCTGTATATTGTCACCCTGCTTATTTAACTTATATGCAGAGTACATCATGAGAAATGCTGGACTGGAAGAAGTACAAGCTGGAATCAAGATTGCCGGGAGAAGTATCAATAACCTCAGATATGCAGGTGACACCACACTTATGGCAGAAATTGAAAAAGAACTCACTAGCCTCTTGATGAAAGTGAAAGACGAGAGTGAGAAAGTTGGGTTATAGCCCAAGATTCAGAAAACTAAGATCATGGCATCAGGTCCCATCACTTCATGGCAAACAGGTGGGAAAACAGTGGCTGAGTTTATTTTTCTGGGCTCCAAAATCACTGCAGATGGTGATTGCAGCCATGAAATTAAAAGATGCTTACTCCTTGGAAGGAAAGTTATGACCAACCTAGACAGCATATTGAAAAGCAGAGACATTACTTTGTCCTCAGCTTTCTACAAACATCCTTCTAGTGGTCATATATGGATGTGAGAGTTGGAATATAAAGCCGAGCACAGAAGAATTGATGCTTTTGAACTGTGATGTTGGGAAAGACTCTTGAGGGCCCCTTGGACTGCAAGGAGATCCAACCGTTCCATCCTAAAGGAGATCAGTCCTGGGTGTTCATTGGAAGGACTGATGTTGAAGCTGAAACTCCAAAACTGGCCACCTGATGCAAAGAGCTGACTCATTGGAAAAGACTCTGATGCTGGGAAAGATTGAGGGCAGGAGAAGGGGACAACAGAGGGTGAGATGGCTGGATGGTATCACCTACTCAATGGACATGGGTTTGGGTGGACTCTGGGAGTTGGTGATAGGCAGGGAGGCATGGCCTGCTGCGGTTCATGGGGTCGCAAAGAGTCATACACGACTAAGTGACTAAATTGATTGATTGAATACTCAAAGATTTCCCACCTAGATTATACTTAGCCAGAGAGAAGGCAATTCTACTTTATTATGGAAAATGTAGTCTGTGATTTTAGCAAAAGAACACGGTCAGTCCACAGAGTATGAGAAATAAAAGGCATGTTCAGTTTTACTACAGTTCATATTTTGGGGCTTCCTTAGTTGCTCAGTGATAATGATGCTGTGTGCTAATGCAGGAGTCAGGAGTTAGATCCCTGGGTTGGGACGATCCCCTGGAGAAGGGATTGGTAACCCACTCCAGTATTCTTGCCTGGAGCATCCCGTGGAGAGAAGAGCCTGATGGGTTGCAAAAGAATCAGACACAACTGAGTGACTGAGCACACAATATTTTAGCCTACCTCCCCTGCAAGTTCTTTTCAGCTCATAGTTTTGAAATTTGAAATTATACTTCATGTGCAGTGTGGTTTTCATTGTTGTTTGCTCTGTACTTCCCCCAACATTTTAGTATAAAAGTTTCCAGACATTCAACAAGGTTGAACGTATTTTCCAGCTAATACACAAAGACATCCCACAGTTAGATTCTACTGTAACGATTTGAAAATTGTTCCATTCTGATGAGTCTATCCATTTGTCCATTGTAGTATCCATCAATTAATCTCTTATTCGTTGGTATTTTTGACAAATTGCAGACATCAGTATGCATCTCCATAAGTATTTCAGCAACCCTCCAATGAATTGGTGACCTGTATTTATTTACAACACTTTTCTTTTGATATGAACTTTATATACAATGAGATATAACAATTGTTTTTCCCTCAGTCATGTTATTTTTTTTATGGAAATATACAGTATTGTGTTAATTTCTGCTTTAAAGCAAAGTGATTCAGTTATACACATATATGTGTGTATATACATTGTGTGTGAACACACACACATATACATATACATATTACATATATATGTATTACTCTTTTCTTTCTTTTTGCTATGCTACTGGGTTGTAGGATTAGTTCCTTGAACAGGGATTGAACCAACACCCCCTGTAGTGGAAGTGTGAAGTCTTAAACACTCTACCAGCAGGAAAGTCCCATACATATTATTTCTTATATTCTTTTCCAGTGTGGTTTATCATAGGATACTGATTATACTTCTCTGTGCTCTACATCAGGGCCTTTTTGTTTATGCATTCCGTATGTAATAGTTTACACCTGCTAACACCAACCTCCTATTCCTCCCTCCACCTAACTCCTCCTTCTTCTAAACCACAGGTCTCATCTCTGTTTCTGTGAGTCTGTTTCTCTTTCATAGATACGTCCATTTGTGTCATACTTAGATTTCACATATAAGCAATACCACTTGGTATTTGTCTTCCTCTGTCTGATTTATTAAACTTTGTATGATAATCTCTCAATCCATCCATGTTGCTGCAAATGGCACCATTTCAATTTTTATGTCTGCATACTATTCCATTTTATATATGTACCACTTCTGGTTTATCCATTTATCTGTCATTGGACATTTAGGATGTGTTTATGTTTTGGCTGTTGTGAATAGTAATGCTATGAACATAAGAGTGCATGTATTTTTTGAGACTACAGTTTTGACTGAATTTATGCCCAGGAGTAGAGAAGGCAATGGCACCCCACTCCAGTACTCTTGCCTGGCAAATCCCATGGACAAGAGCCTGGTAGGCTGCAGTCCATAGTGTCACTAGGAGACCAACATGACTGAATGGCTTTACTTTCAATTTTCACTTTCATGCATTGGAGAAAGAAATAGCAACCCACTCCAGTATTCTTGCCTGGAGGATCCCAGGGACAGGGGAGCCTGGTGGGCTGCCATCTATGGGGTTGCACAAAGTTGGACACGACTGAAGTGNCATGTATGGATGTGAGAGTTGGACTGTGAAGAAAGCTGAGCACCAAAGAATTGATGCTTTTGAACTGTGGTGTTGGAGAAGACTCTTGAGAGTCCCTTGGACTGCAAGGAGATCCAACCAGTCCATTCTGAAGGAGATCAGCCCTGGGTGTTCTTTAAGGACTGATGCTAAAGCTGAAACTCCAGTACTTTGGCCACCTCATGCGAAGAGTTGACTCACTGCAAAAGACTCTGATGCTGGGAGGGATTGGGGGCAGGAGAAGGGGACAACAGAGGATGAGATGGCTGGATGCATCACTGACTCGATGGACATGAGTTTGAGTAAACTCCGGGAGTTGGTGATGGACAGGGAGGGCTGGCGAGTTGCAGTTCATGGGGTCACAAAGAGTCAGACATGACTGAGTGACTGAACTGAACTGAACTGCTCCTAAGAAGAAAAGCTATGACCAACCTAGACAGTGTAATAAAAAGCAGAAACATTACTTTGCTGGTGAATGTCCATCTAGTCAAAGCTATGGTTTTTCCATTAGTCATGTATGGATGTGGGAGTTGAACCATAAAGAAGGCTGAGCACTGAAGAATTAATGCTTTTAAGCTGTGGTCTTGGAGAAGACTCTTGAGAGTCCCTTGAACAGCAAAGAAATCAAACCAGTCAATCCTAAAGGAAATCATCCATGAATATTCATTCAAAGAATTGATACTGAAGCTAAAGTTCCAATATTTTGACCACCTGATGTGAAGAGCCAACTCATTAGAAAAGATCCTGATGCTGGGAAAGATTGAAGGCAGGAAGAGAAGGGGACAAGAGATGACAAGACTGTTGGATTACATCACTGACTCATTGGACATGAGTTTGAGCAAGCTCCAGGAGATGATGAAGGACAGGAAAGCCTGGCATGCTGCAGTCCATGGGGTTGCAATGTGTTGTACAGGACTGAGTGACTGAACAACAACAACAAATGGTAGCTTTATTTTCAGTTTTTTTAGGAACCTCCATACTCTTCCCCATATTGACTGTACCAATTTACATTCTTACCAACAGTGAAGAAGGGTTCTCTTCTCTCCACACCCTCTCCAGCATTTGTTGTTTGTGGATTTTTTGATGATGTGAGGTGGTATCTCATTGTAGTTTTGATTTACATTTCTCTGATAACTAGTGATTTTGAATATCTTTTCATGTGCTTTTTGACCACCTGTATGTCCTCTTTAGAGAAATGTCTGTTCAGGTCTTATGCTCATTTTTTGAGTGGGTGTTTGTATTATTTGGAAGTGTGATGTTTAATTTCCATTTGGGAGGGTTGTCCAATTTTCCAATTTCTGTTATTAATTTCTAGTTTAATTTTACTGTGGTCTCTGACCAGACATTGTATTATTTCTATTCTTTTAAATTTGTTAGGCTTTATGGCCAAGACTGGGCTTCCCTGATAGCTCATTTGGTAAAGAATCCACCTGCAGTGCAGGAGATCTTGGTTCAATTCCTGGGTCGGGAAGATCGATTGGAGAAGAGATAGACTACCCATCCCAGTATCCTTTGGCTTCACTGGTGGCTCAGCTGGTGACTAATCTGTCTGCAATGCAGGAGACCTGGATTCAATCCCTGGGTTAGGAAGATCCCTTGGAGAAGGGAAAGGCTATCTACTCCAGTATTCTAGCCTGAAGAATTCCATGGACTGTATAGTCCATGGGGTCACAAAGAATCAGACACGACTGAGCAACGTTCACTTTCATGACCCAGATTATGACCTATTTGGTGAAAGCTCCATGTCAGTTTGAGAAAAAAGTGAATTGTGCTCTTGTTGGATGGAGTAGTCTTCTAGATATTAGCTAATCCAGTAGATTGATGGTGTTGTTGAGTTCAACTGTGTCCTTGCCCTTGCTGATTTCTCTCTGGTTGATCTGTCCAGTTCTTTGAGTGGAGTGTTGAAGTCTTCAGCTGTAATAGTGGATTCATCTCTTTCTCCGTGTAGTTCTCTCAATTTCTGTCTCATAAAGTTTGATGCTTTTTTGTTAGATGCCACATCTTAGGATTATTATATCCTCTTGGAGAATTGACCTCTTGTTATTATGCAATGCTCTTCTTTCTATTAATACCTGATCATTTTTCTTACTTTGAAATATTCTCTGCTTGAAATTAATATAGCTTTCCCTTCTTATTTTGATAGGTATTTCCATGTTATATTTTCCTCCATAATTTATCTTTTTTTGGCTTCTTCATCTTTTGTTCAACACTGTACTTGAGGTTCCAGCCAATATAGTAAGGCAGGAAAAGGAAACATGTTTCACTAGCTTGCACTAAAACATTAAAATTGTATTTATTCTAAGAAGATATGATTGTTTATGTAGAAAACCCAATGATCCTCAAGAACATCACTAGAACTAAAAAGTAAGTCCTGGAAGGATGAAACATTCAAGATCAACATACAAAAATTAATTGACTTTCTATGTAGTGGCAAAGGCAACAGTATGAAAAGACAAAAAGATGTGACACTGGAAGATGAGCCCCTCAGGTCAGAAGGTGTCCAATATGCTGCTGGGGAAGAGTAGAGGGCGATTATTAATAGGTACAGAAAGACTGAAGCAACTAGGCTAAAGCAGAAAAGACCCTGAGTTGTGGATGTATCTGGTGGTGAAAGTAAAGTCCAGTGCTGTAAGAACAATATTGTATAGGAATCTGGAATGTTAGGCCCATAAGTCAAGGTATATTAGACATGGTCATGCAAAAGATGGAAAGAGTGAACACTGATATTTTAGGAATCAGAGAACTAAAATGGATAAGAGTGGGCAAATTTAATTCAGATGATCATTATATCTACTGCTGTGGTCAAGAATCCTTTAGAAGAAATGGTGTAGCCCTCATAGTCAACAAAAGAATCTGAAATGTAGTACTTGGTTGCGATATCAAAAATGACAGAATGATCTCAGTTCATTTCCAAGACAAACCATTCAACATCACAGTAATCCAAGTCTATGATCCACACTGATGCCAAAGAAGCTTAAGTTGAATGGCTCTAGAACTAACACCAAAGAATGATGTCCTTTTCATCATAGGGGATTGGGATGCAAACTTCTTAATTTGAAGTTAAGAGATACCTGGAGTAACAGGCAAATTTGGCCTTGGAGTACAAAATGAAGCAGGGCAAAAGCTAACACAGAGTTTTGCCAAGAAAATACAATGTTCATAGCAAATACCCTTTTCCAATAACACAAGAGATGACTTTATACCTGGACATCACCAGATGGTCAATACTGAAATCAGATTAATTATATTCTCTGGAGCCCAAAGAATATATACAAATATATACAGCCCAAAGAATTCTATACGGTCAGCAAAAACAAGTCCTGGAGCTGACTGTGGCTCAGATCATAAGCTCCTTAGTGAAAAATTCAGGCATAAATTGAAAAGACTATGGAAAACCATCAGACCATTCAGGTATGACCTAAATCAAATCCCTTATGATTATACAGTGGAGGTGATTCAAGGGATTGGCTGTGGTAGACAGAGTGCCTGAAGAACTGTGGACAGAGTTTCATAACATTGTAGAAGAGGCAGTGACCAAAACCATCCCAAAGAAAAAGAAACGTGAAAAGGCAAAGTGGTTGTCTGAGGAGACTTTACAAAAAGGTGAGGAAGGAAGAGAAGTGAAAAGCAAGGAAGAAAAGGAAAGATATACCCAAATGAATGCAGTGTTCCAGAGAATAGCAAGGAGAAATAAGTATTTCTTAAATCAACAATGCAAAGAAGTAGAGGAAAACCAAAGAATGGGAAACACTAGAGATCTCTTCATGAAAATTAGAGATATGAAAGCAACATTTCATGAAAGGATGGGCAGGATAAAGGACAGAAACAGTAAGGACCTAACAAAAGGAACAGAGATTAAGAAGAGGTGGCAAGAATATACAGAAGAATTATACAAAAAAAGGTCTTAAGGCCTGGATAACCACAGTGGTATGGTCACTCAGCTAAAGCCAGACATCCTGGAGTGTGAAGTCAAGTGGGCCTTAGGAACCATTACTACACACAAAGCTAGTGGAGGTGATAAAATTCCAGTTGAGCTATTTCAAATCCTAAAAGATGATGCTATTAAAAAGTGCTGTACTCAGTATGCCAGCAAATTTGGAAAGTTCAGCAGTGACCACAGGACTGGAAAAGGTCAGTTTTTCTTTCAATCTCAAAGAAAGGCAATATCGAAAGATGTTAAATTATCACACAACTGTGCTCATTTCACATGCTAGTGAGGTTATGCTCAAAATCCTTCAAGCTGGGCATCAGCAGTACATGAATCAAGAGCTTCCAGATGTACAAGCTGGATTTAGAAAAGGCAGAGAAACCAGAGATCAAATTGCCAACATACACTGGATCACAGAGAAAGCAAGAGAATTCTAGAAAAACATCTACTTCTGTTACATTGGCTACCCTAAAGACTTTGTGTGAATCACAGAAAATTAGAAAATTCTTAAAGTGATGGGAAAACCAGACCACCTTACCTGTCTCCCAAGAAACCTATATGCGGGTCAAGAAGAAAAAGTAAGAACCTTCCATGCAACAACTGACTGGTCCAAAATTGGGAAAGGAGTATGACAAAGCTATTTTTCACCCTGTTTATTTAACCTATATGCAGAGTACATCATGCTAAATGCTGAGCTGAATGAATCACAAGCTGGAATCAAGATAGCCAGGAGAAATATCAACAACCTCAGACATTCAGACGACACCACCCTAATGGCAGAAAGTGAAGAGGAACTTTATAAAGTGCCTCTTGATGAGGGTGAAAATGGAGATTGAAAAAGCTGGTTTGAAACTCAACATTCAAAAAACTAAGATCATGGCATCTGGTCCCATCTCCTCATGGCAAATAGAAGGGGAAAAAGTGAAAACAGTGACAAGTTTTCTTTCCTTGGGCTCCAAAAATCACTGGGGCTAGTGACTGCAGCCATGAAATTAAGAGATCCTTGCTCTTTGGAAGGAAAGCTATGACAAACCTAGACAGCATATTTAAAAGTAAAGACATTACTTTGCTGACATCGGTCCATATAGTCCAAGCTGTATTTTTCCCAGTAGTCATGTATAGATGTGAAATTTGGACCATAAAGAAGGCTGAGCACTGAAGGTTTGAGCTTTAGAATTGAGATATTGTAGAAGACTCTTGAGAGTCCCTTGGACTGTAAGGAGATAAAACCTGTCAATCCTAAATGAAATCAAACCTGAATATTCATTGGAAAGACTGATGTTGAAACTGAAGCTGCAGTGCTTTGGCCACCTGATGTGAAGAGCTGACTCATTGATAAAGACCCTGATGCCTGAAAAGATTGAAGGGAAATGAGGAGAGAGCTGCAGAGGATGAGATGGTTAGATGGCATCACTGACTCAATGAGTACAAATTTTAGCAAACTCTGGGAGATAGCAAAGGACAGAGAAGCCTGGTATTCTGCAGTCTATGGGGTCACAAAGAGTTGGGCTGAACTTAGCAACGGAACAACAACAAAGCAAAGACAGTAGAAATTGAAATGTAAAGAAGTCACTTATAGCATCAGAAAATATTAAATATTAAATTCTTTCTGATAAATCTATTCAAGACTTATATACTGAAAGTATAAGACATTACTGAGAGAAAAGAAGTCTTAAGTAGAAATATACTATATGTATAGATCAGAAGACTCAACACTTTTTTACATATATATGGCTCAGACGTTTAAGCGTTTGTCTACAATGTGAGAGACTCGGGTTCAATCCCTGGGTTGGGAAGAGCCCCTGGAGAAGGAAATGACAATCCACTCCAGTACTATTGCCTGGAAAATCCCATGGACAGAGGAGCCTGGTAGGCTATATGTAGTCCATGGGATCGCAAAGAGTCGGACACGACTGAGCGACTTCACTTCATACATGTTTTTGTATTCTTTTCCACTATGGTTTATTAAAGGATATTCAGTATTGTTCCCTGTATTATACAGTAGGATCTTATTTTTCATGCATTCTGCATCTACCCATTTACTTTTAATCTGTACCAGCTTTATATTTACAATTGATTTCTTGTGGACAACATAAATTGGATCATGTTTTTTTAATCTGCTCTGACAATCTCTGTCCTTTAATTGATGTATTTAGGCCATTTCCTTTCCATTTTGACTTTTTTTATTCATGAAATAAACTCTCTGTGACGTGACAATGCTGTATGTATATCCTAGCAGTTTAACTTAAATTACATGGAAATCATATATTAAAAATTTTTTGATATAAATATCCTAGAAGCATGCCATATAATATAGAATGTAGCATGAGGCTCATGTATTTTAAAGCTCTAAATAAAAAGATTTATATTTTGTGAATTTTAGTAATTCAACAAATAGTTATTAAATTCTGGATACATTTTTTATCTCATGATTTTGCTGAGAATATAACAGAGAATGTCTCTCAGACATTCTGTGAATGAGATTATTTCAAAGGACATTATAGTACTACAATGAAAATAACATCTGAAGATGTGCTCGAAAGTGATTGGAGGATAAGGAAACTACTTTATATAATATAACAAATCAAAGTATATTAGTCAAAATAATCTAAATTATGCTACAATCTCCAGACCTTGGTGGCTTAAGACTGCAAAGGTTTATTCTTGCTCCAATTGCATGTCCAGTACAAATAGTCAGGTGGCAGGAGGGTTGTCCTCTGGCCATCATAGTCTAGAAACACAGCATGTCAAAGGTTCCATAGAAATACTTATTTATGTATTTCTTTTCTATGATCACCATTGCAGGGGAGAAGAGATATGGTGTCTCTGCTAGAACTGACAGATGTCAACTGTGTGTAAAAGCTCTAAGTGCCTCTTCTCAAATTTCACTGGCAAGGCACATGGCCATATTTGACCTGAAAGGAAGTCAAGGATTCCAGTCACACCAGGGCCTAGAAGAAGGAGTACTGGAATATTTCTGAACATTCCTAAGGACTATCACAGAAAGCCTTTATGAGGAGGCAACATTTTTTGAAAACTTATCAGTAAGCCAGTCAAACATAGATATAGTCAGTAATTCTTAAACTTGCTGCCCATTAAAATCACCTTGGATAGAAACTGTGTATGTGCTTTCAGGCTTTAATTCCATTATTGTACAGCAATGCTTGCATTCTATTTCCATCTTCATTTTACAGAAAAAGAAACTGAGGTAGAGTGAGGCTATGTTGTTTTCACAAGGTTGTAAAAGTAATAAATAGAATCAGGATTCGCATTCAGATAATCTGACTCCAGGACCAACAGTTTTAACTACTCTAATATCAGTTCAGTTCAGTTCAGTCGCTCAGTCATGTCCAACTCTTTGCGACCCCATGAATCGCAGCACACCAGGCCTCCCTGTCCATCACCAACTCCCGGAGTTCACTCAGATTCACGTCCATCGAGTCAGTGATGCCAGCTAGCCATCTCATCCTGGGTCATCCCCTTCTCCTCCTGCCCTCAATCCCTCCCAGCATCAGAGTCTTTTCCAATGAGTCAACTCTTTGCATGAGGTGGCCAAAGTACTGGAGTTTCAGCTTTAACATCATTCCTTCCAAAGAACACCCAGGACTGATCTCCTTCAGAATGGACTGGTTGGATCTCCTTGCTAATATAGTCCCTATTTAAATTATGTGAATTATGGCCTCACATGTAACCAAGTAAAAATAAAGAGTGCTGATCCCTTGGACTCACCTTCTCTACCCTCAGATGTGTATGCATGTGTGTGTACATGAGTGTGCACACATTTTTGCTTACTTGCATGGCCACATTGCAACCGCTAGTAAATTGGAGGGCTTTGTGTCATGGCTGACACTGGTCTCCTTGCTGTTCTTTGGTTCTCAAAGTAAACCTTTCAGCCTCAAAACTTTTTCATTGACTTTCCTGATACTTAGAAACCATTTCCCCCAGATATTCAAATAATTCACTCCCTCACCTTCTTCAGCTCTTTGTTGAAACATTACCATTTCAATGAGGCCTACCATAGCATTTAAAATTATAACCTTCCTTCTGCACTCCACAGAATTTTTTTCCTGTGTCCCCAGGGCCTAAAAGAGGGTTAGCACATAGTAGGAACTCACTAAACATTGGTTACCTAACTCTTGGGAATTCAGGCTGAGAGGTGGTCAATGAGGGTAAATGGGATTGGATGCCACAATCTGTCACAGCATGGAGGCAGAGTGGGATGCCTACCTGGGAGAGAGGTGATATAGAAGGAAATATGCTACCATCAGTGGGGCCTGCTAGACTCTTTCCATTCCAAAGAGTACATTAACCTTATCCATAGTCAGTGTAGCAAAGGAAAGGTATATAATCCTGTCTAGCCCAGAAAAGAAAAAAAAAAAACCCAAAACATTTATTTTCCTTCTTTCTCTCATCCTTGTCTAGTTCCTGAGAGATCAAGTGAAGGGGGAAAGTACAGGAGGTTCGGAGGGTGGGTGGGGCAGCTAAGAGCTGACTGTGCCTCAGCTCAACTCCTCCCCTGGACACAGAGAGAACTTTGAATCAGATTTGAGATTGAAATTAAACCCTGAACAGAAGTGTCTTTCAATACTGAAATAAGAAATAAGATTTTCCTGATAACCAAAAATCACTGAAAAATTGGGAAATCTGCCACAATTTATGTTAAGGGAGTTGCTTCCCAGAAGGAAAGTTTGGTTCCACATAGCTGAATTGGAGGAATATATTGAAAAAAAGCATAAAACAATTTGCTGTTTCTACTTCGGAAAATTAACACTCCTCCTCAACACAACAGTTTAGTTTAAAACTAGGTATCATTATCCCATTGGAGAAGGCAGAAATTAAGGCTTAGAAAATTAAACAATGAATTTAAGGTCATACTGCAGAAAGTGTCAGATTCGCCAATATTAGCCACGATTAAATATCAAGTTTGGCTGAATCTACTGTCTATACTTTACTGTTGGAGATATTTTCTCACTTGCAATGAGAAAGAAAAACATAAAGGGAAACACACACTGCCCCCCCACACATACAAACACACACACACACACACACACACACACACACACACACACACCTCTCCTTCAGCCCAACCCATTTTACATTGTTCTCATAAAAGTGCTGAATAGAGATTGTCTCTCTTTAAAAATATTCTTAAATAGTTTGACACCCCCAAATTTATGCAATTGGAATATTTTCCAACAACATCAACAAAATATTAATAGACTCAGGAAGCCAGTCACACTCATGCTTTCTGGTAGTTTCCCTCCCTGTTTTTATTTTCAGTAACATTCAGTTAATAACTAGCATTCAGTTAAAAGCTGGAATTACTTCATTAGCTTAGCCAAATCATCTTTTTATGCTGGTGATAAATAAGCAGCTATTAGCAAAGATTCACATTAGTTCCATGCTTTGAAACAGCTGATTTCCTCCCAGATGCTTTACTGCCCTCACACATACACTTCTGCTCAATGTATTCTTATTACAGTACTGGTACTAACAAGGTCACCCTCTTCTTTTGAATAAGAGTATAAATCTCTCTTTTCTGCAAGGTTAGACTTGGTAGAACCTACTTTATTAGAAGCATGCTCTTTGTTTAGATCTCTGGGTTGGCCCAAAGGCTTAGGGTGAGATAAGTGGAAGAAAGACCAGCTGTTTCAAATGTTGGATGAATTTTCAGACACAGTTGTACATGCTGGAGGGTCAGTCAAGCTGTGGAGGAAGCGGCTGATGGCATCATAGTCTCGTTTCCTCCTTCTGTCATGCTTTCTCTTGTCTTTCGCCTGTCCTTCCACTTTGTTTCAGCAAGAGCTCAAATGGACTCTGATAGCTTCTTTTAAAGCTTAATGTGTTGTTTGTGGAGTGTAATCATGTTGCCTTTGGTGCTTAACCAGTAAAATGACTATAAAATGACCAGTAAAATGAGTTTTCCCTCACTTCCTATCAGAACTTTAGCTGATGTTCAACTAGTTACCAAACTCAATTTGTTTTATCTATGGAACATTGAGAATAGTCCTTATACAGTATCCAAGTGTTCTATAAACATATTGGAAGGAAATCAGCAAATAAAAGTTGACTGGATGAATTATTCTTCTGTGTTGATTGGTGGTTTTGTATGCATTAGGTCAAGTTCAGAGGTTAAATTCTTACATGTGATGGTGATGTTTACTGTTTATAGGTTTACACTCATGATATTCTTCCTTGATAACTGGAATGTATTTGGTATCTGTTGAACAATAATGGTCTCATGATTGGAAAGCTAGAATTCTTAGAAGTTTCTCAACATAAGTAATCCACACTGTAAATTTAATTTTACTTTTACATAAAAATCAAATTCTAGTTTAAAAAAATTATTTAAGAAGGATTTTCAAGGAAACTATTAAAGAAACAAATGGTTAGATATAACAGTAATTTTTTAAAGTCACTAATCCATTAATATTATATATATAACTTGGGTTTCCTCCTGGTAGTGACAGTATTTTCTCTAATTCATATAAATAGAAATCATCTACTATCAGAAATAATTAGTTTAAGATGTATTGTTTGGCTGTAATATTTAAGTTTAGTCACTCATTGAACACCTTCTGTGTACTAGCCCTTTTGTTCCTACTCGTAAAGAAGTCTTAGTATAATGAGGGACATGCATTGGGCAATACATGTTTATAATAGAGTGGGATAAATATTCCTTTAAAGTCTGTTGTATACCAGAGGGAAAGGTGACCTACATTTGCACTGAAACCTGGAGGGTACAAGACAATGAATCAGAAAGAAGAGAATGCTAGGCAAAAGGAGCTACATTAAAAGTAAGCCAAAGGAGTAAAATGAAAATGATCTGAGAAGCCCATAATCTAGGATAGATGAGGGGAAATGACAAGAGTGATAGATGGAAGGATAATTAGGGGACAGACTTTCGAGGATCATTCTGAAACATTTACAACGAATGGACAACCATTAATAGACCTACAGATGTCTTGGAATGATCCTCTCTGACCTTGACAATGCCATAGTACTGCTGTATAACNAAAATGAAAATGATCTGAGAAGCCCATAATCTAGGATAGATGAGGGGAAATGACAAGAGTGATAGATGGAAGGATAATTAGGGGACAGACTTTCGAGGATCATTCTGAAACATTTACAACGAATGGACAACCATTAATAGACCTACAGATGTCTTGGAATGATCCTCTCTGACCTTGACAATGCCATAGTACTGCTGTATAACAAATTCCAAACCCAGTAAACATCTTGCTCATGAATCTGCAGATCACTTAAAGTTCACCTGATCTAGATGAATACCACTGGGCTTGATGCCACAGCGTCCCTCATGCCCCTTAGACTAACTGGAGGCAGTTTCTTCTCATGGCAAAGGCCAAGGCAGAAGAGAACAAGTCCATTGTAAATGAACTTTCTGAGCTTTTTCCCCTCATGCTGTGTCCAACCCATTAGCCAATGCAAGTTATATGGCCAAGGTTCCAGTCAAGGAGTGAGAGGTATATTCTACCTATTATGAAACCAAGACATAGGTATGAAAGTATAAAACTATCACAGGGAAGTGAACTACTGAAATCAACCTATGATACTCTGTAGGCTTGTTTTTGTTACTCTGGGAACCATGGGTCCTCTTTTCTCACTGAATAAATATTAAGTATTTTCTGATTAATCATACAAAATGATAGAGAGCTGCCACAAAGGAATTCTGCAATTGTCCATGATCCAGCATAAGTGCGTGAGGCTGTTGAATTTGGGTGACAGTGTATTTTCTAGTAAACAGATATCTAAGTTGGTTGGGCATGTTCCTTTTAGGCATCCCACTCATCAGAAATCCAGCAGCCATAGCTATAGCCCCTTTTCTCCACTGGCCTAGTAAACCTTAATAACTTCCCTAGAGATCTGCCAATTCCAAAATATTGATTGGCCTTGATTCTGTTTAACTTATGAGAACAATCAAACTCCCCACTTGAGGTGATACAGTATCTGCAGTTCCTGGGAAAGAAAGACTAAATAGACGTCATGGAGAGGAAGCGGTAAGAGGCAGCGTCTGCCTCGACCTGTAAATGCTGTGTGTGTCTTTGTGTCTTTCTGTCTCCGCTGTCACCTGAAATGCTCTTACCTTGGTTGTTTAAAGGTTTTCCACTACAGTCTCTTTTTGCTGTCTCTTGCAACCCTTCCCATAAGGTAGGCAGTTTACAGTAATAGCATAGGAATGAAGCTATGCTTCAGGCAGGAAAGGTTAAACATTTTTAAAATGCAAACCAGATAAATTTTTAAACACCTCAAAATAGTCCTGGTGCCACATTGCCTCTATGCCATCCCCAGCCATTCTCTTAACAAAAGACGCCTCTCTCTTTTGCAGGCTTCTCGTTTGTCAGAGGAGAGATTTCCCTGTCTCCTCAGCGGCACACTCTGTATAATTTAAGGTGACTCACTATACAGGAAAGTTCACCTTCCATTAGCATGTTTTCTTTAGTAAGCACTCTCTTGCAAGTGCTGTAGTGTAAACATGAGTGCCTACGAATATGAACATTTATTAAATAGCACTGATGAATATTTCAATACCTCAGGGAGAGCAATTCACAGCTCAATCATTCAGGCTGTTTTAAGTGCAGCACAGGACAATTCCACTACATCTTCCATTAATATTTAATTGCCCATTTTATTCTGTTTACCTTTTTGGTTAATATATAATTTAAAGCCCTTCTACTAAAAAGGGGGGAAAAGAGAACAGCTGTTCATCTGCTTTTAACAAATCTCTAGTGAGAGCTTTTATCTCATTTAAAATTCATTGCATAGAGTTTTTATTTAATATCAGTAACACAAAACCTCAGGTATTAAAAGTAAAACTTGGAAGTGGCTCTCAAGCAGAAAGCCTCGTTGTGACTTGGGTTTGATTACACATCCATTCCTGAGTGGCAGGCATTGACAGGAAACGTCTGAATTGCCAGCAATGGCGCCATATGTCACGTCCTCATGAAATAGAATCACAGTAACTCGACCTGACACATTCTGACAACATGTCGGAAAGTTGTTATGCACCCTGCAGAAAGTGAGTCCTGTCATCCCAGCAATGCAGATTTTACTGACGGGATAAAACACTTCTCTGCTTGCTAAAGGACAAGGGAGTCAAATATGTGCGTGGCCTTGAGGAGCCGGGGAATCCCTGACGCGCTAACCATTCATTTCTCCTTGGCTTCCCTTGGTGGATGCTATCGGCTTGGCTTCTCTTTTTGTTGCGTTCAGAGCCCCAGGGCTTCTCTCTTGTCATTTCAAGTTTTCTTTCCTCCCAGTTGGCTGCAGTTGTTTGTCCCTTAAACCCTACCTGGTGGCAAGGATCCTGACATTTACTGACAGATCTCCACGTTATTGGGGTCTTTCTAGACCGCCCAGGCTAGCCAGTAAAACTGACCCCCAAAGCCACCCCAGTGAGGGTCACCCTATCCCGTCATCCTCAGTCACCTGGAAGCAACTGCTTTCCAGGACAGTGAGCTGCATAATCTCCCGTTTTTCCTGCTCTGCTTGATCTCTGCAGCAGATTGATTCCTTCCTGTCTACTGAACTACGGTCTGTTTAAGTATTCCCAGCGCGGCTAAGCCAGCAACAGCAGGAACCTCAAAACACCTTTCCCACTGTCACTTTACTGCAGTTCTGAATTTCTTCCCTAAGCTAGACTTCTCTTATCTGGTTTGTGTCACTTTATTACTCCTTTCCTCAATCTCTCGTTAAACTTGGTTCACTTTCTCCATCTGACTCTGTTAATGGAGACTCTTTACATAATGCTTCCTTTCCCTCACTCATTTAGTCATTCACAAATTTTTATTGAGCATCGGAGCCAGGCTTTATTTAATATGCTGGAAATATAGAAATATAGTAGGGTGAGGAGGAGAGGGAGGGAGAAGGAAGGGACAGAGAGACATAGACAGAGACAGAGATACTTCCTGACTTCCTGTAGCGTACATAATTTGAAGAGGAGTCCTGAACTCTACTGATGGTGAACACAGTCACAGCGGCACTCCACCCTTGTCCCAACACTTGGATGCCTCTGTGTGCCCAGAATGCCTCAATAGGCAGTTGGAAAAGGAAAGATTATAAAATACTATTACAAAGGCATTGCAAAGTCAGCTGCAGCTTTCATCCCTCCCTGTATCAACACTCTGAAGTTTGTCTTATTCAATCGTCAAATCTGGGTTGTACTTATGACTTTCTTTGGCAGTAAAATTAGGAATAAAGTATGGTGTGCCAGTTCTAAGCCTGAATTTCAAGAGACCTGTTTGCTTCTGTTTTCTTTTGAACCTTGCCTCTGCCTGTACTGGCTTGCAGGAGAATATGAGGCCACATGGAGCAAAGATAAGATATTCCTGCTGAGACCATTTTATACTGGCTAACAGCCAGCCAACCCCTCTAAATGGGAGGGAGCTCAACCAAGATCAGCAGAGTGCCTATCCATCACATAGCTGACCACAGACGTATGAGTGTTCCTAGCTAAGACAAGCAGAAACTCCCTGAGAAGAAGGCCGAAAAGTTAGCACTCCCAGATTCTTGTAGGCAACAAGAATATATAACGTTATAAGCTATTAAATGTAAGGGTGTTTTGGTATGCTCTAATAGCTAATTGATAAGTATATTCTCTAAACTTCTTATATGATCCAGTTGGGTGAGATGTGCTCTCCCTTATTCTGTGGCAAACCCTACTCAACTAGATCTTAGGATTTCATAGTTTGGGCTTATTTAAATTTTTTTTCAAGTTTCTGAGCCAGGCAATTGGATCAAATCCCTTAAAAATTGAACTGAGACCACAGTGAGCTAGAAATGAAATGAGAACCAAAGTCTAAAGGATGGAAGATATGGTTTAAATTTATTGCAAGGGAGAATTGGATGACTGTTTGGATTGATTTATATCTCATCAGAAAGGGCTCACATATCTCTGAGTGTAGTCATTTACCAGCTTGAGTGCAAAAACTGATGCCATGATGTAACTGTACACAGCTCAAATTGTGGTTACAACTCACATTTTTATCCCTCCTCCCCCATTATTCTCTGTATTAATTCAATCACAGAAGTTAGGTGGGTTGGTAGGGAGACCTATTAAGTCATCATGCTTTTTCCCAAGAGCCGTATCTGAATTTCTACCCATAGTATATTTTCAGATGCTTTCTTCAATAAAGTTGAAAATGGCTTGAGCAATGGTCCACCGTAAAAGCTTTAACTGGAAGTATACTCTTTAAGCACTTTACTGGAAAAGAGATTAATGCAGAAAAAATAATTGGAGCTTTGTCTGATAAAAACCCACAAAATACAGGGACATTCAGGTTAATGGTTAGATTTTCTTTCCTATCAGCCCCCCTTTTTTGCTTTGTGTTCTACTACAAAGGTATCAAATACCTCTTGCCTGGGTCTAAGAGCACATTGGAGTTGGGATTGCATATTATCATGATTCAGGGTCTACCAGAATTACATGGGTCATTTAAATTTCTTAGTATGACCAAATGCTCAAAAGTTTATCAAGGTCAGAAAATCCAGATTATTTGCCAGGTGGGTAATTTGAACCAGAGAGAATCACAGTATTGCATCTTGTTACAGCTGAGCTCATGCAGTCATCTTATATTTTGCAGGCTTTAAGGAGTCTCATATCTTGAGTTCTTGCCCTGGTGTCATTCTATACATATAAAATATTCTTATTCTAAAAAATATTAAAGTGAATTAAGGGAATCTAGTGTGGAGTAATGCCCAGGCTGAGTGGATTTACACAGGTCTCTGCAATAGCTAGTCAGAACTCTCTAATTGGGAAGGCCAGGTAAGAATCCATATAGGGGGAGACTGATCTTGGTCAAGGTTATCTGATATATGAAATCTCAATTTTCTAATTTTTAAAATGAAGAGGATAGTTTCCCCATATTGTTATTAGGATCAAATGAGATAATGTATGTAAAAGGAGATAGATCCATATTTCCCCATGTGTTCTGCCTAATGTTAATAGGTTATGAATAAAAAAGTACTCTATTATCAAATAATTGTGGGAAACAGTGTCAAGCAAAATTAAAGGTTGTCTGTACTGTAGGACTTCTCAGAGTTTGTAATGTACTAGTAGTCATAATGAAAATTCATTTGACTGTGGTACTACTGGGTTGGCCAAAAAGTTTGTTTGAGTTTTTCCATAATATCTTATGGAAAAACCTGAATGACCTTTTTGGCCAACCCAATATAATGCCAGTAGGAAAAATATTGTGCAGGGAATGGTGAATGTCCAGAAATGTTCATTTCCTTCTCTGTTCTGCTTATCACAGAGTAGTCCCAGTGGTTTAGTAAGACCTGAGAGGGAGAGCTTTTTCTAATTCTCTCCACCTCTTCCTCCAAAGTTTTTACAAACATGGAATGATCAACTCAAACCTGCTTATGCTTTCAAGTGTAAAAGTAGCTCATCATTCCATTCCAAAGAATGCTTGTTAGCATTCAAAAAAATTTTCATTACTTGAGACTCAAATAATCTTGTTGCTCAGTTGCCAAGTCATTTCCAACTCTTTGTAACCCCATGGACTGCAGCTTGCCAGGCTTCCCTGTCCTTCATTATCTCCCAGAGTTTGCTCAAATTCACATCCATTGAGTCTGTGATGCTACCTAACCATGTCATTCTCTACCTCCCCCTTCTCCTTTTGTCTTCAACATTTCCCACGGATCAGAGAACGACTTATTTTCCAATGAGTCCACTGGCTCTTCCCATCAGGTGGTCTAAGTATTGGAACTTCAGCTTTAGCATCAGTCCTTCCAATGAATATTCAGGGTTGCTTTCCTTTAGAATTGACTGGTTTGATCTCCTTGCAGTCCAAGGGACTCTCAAGAGTCTTGGTGCACTGAGACGATCCAGAGGGATGGTACCGGGAGAGAGGAGGGAGGGGGGTTCAGAATGGGGAACACGTGTATACCTGTGGCAGATTCATGTTTATGTATGGCAAAACCAATACAATATTGTAAAATAATTAACTTCCAATTAAAATAAATAAATTTATATTTAAAAAAGTCTTCAGCATTACAATTTGAAAGCATCGAAACTTTGATGCTCAGCTTTCTTTATGGTCCAACTCTCACATCCATACGTGATTACTGAAAAAACTATATGGACCTTTGTAAGCAAAGTGATGTCTCTGCTTTTTGATATACTGCCTAGATTTGTCATAGCTTTCCTTCCAAAGAGCAAGTGTCTTTTAATTTCATGGCTACAGTCACCATACCCAGTGATTTTAGAGCCCAGGAAAAGAAAACCTGTCACTGTTTCCATTTTCCCCTTTCTATTTGCCATAAGCTTATGGGACCAGATGGCTTGATCTTTGTTTTTTGAATGTTGAGTTTTAAGCCAGCTTTTTCACTCTTCTCTTTTACTCTCATCAAGAGGGTCTTTAGCTCTTATTCACTTTCTCCCATTAGAGTGGTATCACCTGCATATCTGAGGTTGTAGATATTTCTCCTGGCAATGTTAATTCCAGCTTGTGATTCATCCAGCCTGGCATTTCTCATGATGTACTCTGCATATAAGTTGAATAAGCAGGGTGATAATAGGATATAAAGTTTTCATTATATACCAATTAGAATGATCAAAATCCAGAATACTGACAATATTAAATCTTGACAAAATTTGGAGCAACAGGAACTCTCACTCTTTGCTGGTGGAAATGCAAAATAGTGCACTCACTTTGAAAGATAGTTTGGTGTTTTTGGACAAAACTGAACATGTGCGTGTGTGTTCATGCTAAGTGGCTTCAGTCACGCCCAACTCTTTGCGACTCTATGGACTGTAGCCTGCCAGGCTCCTCTGTCCATGGGATTCTCCAGGCAAGAATACTGGAGTGGTTGCCACACCCTCTTCCAGCGAATCTTCCTGACCAAGGGATTGAACTCAAGTGTCCTGCATCGCACGTGGATTCTTTACCACTGAGCCACCAGCAAAGCCCCCAAACTGAACATACTTTTACTATTTTTGTTGTTGTTAAGTCACTAAGTCATACACAATGCATTGCAACCCTGTTGACTGCAGAATGCCAGGCTTCCCTCACATTCCTTATTTTCTACCCAGATGGGTTGAAGACTTATGTCCACACAGAAACCTGCACACAGAGGTTTACAGCAGCTTTATTCATAACTGTCAGTTGTCAGCTTTATTCATAATTGTCACTTGGAAGCAGCCAAGATGTCCATCAATAGGTAAGTGGATAAATAAATTGTGGTCCATCCAAGTAATACGATGCCGCTGCCGCCAAGTCACTTCAGTCGTGTCTAACTGTGCGACCCCACAGATGGCAGCCTGCCAGGCTCCCCCGTCACTGGGATTCTCCAGGCAAGAATACTGAAGTGGTTTGCCGTTTTCTTCTCCAGCGCATGAAAGTGAAAAGTGAAAGTGAAGTCGTTCAGTCATGTCCGACTCCTAGTGACCCCAAGGACTGCAGCCTACCAGGCTCCTCCATCCATGGGATTTTCCAGGCAAGAGTACTGGAGTGGATTGCCATTGCTTTCTCCAATACAATACTATTCAGCACAAAAAAGAAATGAACTGTTGAGCCGTGAAAAGAACTGGAGGAAACTTCAATATATATGATGAAGTGAAAGAAGTAAAATGAAACGTTACATGCTGTATAATTCCAACTATATGATACTCTGGAAAAGGGACAATAAAAAGATCAGTGGTTGCCAGGATTNTTTCTCCAATACAATACTGTTCAGCACAAAAAAGAAATGAACTGTTGAGCCGTGAAAAGAACTGGAGGAAACTTCAATATATATGATGAAGTGAAAGAAGTAAAATGAAATGTTACATGCTGTATAATTCCAACTATATGATACTCTGGAAAAGGGACAATAAAAAGATCAGTGGTTGCCAGGATTTAGGAGGGACTGAAGGTTTAGCCTCTTTTCACATGATCATTGTTCATCTGCATTTGTTTTCTTCCCGGTGCTCTTCCTTTGCTCATTTTTCCATTGAGCTGCTCTTTTAAAAAAAGGTATTGATTCATATTAGCTCTTTGTAAATAAGAAAATTATCTTTATAGGTAACATTGTATAAGTTGGAGAAAATATTTTTGTAGCATATGTATTGTAAAATGTTCCTTATTTTGCTATTATCTTTTGTTTTTGTCACATAGAAATTTAGAATGCTTATACTGCTAAATTTATTTTTAGTTTTCTTTTATGTGTTTTTAGTTTAGGTCTTCCTGTGAGGAAGACCTTCTCTATTCTAATATCATAATAATTTTATTTTTACTTTTGCTCATAATGTTTAAGAATTCATTTTTTTACGTTTAAATCTTTAGCATAGCTGAAAATTATTTTGATATAAAGAATAAAAGAGGGATTCAACTTTTGTTTTTCCAAACAGCATTCCAGTTGTTTTAACCTCATTTATAAGTAATTTGCTTTTCTCCATGGATGGAAAATGCCACATTTAAATTAATTTCCTATATGTATTTGGTTCTATATCTGAATTCTCTGCTCAGTTTGTATACTCCTATTCATAACAACTCTTATCATTTTCCTAGATTGGGTTTTCCAGGAATGGAATAAGCATTTTAATAGAATAGGCTATACTTCTTATTTAACATAAGATTAAAATGTTAAGCCTAACAATTTCCTGTTCAAATATTTAGGCTTAGTTATTGAATTGGGAAATTGTGTGCTTATGTGTATGTATATGTGATTGTGTGTATAAGTGAGAGAGAGAAAAGCGAGGGTAGATTTCATTGATATAAGTACTTTAACACTTGAAATTAAAAGGAAAAAACAGTAAAACTGGTTATTTCCCTACATTTCAAGCCTTAGTTGTTCATGGGGATGTTTGCCAATTTGCTATAATTCTAAAAACTTAAAGTAAGAATTAAAAGTAATGCAAATTCTTTAAAAGTAAGTATTGTCTTTCACAAGTTGAAAATAGCAAAGTCAATGTAATTTGTACCTCTGTCCCTATAAAATTTCTGAGTGGTGAATCAGTCTTACTTCCATTTACTGATGATAGAAAAAGGTAAAAAAAAAAAAAAAGTGAAATCTGATTAAAACAAACAAAAGAATCCATGTTAGAACTTGAAACAAACCCCCAAAGAGATGAGTGCTTGCTACATGTATCTTCATTGATAAAAGCCAGGCTGGAGACTTGTTTGACTTACACTTTTTATTGTTGTTGTTATAAGAAATTTAGAGACTGAAATTGAACTGAGACCTGGAAGAGCATGTTAAACCTTCAACAAACTTTCCCAAATGGGTTAATTTTACTTCCAGCATTCAACTGTAGGTAAAACGATCCTTTAGAGAGTATTAAATAAGGAATTTTAGATAAGTCAAACTGAAGCTTCAGAACTATGGGGTAAGGCCAGGAGTAACCTTTTTATCTTTGCTTAGTTTCAGTTATACCTGTGTTTTTACTATTTCAGAAAGAAACTTGGAAATAGATTCTAATCTAATAGTTCATTTTATATACCACAAAGGCACNTTCCAGCATTCAACTGTAGGTAAAACGATCCTTTAGAGAGTATTAAATAAGGAATTTTAGATAAGTCAAACTGAAGCTTCAGAACTATGGGGTAAGGCCAGGAGTAACCTTTTTATCTTTGCTTAGTTTCAGTTATACCTGTGTTTTTACTATTTCAGAAAGAAACTTGGGAATAGATTCTAATCTAATAGTTCATTTTATATACCACAAAGGCACAGTACATATGTTATTTCCTTTCTGATTACATCTTTCTTAAATGTTCTTCTTTCACCAAAATTAAATTGCCTGCTTGGATGTTGCCTTTCTCAAAGTGGAGGATAATTCCATGCAGGTATTATATTCACTATCTTAGCCCCTTGCTTTTTATAAAAATAACATAAATTCAAAAATGAATCTCTTAAAAACCTTGGCTCTCTCTTTCCTATTTCCCCCTGATGCTTCTTGTGTGGATTTATCAGATGAAAGATACTCTATCAGCAGTACCACTATTATCTACCCACTTCCGAATGCTCATGCTTTCAGTTGAAGAAATCTGATCCCCAAATGGAAGAAATCTATACTCTTCTCTATTTGTAAAGACAGCTGCAAGTAATTGTTTAGTGTCTCCGTTATTTCCTTTTTCATTGTCTCTAATCCCCCCTGTTATTATTATAAGTGCACATGATTTTTCCTTGATGTTGTCCTCTTACAAAACATTTTTAAAATTTCTTGGTTGTAATGTTCTGCTTTTTCTCATGCTNGAGTCCATGGGGCCACAGTCCATGGGGCCACAAAAGAGTCAGACACAACTTAGTGACCAACAACAGATAATTATTCTCATTTGAAAGAAGAGGAAACTAGGGTTTTAGAGAGGGAAATAAATTGCCTAAGGTCACATAATTAGTACGTACTGAAACTTGTAATAAAATCCAGTGGGCCTAGCTCTTAGTTGCTAGAAATATCACCTTCTTCTTTGCTCCGTGGTTTAATAATGCAAAATGATTTCTGAGATATGTGGTTTGGCTTATTATTAATGCCAAATTAGATATTCTGCATCAGAAACTCTTATTTTTGATAGCATGTGACCGAGAAAGTCCAAGCAATAATAGGCTTTTACACTTAATAGAGTGTTTTAGATATAGGACATATTTTCAGTATTTGGCCCACATATTGATCCCATATGGATGCTTCCATAGAGAGGAAAAGATTGATTTTTAGAGAAATCATGGAATTGCCCACAGTCACATACAAATGGCAGAATTAAGACATGGGGTACAGTCTTTTGACAAATAGGTCATTCTTCTTTACATAGGGTGTTATATCACTGCTTACCAGAATTACTCCAGGGACTTCTCTGGTGGTCCCGTAGGTAGGACTCTTGGATCCCAATGCAGGGAGCCCAGGATTAGGGAGCTAGATCTCATATGCTGTAGCTAAGAAGTTCACATGCTTCAACTAAGGTCCCACAAGATGTAACTAGGACCCACTGCAGCCAAAATAGATAAATAATTTTTTTGTTGTTAAAGAATGACTCCAAAGTATCTGTGAAATGGAATTTCATCTGTTTAGTAACATAAGGTTATATCTGTGTGATATAACCTAGCTAATTATGTTGTTGTGTTAAATAAGAGACTATATATAAAAATTTCATCTTTCTGGTAGCATCTCCAGAAAGATGATAAGGGTACTCAATCATAAGAATATTCCCAATATTTGTTACAGAGTAGAACTCCACGCCATTTATGATCTTATGTCTCCAGAGGAAGACAGATATCCTATAGGGTTTCATGAAGCACTCTCATCTTAGTCATCAGGACAAAGAGAACCTCTGATGCCTTTATACCCACTATTCCTACCACACCCTTGCACATTACTAGAAAGTCAGCCTTCCAATTACAGCACCTCCTGGGATAGCAGTTGGTTCCACTCCACTGAATCTATGGTAACTTCTATGTCACAGATTTCATTTTTATCTAATGTGATATGTTGAGTTGCACTATCACATAATTTTAGTAAATTTTTATATGTCTATTGGGAATATATTCCCAACTGCTGCAGCAGAGTTCTGTGATTTCTTGAGTGAATCCCTTGATTAAAAGGAAAACTTTTTGGGGGGAGACGCTACTTGAGGCTAAATAGAAAGTGCCAGCGACTCAGTAGAACCTAGACAGTTAAAAAACTCAAATGCAGCATTTATTACCTCTGCTTAAGCAACGTATCAGAGATCAAAATACTAGAGCAGAGTTTCACTTGTTATTTAAATTCTAATCAAGGTCATCCTAAGAAATAGCTTCATATGTTGTCAGAAACATCAGCAAGGGCAAATCCTTAACAAATGACTGGTTATAAAGAGAGATTGTTACTAGAATATTCTAGATATAGAAGTAAAATCATCTTTGCAAACTTCAGGAGAGGAAAAGAAAGAGGAAAGCATTTGGATACTCTGTTAAACAGTTTGCAGGTTACATAATTTTCAGTAATGAGCTAGTAAACCAGGTCTCTAGGGGGCTGGAAGCCCTAACTTTTAGTTTTATGGCCAGTATTCTCACCGTGAATGATTTCAGGCTACCAACAGGAAGCCACTGCATGCCAAATTTAAAAAAGATGCACACATTTGTTTCTCACAATCTGTGAGAGCCAACGATAGCATGCCATTGAGTCCTTATTATCAGAGATGTTAAGTCACAATGGCTGGAAAATTGTAGCAGTTCAATTGAAATTGAAATACTAAGAGTTCTATCCTTTTCTGCTATTCTACTATGCCTAACATGTATATATGGAAAGCTTTCCCTGTGCTAAGAGTGGGAAGACATATTGCCCTAGTAACCTAAAAATAATGAAGAAGAAATGCATGAAGCCTTTAATCTTGGCATTATGTTGATTCTCTACCCACCCACATGGGAATTGTGAAAGCAGTTTTCAGGATTTCTAAGAAATTTACAATAGAAAGAGATTTACTGATTCCAAAACTGCAGTGTAGTGGAAAGAAAACATCTGATATACCTTCCAGGTGTTTTTTTTTTTTTTTTTTTTTTTTTGGTGTGTATATAATTATTNACCCACCCACATGGGAATTGTGAAAGCAGTTTTCAGGATTTCTAAGAAATTTACAATAGAAAGAGATTTACTGATTCCAAAACTGCAGTGTAGTGGAAAGAAAACATCTGATATACCTTCCAGGTTTTTTTTTTTTTTTTTTTTTCTGGTGTGTATATACTTATATTAGGGCTTCCCTGGTGCTGCTAGTGCATAAGAGATGTGAGTTCAATCCCTGGGTTGGGAAGATCTCATGGAGGAGGCCATGGCAGCCCACTCCAGTGTTCTTGCCTGGAAGATCTCATGGACAGAGGAGCCTGGTGGTCTACAGTGGATAGAGTCACAAAAAGTTGGATACTTGGATACAACTGAAGCAACTTAGCACACACTTAGTAATACTTGTATTACTGCTTAAAAGAGGTGGGAGCACAATCATGCCCCTAATGTTCTTGAAATGGGGAAGAATTAAATGTAATTAAGACCCCTCTTCCCTGCTATTCTGTTAAAGAAATATGAGCCCATTCTGCTTTTCTAGTTTGTCTCAGAAAGAATTTGATAATGCCATAGGATAAGACAACAATGGGCCCATTCTCAAATGGGTCCAAAGTGATCAAAGGTGTTTCATTTTATTTTGATTGATTCCTCGTCTCTTTCTATTTTCTGTTTAATTGAAAAGAATTGACAGGGAGTGTTTAGTGTCTAAACCTATTAAGTTCAATTTCAAATTTTGTTTACCAAACTCGGACAGGTACTCAGGCTCATAGTCTTATAGGAGCCTGGTATGCCTTCTACTGTTTTAATTAGGTTACCTAGAATAAGTGATTTTCTTAAAATTATGCTAAAAGTAGAGTTTCACAAGAATTACAACATTGTCTGGTAGATGTTTATAGTTTTAATGCTTTAGTGGCCTGAAAGACTGAAAGAACCTCTATAAGTAGCTGATTTACTGTCTGTCTAACACTGTGTTTTTGACAGTTATACACTCAGTTGAAATAGAGCTCAACTTCCTCTTTGCTCTCAGTTCCTTGTCAAGTTGATTCCATCCCTAGGCTACTATAGCATCATGGAGATACAGGTTTAGAGGCTCATAGGATTGAAACTGTTAGTGAAAATTATGGCATCTCAAAATGACAGCTGGACTATCTGGATTCCAAATAAGAATTTTTGGAAGGAAATCTAGAGGTTTATGTGTGGACACCAAGTGGGAGGCAGATGATAGGGAAATAACTCTCTTGCAGGTCTTCCTTTCCTGATTCTGTCCGTGTATCTTGGCTGAACTTTAGTAACAAAGGCAACAGACATCAGAGGCTACTTTCTTTGGAGTCAGTGAGAGTTAGTGAGGAAGGAGACATCTTACCTTCTCTCTGAGCCCTCGTGACAAGCTCTCCCCAAACCCCTTCACTGTTCTTCATGTTGGCTGACCAGCCTTGGCTATAGTAGAGGTGATATATATATATAGATAGATAGATAGATAGATAGATATGGGTCATTTAACCTCGTTTTGCCTAAGTTTTATCGTCTCAAAAATAGGGATAGTAATGAAACCCAAGTCATAGACTGGTATGCAAAATGCTTCTATATGAATGCTATATACATGTTCACCCTGATAAAACTGCCTAAACTAGATGATGTAGCACATGATTTCAATGTTCTGGCTATATCTTCCAGAATCTTCTGACATTCACTCTGTGTGCTGAAGACTGTTATGGCAAGCACCAGCCAGAGGTCTTTTTTCCTGTCACAGGTTGGCTTGCTGCTGCTGCTAAGTCGTCTCAGTCGTGTCTGACTCTGTGAGACCCCAGAGATGGCAGCCCACCAGGCTCCCCTGTCCCTGGGATTCTCCAGGCAAGAACACTGGAGTGGGTTGCCATTTCCTTCTCCAATGCATGAAAGTGAAAAGTGAAAGGGAAGTCGTTCAGTCACGTCCAACTCTTCGCGACCCCATGGACTGCAGCCCACTAGGCTCCTCCATCCATGGAATTTTCCAGGCAAGCATACTGGAGTGGGGTGCTATCTCCTTCTCCCCACAGGTTGGTTTACATGAAGACAAAGCTTTATCTGTAAACATAGTGCTTCTGGAAGGAGTCCCAAGCCAATGACAGAAAGGATGTTGATGGATAAATACTTGGCTTCTTGTCCTTCAGTTGACATCATTCTGGAGTGTGTTCTATACTGTTTCCTCAAGGTCGCCAGGGAGATTAAGCGCTGGTTGCCCACAGTGGTAACTGGTTTGATAACACATACTTTACTTTCTTCTCTTTATCTTTCACTCTCTCTTCCCACCTTTTCTTTCCCTTTTCCTTCCATCTTTTCCTCTCCTTTTTTTGCCTCACTACTCTTTTTCCCTACTATTGTTTCCTGGGATCACCTCCTAAATAAACTACTTGCATGTGAATCCTTTTCTCCAGATCTGCTTCTCAGTTCAGTTTCAGTTCAGTCGCTCAGTCGTGTTCGACTCTTTGCAATACCATGAATCGCAGCACGTCAGGCCTCCCTGTCCATCACCAACTCCTGCAGTTCACTCAGACTCATGTCCATCGAGTCAGTGATGCCCTCCAGCCATCTCATCCTCGGTCGTCCCCTTCTCCTCCTGCCCCCAATCCCTCCCAGCATCAGAGTCTTTTCCAGTGAGTCAATGCTTCACATGAGGTGGCCAAAGTACTGGAGCTTCAGCTTTAGCATCATTCCTTCCAAAGAAATCCCAGGGGTGATCTTCAGAATGGACTGGTTGGATCTCCTTGCAGTCCAAGGGACTCTCAAGAGTCTTCTCCAACACCACAGTCCAAATGCATCAATTCTTCGGTGCTCAGCCTTCTTTATAGCCCAACTCTCACATCCATACATGACTACTGGAAAAGCCATAGCCTTGACTAGATGGACCTTAATCAGCAAAGTAATGTCTCTGCTTTTGAATATGCTATCTAGGTTGGTCATAACTTTTCTTCCAAGGAGTAAGCATCTTTTAATTTCATGGCTGCTTCTGGGGGAACCTAAATCAAGGCAAGTTTCATGACTTTTTAGGAGTATTATTAATGGCTGTTAGACTGAGGACATTGCTATTAAGAATTTCACTGAGATAGCATATTTTATTTAAAATTTCTAATCAGCATTTAGGTTTTTATACTCTGTATTTTGTATATTAATATTTCTTTCTTAAGTAGGAAAAAGTTCTGAAATTAGAGGCAGAGGATCCAAGTTACTGTTGACCAACTAGGTGAATGCATTTTTTAAAAAATTATCAGTTTTATCATGTGATACTAATATGTATCCAACATTGTAATAAATAAGATAATGTCCATAAAAGGCTTCTGCAGAGCCTACATTTATTGTATCATTAGCACTCTTCTCAATGGGTTTTGTTATTGTTATTGTTCTTAGAATTTTCACCACTTGATGCAGATTCGTCCTGTGAAATTCTGTGAAGTAAAAATATATTCATTTATACTAAAGAGAAATATTGTGACCATATTGTTATAACCTACCTTCTGTTACTCAATTTTGGTTAACATTTTATTTACTTTTTTTTAACATTTTAATTTTAACTTTTCAACAACCTTATATTCTTTCTATTTCAGAAGCTGCCTGATGATCTAGCCATAGTCTGTGTGTCTTGTATCAAGAGGCATAATAGATTTTTGAGCTGTGTCCCCCAAAACTTGGACTCTAAGTTGCAAACTGCATGAGACGTTTTGATTAATAAGGTCAAGAATATTTGTTTTTCCATTATGCAAACAATTCATGTGCTGTTTGACTAATGCTTATGCCAAGTATGAGTTTACCAAACTACTCAGCCACAGGCAAATTCAAACTGTAAAATTTTTCCCTGTGACTAAAAAATAATGAAAAAGACATGCATGGCCATAAAAATAAGGAACATTCTATTGCTAATTATATTAGCTGTTCAGAAAGAATTGATCATTAAGTAAACTATTTACTTAAAAAATAATTTAAAAAGTTAAGCCCCGTGAGAGTGAAGAGACTAAGACTGCACCCCCTTCTCTGTAAGATCTGACATTAGACAAAGTTGGAGGAAACCACAGCGTCCTTGGCTGAGGCTCCCTGACAGGAAAGAACCACAGTAGTGACAGATGGGAAAACATGACAAGAGAAAGTAAGTCTGGGCTTCAACAAGGTTTCAGGATAGATCTGGCCTTGGCAGGTCTTATGCTAAGCCTTCATGTCCTTAGGCCTTGCCGGCCTGGTACAAGAGTCAGGACTTGGCAGCAGTGGGTGGCCCTAGGAATCTAAAGGTACACAGGTCTCTGTGTCGCTGTGGGAGTCTCATTCCATCTCAGTGTCCCCTTGTGACAGTGCCCACAGTGTAGTTCCATTAGTGGCTTTCCCTCTCATTCAGAAGACTGGTGGGAATCCTCTGGCTGAATAACTGTGATTGCAGGTGACTTGGGGTAAAAAGCTGCCTGCCAATATAGGCCTGTGGGTTTATAAGTGATTAATTAGAATAATAAAAAGGATGTGGCTGTGTTTATATGTCCAGGCTGGTGAAGCAAATTACAATGATTCAGACATTTTTCACGTTATCATGGATTTTAATGCCTGCTGAGGGATATGGCGAGAGAACAGACCATATCTTATTTTATCTTTTCTCTATTATTGAACACTAACGTCTTTTGTGTGAGGCATCTCTGACAGAATCTAGTATTATTGTAGCCTTATTAGTATAACGGTAGTAGGAATACATTTTCCAGGTGTTGAAAAATAGCAGTTACGTTATAAAATAAGTTATTTAGAACACAAACGTTATTATCTGCAACATGATGAATTTAGCCTCCTTGTCATCTTGTATTCAAGGGGCAGTAGGAACCTTTGCCAAGGGTGGGACATGATAGGGAGAGGGGCCTCAGAGAGCAAAGAGTGCAGTCTGTGCTTGAGTTCTGTCTTTTCCAGGACACCTCTGATCCAAAGGAGGGTCAGGTGTAGTATTATGTGTAGGATGGAAGGTCTTCATCCATTAGACATAAGAGGGCATGACTCTCCCCAGTAAGTCCCCAGAAACAAGCAGGACCCAACACAGAGTAAGTGTTTGCTACATATTTTGTGAGTATTTGAATGAATGAATATTTCTACCAAGCACTGAGGGAACAGATCACAAGACTATGTAAGCATTCCAGAATTAAAGGATCAGATTTGTGCAAAGTTGCCGTAATTTTGGAAATGCTGTTTAACCTCAGGAAGTCCATTTTCTTAAATAAAAAATTGGTAATGATTTCTACATTTACCTATATAAAAAGCAGGATATTATATTAAAAGTGGATTCATGTGGTTTCTTTTCATATCATGTTATGTTATTTTAAGATATTATTTTCCCTGATAGCAATTATGTGATCTTCTGCACCTGGATCTAAACAATAGCAACAACAACAACAAAAAAGAAATAAAGCACCACTGATTTCAGAGAAGATAATGATAATAATAGTTTATGGCCATAAATGATACCTACAGTAGATAGGAGATGACTTTAGGCCTGTATTTCTGAGTGCACGTGGGGTTGCAAAGAGTTGGACATGATTTAACAACTAAACAACAATATTATTACTTTTACTTGATTGACTTCCAGTTTCCATTCATTTGAGAATTGTGGCAAAATGAGACGATAAGTGCCACTTTTAAATTGGAGAATTTGGGGAATTACAGAATGGGGTTTTGTTTTATTTCATTTCCAGAATATAGTTTCTATTGTGTTCTGGGAACATGGTGGCCTGTGGAGTAATAGGTCCAGTCAGACCCCCCAGGTACATTGTCTTGAATGAAGGGCCGAGAAGAATCATGACGTCTTTTTTATTTATATTTTTTGTAGACAGAAGGAAATAAAATTTCTGCTACAAAATAGAGAGTGAATTTAGAAGTTCTGTTTTTGTGTGCACTGAAAAGAAACTGATTGAGCAACAAAATAAAGTTCAGACACAAGTGGTGATAAAAAACAGTCTCTTAAAAGGGATTAAATCTCTATAATCAACAAAATGCAATTAACATATACTAAGTCTCAGTACAGCCTCTGTAATCCTTCTTCTAAAATATCAGGAACTGAGACTCAGAATGATTAGGGGCCTTGTCCACTGCATGACAGGGGCCTTGTGACTGAGGATTAGAGTTTGGGTTTTCACTTTCCTCCTACCACAGCCTCTCCATGCCGCTGTTGAAGGTGCCAGAATCTTAGCATCTTTTTGTCTTTCTCTCCTAAGTCATTTAGTCATAGTTCCAGAATATCTTTGCAAAAGAAATGAATGTCCCTTCTGAAACTCAGCGCCTTTAACATATATGTTATCTGTATAGCTCCATCTACAAACTCTTACAAGTAACATGAAAGCTTGAGGTATTAATTCCTTCTTTTTCCTCTCCCCTTTCCTTTCACGCATGTCTAGAAGGTATTCTTTTTATACTGCCATTTTCTAGAGGAAAGAAAAATAGAAATTTTTCTTCTTTATCAAGGCTAATAATCTGACTGCTTTTTGTTTAAATTTAAAAAACAAAAACAACTAAGAAAATCCTTTCTGTGGGCTTAACTGGTTATCCCAGTTCTCTCTAATATGTGCTCAGAGATTCTAACATTTTCTATTTCCTGGCCACAAGACTTTTTGATAGAAAATTGGAACAAGAGAAAGGTCTGTTCCCTTTTGGAATGCTGTCCACACAGAAGCCTAGGAGAAAAGTTGTAGCATATGTTCGAGACCCCAGCTTCTAGGAGCCGGGCCAGAATAGGCAGCATGAAATAGGAAAAGGTGATTGTTTTTACTTTTAAGCTTTGGTTCCCTTTTTAAGGAACTACATTTTTTTGTGTCCATGGAAAGCAAATAGAGTTGATTCTGAAGTGGATGTTGCTCAGACTTCCTGACTGTCAAAGCAGAAGTGAGGAGGCAGAATAAAATGAATGAGTGTGTATATATTTGTTTACTTTCACACACACATACACACACACACACTTGCATGGGCACACAGGATAAAGCAGCAACATTTTAAAACACAATATAATCTGTGAAACAAAGCACATCTTCAATTTCAAGTAAAAATGAATAAAAATGAGTGTATCTCTAGAGTAGGAGTCAACAAGCTTTTTCCATAAAGAGCCAGAGAAAGATATATTTTAGACTTGGTTGGCAACGTGGTTTCTGTCTCAAATGGTCAACTCTGCTGTTGTAGCACAAGACAGCCTTAGCACACAAGCAGACGAGCACGTCTGTGTCCCAGTAAAACTTCGTTTATGGACACTTAAATTTGAATTTCATATAACTTTCACATCATTAAACATTATTTTTCTTTTGATTCTTTCCCCACCATTTCAAAAAACAAAAGCCATTCTTAGCTTGTGGGCTGTACAAAAGCAGGCACTAAACCCAGATTTGGCCCATGGGTCCCTAGAGGAAGGGTAATGCTAGTATACGAGTGGTGTGAAATATGAAAGACATTTCTTTTCGTTCTCTTGTGAAGTGGTAACCAGATGAGCATATTTCCCCATGTGCCTCCTCATTCTTCTTATGCAAAAAAGAAATTTACAAAAGTTATGTCCATTAAAATCATATATCTGAAATTGTCTTAATCATCAGTGGGCATTTTTTTTGAAAGTTTACTTGCATTTCTCTGTCTTTATATTTAAGAGAAATCTAGTGGTCAAAGGAAGAATATCTTAAATCAAGATTGCGAATTGATGAGATTGTCCCAAAAATCCATACCAATACACCATCAGGTTAATTTTCTGTTCTATAATGTGATAGAACTGTCACATAATACTGAAACATGATTGCAATCAAATAAAATAATGTGTGTTATAGTATCCTGCATATGTGTGGGGAAAGAATCTGTGTTTCTAACCGAACTCAAAAAAAAAAAAAAAAAAAAAANTGATGAGATTGTCCCAAAAATCCATACCAATACACCATCAGGTTAATTTTCTGTTCTATAATGTGATAGAACTGTCACATAATACTGAAACATGATTGCAATCAAATAAAATAATGTGTGTTATAGTATCCTGCATATGTGTGGGGAAATAATCTGTGTTTCTAACCGAACTAAAAAAAAAAAAAAAAAAAAAAACAACTTATTAAGAAAGCAAACCACTTCTGATGAAGAGAACATGAGTATAAGTGCATATCTACAAATCTTTATTTTTAAGGCATCCTCTCCCCAGTTTCCTTTCCTCATTACTTTAATTGTGCCCATAACTATGGGCACTCAGATTTAGTTGGGGTATAATTTGAAAGAATGTCTGACTATGACCATAAACATAAATTTTTACATTTAATTGTTGCCATAAATCCAGATGTGAACAACAAAATAGACATTTAATTGTGGGAGTGAGAATCATCTAGATAACTGCTATCTAATTGTTATCTGTAGATCAGGAATATCAGCATTACGAAGAAGCTTATTGGAAATGTCAGACCCCACCCTCCAACTTCACTGAATCAATATCTGCATTTCAACAAAATCTTCAAATGGTTTGTATTCACATGAATGGTAAAAAGGCATTTAGCTTTAGGAATAGTGTCTAACACTGGCTATAAATTAGAATTCCCTACCAGAGCTTCTAGAAAAAAGCAGTGTCCAATCTGGATTGCTGACCAATCAAGTCAGAATATCTGCAGGTGGGAATCTACAGATAAGTATTTTTTAAAGTTCCCTAGATTATTCCAATGTGCAGGGAAGTCTGAGAATCACTGGACTAACGTGGTGGACCCAAGGTATTATTGCTCTGAGGGTAAGAAGGGAACCATCTCAATATCAAGTGGAAACAAAAGTCCCCAGAACTAGAGGCTTTATTGGAAGTGTTATAAAAGGTTAGCATGGTATGTATTAAAAGACTTTCAGGAAGAAAACCTAGCCCTCACAATGAGATAAAATGTTCAGGTTACTAACAAGTTAACTAAAATGAACAAAATTAAAGGTTAAGTTCATTGGGTTTTGGTACTTATTGATTCTCCCTAACCAGAAAGAATTCTGCCTAATATTTGACACATTTAAATTGGGTCCTCTTCATGAAAAGTGAAAGTGTAAGTGGCTCAGAACTGTCTGACTCTTTGAGACGCCATAGACTATATAGCCAGCCAGGCTCCCCTGTCCACGGACTTCTCCAGGGAAGAATACTGGAGTGGGTTGTCATTTCCTTCTCCAGGGATGTTCAGTTCAGTTCAGTACAGTTCAGTCCAGTCCCTCAGTCATGTCCAACTTTTTGTGAACCCATAGACTGCAACATGCCAGGCCTCCCTGTCCATAACCAACTTCCGAAGCTTACTCAAACTCATGCCCATTGAGTCAGTGATGCCATCCAGCCATCTCATCCTCTGTCGCCCCCTTCTCCTCCCGCCTTCAATCTTTCCCACCATCAGATGGCCAAAGTATTGGAGTTTCAGCTTCAACATCAGTCCTTCCAATGAATATTCAGGACTAATTGCCTTTAGGATGGACTGGTCCGATCTCGTTGCAGTCNGCATCACCAACTCAATGGACGTGAGTTTGAGTGAACTCCGGGAGTTGGTGATGGAAAGGGAGGCCTGGCAAAAGGGAGGCCTGGAGTGCTGTGATTCATGGAGTCACAAAGAGTCAGACGCGACTGAGTGACTGAATTGAAATGAGTATGATTAAATTGTATGGTTTAGAGTAATTACACACACACCCCAGTGCCTGTCTTCACCTCATCCTAAGTTTTTCCTTTGGAAAGAAGGGAAGACATGGGACTTTTTAGTTTGTTTTGATTGGCTCTGGTATCAAGATAACAATTTTTCATAGTCAGGGATCCACTTCTCCTCAAGAGACTCTTCCTGACACCATGCTCAGGTTATTTCTGGGCCCTCTGATGTTCAGGCCCTATAGAAAGTGAAAGTGAAAGTCACTCAGTCCCGTTTGACTCTGTGACCCCATGGACTATATAGTTCATGGAATTTTTCAGGCCAGAATACTGGAGTGGGTTGCCTTTCCCTTCTCCAGGGGATCTTCCCAACTCAGGGATTGAACCCAGGTCCCCTGCACTGCAGGCAAATCCTGTATCAGCTGAGCCACAAGGGAAGCACTTCCAGTCCTATCAGTTCAGTTCAGTTGCTCAGTCATTTCTGACTCTTTGCACCCCATGGATTGCAGCACGCCAGGCTTCCCTGTCCATCACCAACTGCCAGACTTTACTCAAACTCATGTCCATCAAGTCAGTGATACCATCTAACTATCTCATCCTCTGTTGTCCCCTTCTCCTCCTGCCTTCAATCTTCCCCAGCATCAGGGTCTTTTCAAATGAGTCCATTCTTCGCATCAGGTGGTCAAAGTATTGGAACTTTAGCTTCAGCATCAGTTCTTCCAATGAATATTCAGGACTGATCTCCTTTAGGATGGACTGGTTGGATCCCTTTGCTGTCCAAGGGACTCTCAAGAGTCTTCTCCAACACCACAGTTCAAAAGCAGCAATTCTTCAGCACTCAGCTTTCTTTATAGTCCAACTCTCACGTCTATACATGACTACTGGAAAAACCATAGCTTTGACTAGATGAACCTGTGTTGGCAAAGTAATGTCTCTATCTAGATTGGTCATAGTTTTTCTTCCAAGGAGCAAAAGTCTTTTAACTTCATGGCTACAGTCAACATCTGCAGTGATTTTGGAGCCCAAGAAAATAAAGTCTGTCACTGTTTCCACTGTTTTTCCATCTATTTGCCATTGAGTGATGGGGCTGGATGGTATGATCTTCATTTTTTGAATGTTGAGTTTTAAGCCAGCCTTTTCACTCTCCTCTTTCACTTTCATCAAGAGGCTCTTTAGTTTCTCTTCACTTTCTGCCATAAGGGTGGTGTCATCTGTGTATCTGAGGTTATCTGAGGTCCTGTGTCTAGAAATGAATAGTTCTCTGCACTTTCTGTAACTCCTTAAAGGTGGCAAATGGAAGCTGCTGGTGCTGCTTTGAGGCCTCTGAACCTTGGAGGACTTGACTTCTCACAAAGTTTCTCTATTTTTGGCACCAGGAGAGAATCCTCTTGCCTGGTGCTTTTACCTTGAAGCCTAAATGGATAATTTGGACCCTGTGAAATTCATTTCTCTCTTTTCATCACACTTTCTTTTCCTTTCTGCAAATAACTCTCTTTGATGAAATAGAGACAGACTCTATAGGAAGAGTAAGACTCAAAAACAATGGAGCTTAAGAACTTCACACTGCAATCCTAGAAACTCTTTTATGCTTACTCCCCTTCCAAAGATTTAATAGAAAAGAACTAGCCTGAGACAGTCTATGTGTGAGAGTTCATTTCTTTAGCAAAAAGGTACTATGAAGTATTAGATCAAATGAGAGGAAGTACAGCTCAAAGGACTTGTTGAATGGCTAGATATATGATTATTAGTTCTTTCTAAACTCCACTTTGCCACTGAAATTTCTAAGTGACTTTTGTCAAGATATGTATTCATGCTATTTCTCAAGAAGGTAGAAATTACTCTCATGTTTATGAGTATTCAAATCCCATGTCATACTCAGTTGACCTTCCCTGGACTCTTTCCTTGGCTGCTGGAAACTTAAGTTTATACCTAATAATTTAAATCTTAATCATATTCAGATTTTACTAGTCATTATTGTCTAGTATCCTAGATTGTGAGTTCTTATAAAGTATGGCATATGTCTTAATTTAAAAAGCAATCTGTTGTGATAGAGAGAACAGTGAAATTTCTCTCAAGGGTAGTATAAAAGTATTCAAATGGGGAAGTAACTTCATCGGTAAGTAATAAATTGCAGGAACTTTTGATTGACACCAAGATTTCTATCTGGGGAGACTAGAATATAACATTTATGCAAGACATTATGAATAACTTTTTTTGAGGGATGCAGACATTGCCTTTGAAAATATTCAATGTGTTGTTCATTCTCTTTATGATATGTAAATGTCTAATGGTCAAGGAGGATGCTGGTGAAAGGGCTTTCTAAACAGTTGCATATATTTATCAAAAGAAGATGAAGCAGAAAGGAATTAGATATTTTACTCAAGCCAGTGCTTAAACTTCATGGATTGGCTCAAGCAAAGAATAATTTGAATAAAATTTCTCTTTTATTCATTTCATATAAGCAGTCCTTTTACTGGTGTATTCTAAGAATCAGATTTATTGATAACAAATCTTCAATATATCTTAGAACATCCAGTTAAAGCACAAATTTTATATAAGATTGCTGATTTTTTTTTTAACTAATACTTCAGAGTAACAGTTCTTACATTTTGGGAAGTTACATATTGTACCAGTCAAGAACTGGAAGACAAAGGATAACATTTTCCATGAATTTAGCTAAAGATATTTTTATGAATGTGGTATTTAAGGGATGTGGGCATGATTTAAGGTGACAAAGAACAGAGGATGAAGCATCCTGAGACTGGCAACAGTGGGAAGACTTTACTACTTCCAGCTGTAAATGGGCAAATGAAAGGCATGCTGTTTCCAGAATTGGGGAGGAAGGTATGCCATGTAGGAATTATAATCACAGAGCAATGCTGACACTGCCAACGTCATTTACAGCTGAGGAATTGAAATCTTGGTTATAAGCATGGCATAAAGAAGTGTGAATTACTTCATGATTCTGAATCCTTAAACTACCAAAAACCAGAGTGGAATATTGAGCAGTTTCATGGGCCTGANGTTGTTCATTCTCTTTATGATATGTAAATGTCTAATGGTCAAGGAGGATGCTGGTGAAAGGGCTTTCTAAACAGTTGCATATATTTATCAAAAGAAGATGAAGCAGAAAGGAATTAGATATTTTACTCAAGCCAGTGCTTAAACTTCATGGATTGGCTCAAGCAAAGAATAATTTGAATAAAATTTCTCTTTTATTCATTTCATATAAGCAGTCCTTTTACTGGTGTATTCTAAGAATCAGATTTATTGATAACAAATCTTCAATATATCTTAGAACATCCAGTTAAAGCACAAATTTTATATAAGATTGCTGATTTTTTTTTTAACTAATACTTCAGAGTAACAGTTCTTACATTTTGGGAAGTTACATATTGTACCAGTCAAGAACTGGAAGACAAAGGATAACATTTTCCATGAATTTAGCTAAAGATATTTTTATGAATGTGGTATTTAAGGGATGTGGGCATGATTTAAGGTGACAAAGAACAGAGGATGAAGCATCCTGAGACTGGCAACAGTGGGAAGACTTTACTACTTCCAGCTGTAAATGGGCAAATGAAAGGCATGCTGTTTCCAGAATTGGGGAGGAAGGTATGCCATGTAGGAATTATAATCACAGAGCAATGCTGACACTGCCAACGTCATTTACAGCTGAGGAATTGAAATCTTGGTTATAAGCATGGCATAAAGAAGTGTGAATTACTTCATGATTCTGAATCCTTAAACTACCAAAAACCAGAGTGGAATATTGAGCAGTTTCATGGGCCTGAGGAAATAAAAATTTAATTTTAGTCTCCATCAGCCACATTTGGGCCCTTAGAGAACTATATCCTAAGAATGAGTGTGAACCAGATGTAGACCAAGGTTTGTGAAAACTGCAACCTGGACTCCTGACTAGATTAAGGTAATTATCCAGAGGATAGAGTAAAAATTCTCTAGAGTAATATAAAATCATCTAGAACCTCTACAATTAATACAAAATGTTTAGCATTCAATAAAATTACCAGCTATACCAAAAAGGTAATCAAGGGAAAAGGCAAATGAGCCATTTATCAGTGTTATCAAACACACATGTTTAAATAATGTATTAAAATGCTGGAAAAAATAAATGACAAATGGAAAATGCACCCAAGAAATGGAACTCAAAAGTCAAGTGAAAAATATAGAACTGAAAAATGCAGTAATAAAATTTAAGAACCAAATAATGACATTAACAGCAGATTGGAAGAATTACAAAAGAAAGCATTAGGTTAGATTAGGTCATTAGAAAATACCCAGGTTGAAGCATGGAGAGAAAAAAGAATGAAAACTATAGAAAAATTAATAAGATATATGAGATATTATATAATTGTCTAATATAGATAAAATGGGAATCCCAAAAGAGGAGGAGAATACGCAGAAGCAATATATAGCATATGTATGCAAAGAGCCAACTTGTTAGAAAAGACCCTGATGCTGGGAAAGATTGAGGGCAGGAGAAGAAGTGGGTAACAGAGGATGAGATAATTGAATGGCTGCACCAGCTCAGTGGACATGAGTTTGAGCAAGTTTTGGGAGATAGTGAAGGACAGGGAAGCCTGGCATGCTGCAGTTCATGGGACTACAAAGAATCAGACATGAATTAGCAACTGAACAACAACAACAATATATAAGGGGAATGATTGAGAATTTTCCAAAACAGATGGAAGACCTCCAATCCCTGCTGCTGCTGCTAAGTCGCTTCAGTCGTGTCTGACTCTGTGTGACCCCAAGATAGCAGCCCACCAGGGCTGGGATTATAGGCAAGAACACAGGAGTGAGTTGCCATTTCCTTCTCCAATGCATGAAAATGAAAAGTGAAAGTGAAGTTGCTCAGTAGTGTCCGACTCTTCATGATCCCATTAACTGCAGCCTACCAGGCTCCTCTGTGAGATTTTACAGGCAAGAGTACTAGAGTGGGTTGCCATTGCCTTCTCCCCTCCAAGCCATAGATTTAAGAAATATTACAAATCCAAACCAAAATAAATACAAATAATTTAATTATACCTACCACATCTTACTGAAATTGTTTAAGGCAAAAGGCAAAGAGAAGATATCAATGGCAACCAGAAGGGAAAGAGGCACATTACCTTCAAAGAAGCAACAGTAAAATTGTTGGCAGACTTTTCAATAGAAACAATGGAAGCTGAAAAATAATGTGATGGCTATCTTTAACAGTATATTAAAAAGCAGAGACATTACTTTGTCAACAAAGGTCCATCTAGTCAAAGCTATAGTTTTTCCAGTAGTCATGTATGGATGTGAAAGTTAGACTATAGAAGCTGAGCGCCTAAGAATTAATGCTTTTGAACTGTGGTGTTGGAGAAGACTTTGGATTGGAGGTCCAAGACCTTGGATTGGTGTTGGATATTGACCTTGAGAGTCCCTTGGATTGCAAGGAGATCCAATGAGTCCATCCTAAAGGAGATCAGTCCTGAATATTCATTAGAAGGATTGATGCTGAAGCTGAAACTTCAATACTTTGGCCACTGATGTGAACAAGTGACTCATTGGACTGATGCTGGGAAAGATTGAAGGCAGGAGGAGAAGGGGACGACAGAGGATGAGATGGTTGGATGGCATCACCAACTCAATGGACTTGAGTTTGAGTAAACTCTGGGTGTTGGTGACAGACAGGATGGCCTGGCGTACTGCAGTCCATGGAGTCACAGAGAGTAGGACATGACTAGCAACTGAACTGATTGATTTTTTAACAGGCAAGGGAAAAAATATTCTGCCAACTTAGAACTTTATACTCATTGAAAATATCCACAAAANACTCTGGGTGTTGGTGACAGACAGGATGGCCTGGCGTACTGCAGTCCATGGAGTCACAGAGAGTAGGACATGACTAGCAACTGAACTGATTGATTTTTTAACAGGCAAGGGAAAAAATATTCTGCCAACTTAGAACTTTATACTCATTGAAAATATCCACAAAAATGATAGCAACTTAGACATTTACAGACACACAAAATTGAAAGATCTCATTTCCATCAGATCTGCATTTATTGAAATACAAAGAAAGGTCTTCAAATAGAAAATTTGAAGTTGAAAATGAATTATAGAAAGGAATGAAGAGTAGGAGTAAGTGAAAATATGTGGGCAAGTGTATTTATGTTAACAGAATAAGACTAAGGTCATTTGTATATCTAAAGTGAAGTGAATCGCTCAGTCTTGACCGACTCTGCAACTCCATTGACTATGCAGTCCATGGAATTCTCCAGGCCAGTATACAGTACACAGGCCAGTATAACCATGCCTCTCTCCAGGGAATCTCCCTAACCCAGGTATTGAACCCAGGTCTCCCTGGGTTACAGGCAGATTCTTTACCAGCTGAACCACCAGGAAAGCTACTGCAGAATTAAGATACATAGAAACGTTAAAGAAAGGGGTAAGAGGGCAATTGGAGTTGAAATGATGGGAGTATCACCAGGGCACTGGTAAAATTAATAATTCATGTTCAGTCCAGTTCAGTCCCTCAGTTGTGTCTGACTCTTTGTGACCCCATAGATCTCAGCACGCCAGGCCTCCCTGTCCATCACCAACTCCCGGAGTTCACTCAAACTCATGTCTATCGAGTTGGTGATACCACCCAGCCATCTCATCCTCTGTTGTCCCCTTCTCCTCCTGCCCCCAATCCCTCCCAGGGTCAGAGTCATTTCCAATGAGTCAGCTCTTTGAGTNATTCAGACTTGAATTGAAGAAAGTAGGGAAAACCACTAGACCATTCAGGTATGACCTCAATCAAATCCCCTATGATGATACAGTGGAAGTGAGAAATAGATTTAAGGGCCTGGATCTGATAGGTAGAGTGCCAGATGAACTATGGAATGAGGTCCATGACATTGTACAGGAGACAAGGATCAAGACCATCCCCATGGAAGTCATCTATGATAGCTTATAAATGTATTGAAGGCAAATGGTCAGGTTGATATGGTTGCTCTGTACATAATATGTCTACTCAAGGATAGATGTAAAATTTATTAAAATATAATTTGTCATCATAGAAAAATTGGAAAAATATACAATGGTAAATTAACAATTAAAAGCATAATTAATCTTACTGCATAGGAACAACATTGTTCTGGAAGTAAGTTCATTGATTCGAAGGACATGCACAGTTTCAACACTTTCAGAGCATGTAACACAATTGTTTCACAGAATATATATGCCAAGATATACTCCTCACAGAACTGAGCATAGTCTAAGCCATCATGTTGTTAGAATTGAATATTGCCATTAAAAATAATCTTTTTGAAATTAGTTTTTTCTATTGACTATTCCGTAGGTCTACATATTGATCAGCGTTGTTCCCATAGAGATTCAGCTCAGGTTCCAAGAAAATACCTATTATAATTTAGAACAGTCCTTAAAATGAATTGGCACATTGAGCAAGGAAGTCTTAATGTTGTAATTTTCTTTTGTGGTGAAGTCTTTCCTGTGGTACCTGATATCCAGAGTCATGTTGGTTAAAAGGTTTTCCCTTAATAGCTAACTTCCGTGTCCAAAACTCTTCCATTCTTAAAGTGCCAACAAGATATTTGAAAAGACAATGGCATTCTCATATTTCAGTTAAAACACATTAATTTTAATTTTTTTTTTTTTTTTTTAGCGCTTGATTCTCAGACTGCCTTCAAGAAGGTTCTGATGCAAAGTGACTTCTAATAAAGTTAGGGCTGCTACAAAACCTTTAAAGCAAAGAAAAAGAGTGTCCCTTATGATCTGTTTGTTCATAATACTGTCTTTGAGTTTGATGTATGGTAAATGCAAAAGTATACATATATGCAGACACCGATATTTCTCTGATGAAATACTGTGCTAATTGTTTAATTGCTAATGCCTTAATGATGTAACAGTAACACTTATGGATATTTCTTTGTACATGTATTTTATTCCAAAGAGTATACCTTGTAAGTAACTAGAAACCATTGATTATAAGTTTAAAGTAATTGTAACTTTTATATTTTCTCTATTTATTTTCTCTCAGGTTAGATTCACTTAAAAGATGCATCTTTTTTTCTTTAATAAAAGATGTATTTCATTTCTGTTGCAGTCATAATAATTTTTTAAGAATGTGTGCTGGAGAGTTCCTGGCTCACAGTTAATTTTTAAGTCTATATAAATCCATTAAAGGAAGAGCTAATTCTTGGCAAATGACATGGAGATGAATAATGCTTATATGAAATTGTTTTCTAAGAAAAATATACAAATTACTAAGCTTTCAAGATATTTTTTAAGATTTAGCAATAAATATTTAGTCCTTTATTTTTGTTGCACAATGAATATTTTTTTGGTAATGCTAGTTCATGTTAGTGACACTTTGATAAATTTGTGGTCAACAGGTTATATCAGAATATAAGAGACTAAAGCATGAGGGGATTGGAAAATTACTTCTAAGTTCCTTTACAGTTGCATCAGCCTGTAATTATATACTTATATAACTTATTAAGAAATAGCTTCCAGAAAATAAGAAATATACTGTCCCCTCTGTCCTTTACATTAAAGCATAATGTAAAATGCATTCTTCTGGAAGGCTCCCTCAGAATGCCTGATGGTACATAGTCTGAAGGCTCCTTCTATTATATTTTATAGAATACAATCAGTTTCTATTATAATACAATCAAGTCCTGGATTAAAACAGATGCCATAATGTATTTTAGGCTTGCAGAAACTGAACAAAACATCCAAAGGCTAATAACTCTCAAAATATATTTACAAACAAAAGGAAAACAATGAGCTGAAGGTTGCTCAATCAGGTCCAGCTCCTTGCGACCCCATGGACTATAGCTTGCTAGGCTCTTCTGTCCATGGAATTCTCCTGGCACGAATACTGGAATGGGTTGGGATTTCCTTCTACAGGGAATCTTCCCTACCCAGGGAGCAAACCTGGGTCTCCTGCATTGCAGGCAGATTCTTTACTGTCTGAGCCACCAGAGAAGCCATAAGGAGCATAAGTGAAGTCTCTCAGTCATGTCTGACTCTGCGACTTGATGGACTGTAGCCCATCAGGCTCCTCCACCCATGGAATTTTCTAGGCAAGAGTGCTGGAGTGGATTGCCATTTCCTTCTCCAGGGGACCTCCCTGACCCAGGGAACGAACCCAGGTCTACCACATTGTAGGTAGAGGCTTTACCATTGAGCCACCAGGGAATCCCAATAGGGAGCATAGGTTAACACAAATGCTGACATCCTACACTGACATTAAACGCAAATCCTTGGGTGGTGCTAAAGAAATCTCAGATACCAATACTCATTATTCCAAATCTTGAATGTTAGCATTTTGCAGAAGTTGCTTTATATCTATCTTCTTACCTATCTTTCTATATTTTTTCTAATTTTAAAAAATAGATATGATGCCCTTTTACTCATAAGTTGCTGCTGCTAAGTCGCTTCAGTCATGTCCGACTCTGTGCATCCCAGTAGACGGCAGCCCACCTGGCTCTCCCGTCCCTGGGATTCTCCAGGCAAGAATACTGGAGTGGGTTGCCATTTCCTTCTCCAATGCATGAAAGTGAAAGAGAAATTGTGTCCAACTCCTAATGATCCTGTGGACTGCAGCCTACCAGGCTCCTCCATCCATGGGACCTTCCCGCCAAGATTACTGGAGTGGGTTGCCATTGCCTTCTCCATCCAGTTGCCAAGGGGGTCCTTGAGTACATGGATACACTGTGACCTAAAGATTGCTAGACTGATATTGTGTCTGATATTACTTGAGTGTGTATATATCCTAAAAACAAGAATTTCTTTTCCTTACAACAGCATGATTATAAATAAAAGGAAAATCACACAGATACAAAACTATTATGTATTTCATAGTCACTTCATTGATCTTTTTATTTTACATCAAGTCATTTAAAGTTGTTTTTGCTTTATATTATGCTTCTAACAGGGATGATTTTTAATCCTCCTAATCTCTCAACAAGGGATATCATTCCTCTTTTTTGTGAATTTGATTCATGATGATACTCCCTACCTCCATGTGGGTTCTTGTTTACAAGCCAATTCTTGAACTGTATTTGACTGTCTTAAGTAAAATATTGGAATTAAAAAGGGAGTATAGATAATAACTTAGGGCTCCATAGAATCAGTGGAAAAAAATCAGAGAACCAAAATGTAAACATATACAGAAAACAAGGACAGCTACCCAACCAGAGCCACAACTAAGGTCTCTCCACAGGTGCATCTGGTGAGATGTGGCCCTTATAACCACTGTTCTCATTAATGCCACTGTCACCACTACCGTCAGCCCACTGCTATGGCAGTAATTTGCCTGCCCACCTTCCTTGTGTCTTTGCATCACACACTCAGAGTTCTACACCTCAGTTTTATTGTTCATGTTTAGGTTATGTGTTCATTTCTTGCCTTTAATTGTTAGAAAAGAGAGGCCATAGTAGAAGGTTGGTCTGGCCAATACCTAACTCCTAAGATCAAACATGAAGTATCAGAGTGTCAACTTCCTTTAAGGTAACTAGAGTACTCCTAGGAAGGGGAAGTTGAGGAACAGTGTACTTGTACATTCATTAACAAAAAATATACAGCTCATATTAAAATCCAGATATAGTCACAGCTAAAATCTACCTCAAAAGTGCAAATGCTCATGGCAATTAAATATTTATCTCAAAATAAGGATCCATCTGCTTAGAGAGGAAACTTACTTCAGAAAACAGATTTTCTGTTGCAGATAGTTTTAATATACATAAGCATTGTTGCCTCCCCCATACCTACTCTTGTAGCATCAGGGAAAGTAAAATGAATTCACAGAAGATTTATTACACTTGAGTTTAAATGTACAAATGAAAAATCGGACCCAGTCAGCAATGATGTCCATTAGTTGTTTTATGTAATATTTCAGGAGAGTAATATCTTGAACATTAAATAAATTGAAAAGACTTCATGAAACTATGAATTCTAAAGAACCCAACCAAGCTTTTGTGACCTCTTTGAACCCAAAGACCACATATAAAAAAATTAATGGGACAAAGAACAGAACTTGACAAAGAAATTGAAAAGGAAGGGAAATTACTGCATGTAACCACAACTGGGGACAGATTGTATCACAGGATTATTAGAATTTGTAGAAAAACAATATTATTTTTAAAATTGAATTGGATTATTTATTACAGCTCTAAAAAGTATTGAACATGAGGAAGATTCCTAGCAAATATTAGATTATACCAGGAAATAATGTATATGAGAGGAGCGTCTCAGAGATAAATCTCTATATAAACATTACAAATATTAAATTTTTCTTCTTGTAGCTCCAATCTGATAAGAATTGCTCTTATATTTTATAAATAGCAAGTACTGTAATTCTACTTTCTTACCTTTGTAGATAAGAATGGTAATGTTTTTCAGAACCGACAACAGTGACAGTATCATGAATCTGGTCGAGTTGGTGACCATAGTGAGGGAATTTGAATACCACAACAGAGGAACTCTCCTGTGGGCAAGTGTGGCTTTTATATTGAATTGTAGGGTTTTAGCTAATTAATTCCTTCCACCCCTGCTTTCACCTTCAAAATCTTGTTCAGCCAAGACCTTGCTGCTTCTAGGAAGCCTGTCTCAGTGCCCTAATGGAAGCTTTCTATATGTGCCCCCCAGGTTCCCCTTGTACTTTCTGATATAACTGTGTCATGGTAGTTTTGTTTTGTCTTACATAAATACAGCATAATGGGTATCTACTTTATCTACTAGATTATGATTTCTTGGAAGGCAAATACTGTATACATAGACTGAGAGAGAAGGAAACAGCAGGCTTCATTTTTTTTTTTTTGTCAAGTCTAAGTGTTCTTTAAATTGCAACAGAAATGCATGTTCCCCCCAGGCTTTTCATGCCCTTCCCACCACTGAAAAAGCCCGAATTGCCTCACAGTTCATAGTAACTATGTAATCCTGGTCTAAACTTCTCATGTTTTAAAATATACCCTGGCCCACGAGGATCCAAACAGATTTACTTCCTGCCGTTCTTTTGGTATTAATGATATAAATTGGATCCCCACTGCTTGTGACCGGGGTGTGTGGAAAATGCAGTCTAATATGAAAACCTGGGAAGTTTTACTACACTCTGTATAAATGAATCTAATTTACTGAGAGTATTGGACCAAGAGGGAGAAAATTTAAACTGATATCAGGGAATCTTCTAAAATGAGAGGTCTTCTATATGAGAATAGGACAAGTTCATTAAAACCATTTCAAGACACATGGCTCCAAAAATTGTGGAATGAATGTATTTCTGGATAGAAAATCCAGATATGTTTCTAAACGTTTGTCTTAGATTTCTGTTTTAAGGCCCTAAAGAAATGTAAAGTCTTTTATAATACTCAGATGGAATAAAACCACTCTTCCGTCATTACACTTAGAATTCATGGCAGAAAAATAATGCAATGAGTGTATCCTGCTATTTGCTAATAAGCGCAACTAGCATTGGCCAATTAACTAAAAACTTAATTGAAGAGAATTAAGTTTTTAGTTAAAAAAAGAAAGTCATTTTCCTCTTGAACACTGTTAGATGTTTTTCTGTGTGAATAATTGGAAAATTTTAACACTGAAAGTATATTATGAATTTTTGGTAGTGATTATGGTGTGAAAGTCTGACCTTTTCAACATTCTTACTTTCTCTGCCTTGAGTTCCTTGAAGGTTAACGCTGTACATCATAGGTCTCATAAAGCATTGCTGGAAGGTTTGAGGGCAGTTTGTGCATGAGTATTTCTCATTCTCATGGGTTTAAAAAGGCTCTGAGTGAGTTTTTCTTCTTCTGCTGTTCTCAGCTGATTATATCTACTGACAGGGGAAGAAAAAATATATTTTATCCAGATACTTTTCTAGAGGCAGACTCCATAAGAGGCTGAGAGCAGCTTCCTATTTGTACTTGTCTTTCTTCTTTTCCTGTGCTGTCACCCTGAGGTACTGGGAACTATGTCTACAGACTACCCTTTCAGTGTCTTATTCCTGCCTTTTTCCGCAGTGAACATATGGGAGAAAGCTGGAGGCCTGAAAGTATTTAGAGTAAACCTTTGTGTCTACTCACCCAAGCCTTTTTATGCCATTCCAATGCTAAAGCAAGCCTAGGTTTGCATTTTGATTTGTAAATATAATAATTCTGTAAATCCAAAGCTGGAAATACTCCTAGGATTTAGAGAACAAAGCTGGATATTTGAATCTAAATAAACTAAAATTCTACCCACAGTTTATGTCTAGAATTTATTCTTTTTTTTTAGAATGAATAGGGGAGATTTTCAGAGAAGGCAATGGCACCCCACTCCAGCACTCTTGCCTGGCAAATCCCATGGACAGAGGAGCCTGGTAGGCTGCAGTCCATGGGGTCGCTAAGAGTCGGACACGACTGAGCGACTTCACTTTCACTTTTCACTTTCATGCATTGGAGAAGGAAATGGCAACCCACTCCAGTGTTCTTGCCTGGAGAATCCCAGGGTCGGGGAGCCTTGTGGGCTGCCATCTATGGGGTTGCACAGAATCAGACACAACTGAAGCAACTTAGCAACAGCAGCAGGGGAGATTTTAATCAATATTGTGAATTTTCTGTAAGGCAAAATTTACATCAAATGTTTAGAAAATAATCTTAAATATAATTTTACACATAAAAATTTTTATAATGACAATAGTATTTATGAGAAAAGGGTATGGTAAAATTTAAGATGTGTATTTTTCCCCCATTTAAAATTTTAAAACTGTGTAAGTTTTTATTATAAAGAATACTAACGATTAGTTTCTTCTTTTATTGATTTAACTTCAAAATTGTGTGAGGTTGAGTATAACTACCTTTCAAGAGGCATTTCATATTAATTTGGTACTTAGCCTTGTAGTTTCGGAGAAGGCAATGGCACCCCACTCCAGTACTCTTGCCTGGAAAATCCCATGGACAGAGGAGCCTGGTAGGCTGCAGTCCATGGGGTCACTAAGAGTCTGACACGACTGAGTGACTTCCTTTCACTTCTCACTTTCATGCACTGGAGAAGGAAATGGCAGCCCACTCCAGTGTTCTTGCCTGGAGAATCCCAGGGACAGGGGAGCCTGGTGGGCTACCATCTATGGGGTCGCACAGAGTTGGACATGACTGAAGCGACTTAGCAGCAGCAGCAGCAGCCTTGTAGTTGATTGAGGAGTCAATTCAATTTCACAAATCATGGAGGCAGATTATTTCAGTGAGTCCATGATAATCTAATAGTCAAGGCTTTAGAGTTTCACCTGTAACTATTTTCTGTCCTCCTTGTTATGGTCTTATTATATTCAGTTGGGAAGGAGCTATGGCAGAATGTACTGGGATTTTATTATATTTTTTTAATGTGCCTTACAAGATAGAGTGCTTTAACCACCAAATATGTGCCCACTAAATTGCTTTGAGATTTGTTCTTTATATACTGTATGGAGCTATGGCAAAAGGAATCTCTATTGACTTGAACTGGAAAAACTAATATTTTAATTCAAATAGAGCACTCAACCTGGGAAACTGGCAGATTTGGACTACAGCCCTTAAACCCCAACCTTACCTTTTGTCTTCTGTCGGCCTCACTACAAATTAACAAATAATTGACATCCACTTAAAACTTTAACTAAAGACAAGTGTGTTATATACTTTGGTTATATATTGAAAATGGAATAGTTTAGTATTTAAAAAGTGGAAAGGATTTGGGAGAGACCTTTATATCTGTAAGACTAAGTTAATTAAACCTTTGAAACTATCATGTAAAACATTTTCTCAAAATAGCAAACCATGCTATCAAAAGATAGCAGGTTTATTTAACAAATGTTTGTTTGTAAATAATGGCAACAAAACAACCACTACAATGTTTTGTGTTGCTTTGTATTTTATGGTGCTTAGGAAAAAAATATTAAAATAACTTTGCAGAAATCATGATGTGTCTTTATCAGAAGGATCAAATTACAGAATTTGAAACATGTGGGCTTGTTAAACTTTCTTCTTTCACTCATTACTCAGGAAGCTGCCTTGATCGCAATCTAAAAGTGACCATTTCAGGAAAAGCAAACCTCAGCCTTCTCCAGAGGGTCCAATCTGGGTTGTGGTCGTTATTTTACTACCAGTAATTTTAAATCTTCTTGGAAACATTACCTTTCTAATTTACTGTAAATTTTGACAGATATGAGAAACCACACTTGAGATGTTGGTAAACAAAATAGCTAAGCTGAGTATGGATTGAGAGGAAAACAAGCAGTACTAAATAAAACTGAAAAAACCTGTAGCATGAACTTGGGAAATCATCTGGCTTCATTTCTTCATTGATTGCAATCCACTAGAAAGTCAATCTAGGTTTTCCTTTGATTTGCATTTATCCGTGAACCCTTCAGCAAATTATAATAGGACTTAATGTTGCTGGAAAGTCATAAGTAGTGACCTTCCAGAGTAAATAAAATCTCACATTCACCCTTCAGAAATGCAGGAACCCAGGGAAGTCATTCAGAGACCAAATAGGGAAAGTAGAAGCATTTGTCAAAGTATGTTTCTTCTTAAAGAAGGATCAGTTTCATCATTATAATATTGATTCTTCTCTCTTTAAAAAAAAAAAAAAAGATGTTATAGTATCAGGGCAGTTCTTGGTAGTTAAAATGAACTGTCTTATCACTGTGCCTGGGAAAGGTCAGTTGAGTTTCCTCTGAATGACTTTATAACAGAAAGTCTAGGTTTAAGATCAGAATCTCAACAGTTATTTGTTAACCATTTATTGAGAGGTAATTAAATAAGCTTGGAAATATGAAGAAATTATTGTAAAATGTGGCAATCATCATTGCAGATTTTTTTTCCCACATGGAAGAACAACACCAGAAGGTGTTTTATTAAACTCTAAGAAAAACAAACAACCACAATGACAAAAGATAGATTCTTCTTGGCTATAGAATTTTAATAATGGAGGGTTAAAAAAAAATCCTTTTTAACACATAGTTATGAACTAGTTACAGAGACTTCTGATTAAAAGTGGAGAGGGAAACATGCATTTACTTTCACCCATTCCTAACTTTCTACTAAATTAGCAGTAAAGATACATATCTTTAAAACTATAAACTCACAAGTATGAAGCAAAAAGAAAAGAGACAATAACAACAAATGCTTAAAGGTAAAATTCCAAATAGGTAAGTGGTATAATGTAGCAGATCTGAAAAAAATCCTAAACTATCTAACAGAGAAAGGGAAAACATCTGACTTAAACAACAAAAAAAAACCTCTAGTATTCTAAGGAATTTGTGATGCGAAATAACTTTAGATTTGGGAAGTGAAGGTGGAGCTTAAAAAAAGGATTAGTTGAAAGAATGTTGAAAATAAGTAGGCCCCATGATTCTCTTCCCAGATGGGATCAAAGGACTAGAGGCTTAATCTCTGGAGAAGTAAAACAGGAAAAATCTGCACTGGGACACACCAGACACAGTTGGGAGTAATGTTTCATACTAAGCAAGATGATTAAATGTAGTCACTTTGGATTTGTCCAATGAATTGACTTAACTATACCACTCTGCACTGAAGTCCACAATGTAGGAGGCTTTTCTCATGAACATAGAACTTCCAATCAGCTTCTTAGTGAAGTTCAGTTCAGTTGCTCAGTTGTATCTTAGTCTTTGTGATCCCAAGGAGTGCAGCACACCAAATCACCCTGTCCATCACCAAATCCCAGAGTTTACTCAAACTCATGTCCATTGAGTCGGTGGTGCCATCCAACCATCTCATCCTCTGTTGACCCCTTCTCCTCCCATTTTCAATCTTTCTCAGCATCAGGGTCTTTTCAGATGAGTCAGTTCTTCGCATCAGGGGGCCAAAGTATTGGAGTTTCAGCCTCAACATGAGTCCTTCCAATGAACACTCAGGACTGATCTCCTTTAGAATTGACTGGTTGGATCTCATCACAGTCCAAGGGACTCTCAAGGGTCTTCTTCAACACCAAAGTTCAAGAGCATCAATTCTTCTGTGCTCAGCTTTCTTTATAGTCCACCTCTTACATCCATACATGACGACTAGAAAAACCATAACTTCAACTAGATGGACTTTTGTTGGCAAAGTAATGTCTCTGCTTTTTAATATGATGTCTAGGTTGGTCATAACTTTCCTTCCAAGGAGTAAGTGTCTTTTAATTTCACAGCAGCAGTCACCATCTGCAGTGATTTTGGAGCTTCTGAAAATAAAGTCTGTCACTGTTTCCATTGTTTCCCCATCTATTTCCCATGACGTGATGGGACCAGATGCCATGATCATAGTTTTCTGAATGTTGAGCTTTAAGACAATTTTTTCATTCTCCTCTTTCACTTTCATCAACAGGCTCTTTAGTTCTTCTTTGCTTTCTGCCATAAGGGTGGTATCATCTGCATATTTGAGGTTATTGTTATTTCTCCCAGGAATCTTGATTCCACCTTGTGCTCCATCCAGCCCAGCGTTCATGATGTACTCTGCATATAAGTGAAATAAACAAGGTGACAGTATACAGCCTTGATGCACTCCTTTCCCTATTTGGAACCAGTCTGTTCAGTCTAACTGTTGCTTCTTGACCTGCATAGAGATTTCTCAGGAGGCAGGTCAGGTGGTCTGATATTCCCATCTCTTTCAGAATTTTCCACAGTTTCTTGTGATCCACACAGTCAAAGGCTTTGGCATAATCAATAAAGCAGAAATACATATTTTTCTGGAACTCTCTTGCTTTTTCCATAATCCAACGGATGTTGGCAATCTGATCTCTGGTTCCTCTGCGTTTTCTAAAACCAGCTTGAACATCTGGAATTTCATGGTTAACATATTGCTCAAGCCTGGCTTGGAAAATTTGGAGCATTATTTTACTAGCGTGTGAGATGAGTGCAATTGTGCAGTAGTTTGAGCATTCTTTGGCATTGCCTTTCTTAGAGATTGAAATGAAAACTGACCTTTTCCAGTCCTGTGGCCACTGCTGAGTTTTCAAATTTGCTGGCATATTGAGTGCAGCACTTTCACAGCATTGTCTTTTAGGATTTGAAATAGCTTCCCATCAAGCAGCTTCCATAAGCCTCTTATCCTTCTCCATCTGAGGGAAGACATACTGAAAACCATAGTCACAGAAAACTAACCAATCTGATCACATGGACCATAGCCTTGTCTAACTCAGTGAAACTATGAGCCATGCCATGTAGTGCCACCCAAGACTAATGGGTCACGGTGGAGAGTTCTGACAAAATATGATCCATTGCAGAAAGGAATGGCAAACCACTTCAGTATTTTTGTCTTGAGAACCACATGAACAGTATGAAAAGGCAAAAAGATAGGACACTGAAAGATTAATTCCCCAGGCTGGTAGGAGCCCAAAATGCTACTGGAGATCAGTGGAGAAATAACTCCAAAAAGAATGAAGAGACAGAGACAAAGCAAAAACAATACCCAGTTGTGTAGGCAACTGGTGATAGAAGAAAAGTCTGCTGCTGTAAAGAGCAATATTGCATAGGAACCTGGAATGTTAGGTCCATGAATTGAGACTAATTGGAAGTGGTCAAACAGGAGATGGCAAGAGTAAACGATGACATTTTATGAATCAGTGAACTAAAATGGACTGGAATGGATGAATTTAACTCAGATGACCATTATATCTACTACTGTGGGCAATAATTCCTTAGAAGAAAGAGAGTAGCCATCACAGTCAACAAAAGTCTGAATTGCAGTACTTGGATGCAATCTCAAAAATGACAGAATGATCTCTGTTCATTTCCTAGGCAAACCATTCAGTATCACAGTAATCCAAGTCTATGTTCCAACCAATAATACTGGAAGATGCTGAAGTTGAATAGTTCTATGAAGACTTACAAGACCTTCTAAAACTAACACACAAAAAAAGGATGCCGGAAGCCAGCATGAGGAATCCCACCCATGACAAGGTCATGCGGCAGAGATTTGATGGGCAAGGTTGAGTCAGATTTCAGGTTTTCCCCCTGGCATTTCCTGAGCATGTACCCCCCCAAAATAGGAATCTGCCTGCTTTTCCATTCTTCTGACATTCTCTGGAAAAATTCAACTCAGGGCTTTAGTCTTCTGCATTTGAAAGAGTGTTTCAATCCAAAAACCCCTCTGATGGCTTTCTAGCCTGCCTGCAGGACTCACACAGCTGCACAAGTGATTGATTGAGGCCTCCCAACTGTGGGAGGCACAGGAAGCTTAAAATATCCTAGGAATGTAGGGGCTTCCGAGGAGTCAAAATCATTAGAATAGGACTGATTAAAGGTTTCATTTATTGAGCCAATACTTGCTGCCAAATTTTCATATCTTTTGTTTGTAAGATATAGTTGATGTATAGAAAAACAGGTAGTAGATCTGGTATTAGCAATATTAGGTCTTTGAGTTAAGTACTTTCTTAGTTATAACACACTGCACCTTTGTTCTACAGGAATGTAACTTTATTTAGTGTTTTGAGGGTAATGCAGAGTAAAGAAAACACTTCTAGGGAAAAGGAGTTTTCTGATTGATAGACAATTATCCAGGAAAAGAGCCATAAAAATGTTAACAAGCCTCTTGGCCAGAAGATAATGTAAACCACCTGAGACCTTTTGTATACGGGAGGGTATGCAAAAAGAAAGCCTGATCTCAATGAGGGTCAGGACTGCCACCCTTGTATAACTCTACATATTCCATTATTTCTTTATGTACAACTTGGGGTATATAAGCTGATTCTGAAAAATAAAGTTTTGGAGAGTCTTGCACTGATGCTGGGCTTCCCCCTTGTCTCCTCTTTACTCTATTTTCAGGCTGAATTCCCATCTGGGGCATGGAGGCTCGCCATGTATACTTACNAGACCTTTTGTATACGGGAGGGTATGCAAAAAGAAAGCCTGATCTCAATGAGGGTCAGGACTGCCACCCTTGTATAACTCTACATATTCCATTATTTCTTTATGTACAACTTGGGGTATATAAGCTGATTCTGAAAAATAAAGTTTTGGAGAGTCTTGCACTGATGCTGGGCTTCCCCCTTGTCTCCTCTTTACTCTATTTTCAGGCTGAATTCCCATCTGGGGCATGGAGGCTCGCCATGTATACTTACTTACCCTCGCTACTAAGACCTGTGAGAGAGAGAGCCCAGGGCAGGTCACTCTCTGATATTCAAATAGATGCCAGTGGCCTAACGTAATGGTGCAAACTCCTTGTCTGGAACTTTATTGGCTTTCCATGTAAACCAAATTATTCAGCCTCTTTTCTTCACTTAATTTTCCTACTACACTATTTCTTCCTAATCTAATCCTATATTTCTAAATTAAGTAAATAAGTTTTCCTCACCTATCCGTCTCCCCTTCGAGTCACCCTGGATCCACTGGGGCTGGACCCTGGCAAAAGATGTCCTTTTCATTAGAGGGAGCTGGAATGCAAAAGCAGGAAGTCAAGAAACACCTGGAGTAACAGGCAAATTTGATCTTGGAGTACAGAATGAAGCAGGTCAAAGGCTGATAGAGTTTTGCTAAGAGAACACACTGGTCATAGCAAACACCCACTTCCAGCAACACAAGAGAAGACTTTACACATGGACATCACCAGATGGTCAACACTGAAATCAGATTGATTATATTCTTTGCAGCCAAAGATGGAGAAGCTCTAGACAGTCAGCAAAAACAAGATCAGGAGCTCACTGTGGATCAGATCATGGACTCCTTATTGCCAAATTCAGACTTAAACTGAAGTAGGAAAACTGCTAGACCATTCAGGTATGACCATTCAGGTATGACCCTTATGATTATACAATGAAAGTGAGAAATAGATTTAAAGGATTAGGTCTGATAGAGTATCTTTTGAACTATGGAATGAAGTTTGTGACATTGTACAGGAGACAGGAATCAAGACCATCCCCAAGAAAGAGAAATGCAAAAAAGGAAACTGGTATCTGAGGAGGCCTTACAAATAGCTGTGAAAAGAAGAAAAGCAAAAAGCAAAGGAGAAAAGGAAAGATATACCCATTTGAATGCAGAGTTCCAAAGAATAGCAAGGAGAGATAAGAAAGTCTTCCTCAGTGATCAGTGCAGAGAAATAGAGAAGAACAATAGAGTGGGTAAGACTAAAAATCTCTTCAAGAAAACTAGAGATACCAAGGGAACATTTCATGTAAAGATGGGCTCAATAAAGGACAGAAATGGTATGGACCTAACAGAAGCAGAAGATATTAAGAAGAGGTGGCAAGAATACACAGAAGAACTATACAAAAAAGATCTTCATGACCCAGATAATCACTCATCTAGAGCCAGATATCTTGTAATGTGAAGTAGGCCTTAGGAAGCATCTCTATGAACAAAGTGGGTGGAGGTGATTGAATTCCTGTTGAGCTTCTTAGTGCACCTCTCTTTAATGGAATAGACTGTAAAAGATCACCAGGCATTTGGGAAAAATGCTGCTACTGCTGCTAAGTCACTGCAGTCGTGTCCGACTCTGTGCAACCCCATAGATGGCAGCCCATCAGGCTCCCCTGTCCCTGGGATTCTCCAGGCAAGAACACTGGAGTGGGTTGCCATTTCCTTCTCCAATTCATGAAAGTGAAAAGTGAAAGTGAAGTCGCTCAGTCGTGTCCGACTCTTAGCGACCCCATGGACTGCAACCCACCATTTAATACAAATCTCAAAAATCAAAACAAGTAGACCATTACATTAAAAGAGAAGACAGAATGTACAGGGAGAATGAAAACCAACAGNTCCAATTCATGAAAGTGAAAAGTGAAAGTGAAGTCGCTCAGTCGTGTCCGACTCTTAGCGACCCCATGGACTGCAACCCACCATTTAATACAAATCTCAAAAAACAAAACAAGTAGACCATTACATTAAAAGAGAAGGCAGAATGTACAGGGAGAATGAAAACCAACAGAGAAAGTTATTAATATTACTATAGATGGAGGATAATAAAGCTAGTAAAATAAGAGACCATATTTTAAGAAAATTTTAGAGGGCCACAAATATTTGGAAATTAAAAATAGAATTAAAAAGCTCAAAAGATTAGAAAGACAAAGTTAAGAATTTTCTAGAAAATAGAGAAAAAGAAGACTAGAAAGAAAAATTTGAGAGAAAGGAAAACATAACCAATCTACAAGTTCTAAGAGCTGAATAACAGAAATTCCCAAAGAGAGAGTAGAGACAATGACATGTAGAAAATCATTAAGTAAAAGATTCAGGATAGTTTCCTAGAGCTGAAGATTGTGACTTTCTAGAAAGAATGGGCTCACAGAGTACTTTGAAAACAGTTGAATATAGTACAAAGCTTGCCATTATTGAATTTTAGAATATGGTGTTTAAAAAGAGTCAAATGAATTCCAGAGAAAAAACAAAAGAGATACACAGGAAACAAGAACTGGACTGACTTCAAACCTCTCAACATTGGATGGTGTAAGATTATAAAGCGTTACTTACAAAATTCTGAGGAAAAGTGACTTTTGATTTAGAATTCTCTAACAAGATGCCAATTAAGTGTAGATGTAGCGTAAATTTCATGGCAGATAAAATCTCACAAATTTACCTTCTAAAAACCACTAAAGTTATGGAATTATGTGCTCTACAAAACAAGTGAGAAAACCAAAAACTACAAACATATGAAATACGGAAGACAACAATCCTACACAAGAAATGAGCAAATACAATCCCCTGAAAAAGGATGAAATAAACTCCCAATGAGATATCTGTGCAGTGAACATCGGAGTACATGTGTATTTTTCAACTCTGGTTTCCTCAGGTTATATGACTCAGTAGTGGGATTGCTGGGTCATGTGGTAGTTTTATTCTTAATTTTTAAGGAAGCTCCAGACTGTTATCCATAGTGGTTTTATCAGTTTGCATCCTGAGGAACAGTGTAAGAGAGTTCCCTTTTCTCTACACCCACTCCAGCATTTGTTTGTAGACATTTTGGTGATGGCCATTCTGACTAGTATGAGATGATGACTCATTGTGATTTTGATTTGCATTTGTCTAATAATGAGCAATGTTGAGCATCTTTTGGGCTTCCCTTGTGGCTCAGCTGATAAAGAATCTGCCTGGAATGTGGGAGACCTGGGTTCAATCCCTAGGTTGGAAAGATCCCCTGGAGAGGGAAAGGCTACCCACTCCAGTATTCTGGCCTGGAGAATCCCATGGACCATATAGACCATGGGGTCACAAAGAGTCAGACACAACTGAGCAACTTTCACTCACTGAACATCTTTTCACATGTTTATTAGCCATCTGTATGTCTTCCTTGAAGAATAGCTAGGACATGAAAGCAAGCTAGATGTCCATTGGCAGAAAAATGGATAAGGAAGTGGTACATATCAGTTCAGTTCAGTTCAGTCACTCAGTCATGTCCAATTCTTTGCAACCCCATGAACTGTAGCACACCAGGCTTCCCTGTCCATCACCAACTCCTGGAGCTTGCTCAAACTCATGTCCATTGAGCTGGTGATACCATCCGACTATCTCATCCTCTGTCCTCCTCGTCTCCTCCTGCCTTCAATCTTTCCCAGCATCAAGATCTTTTCCAGTGAGTCAGTTGTTCAAATCAGGGGTGGATGAACCCAGAACCTATTATACAGATTGCAGTAAGTCAGAAAGAGAAAGACAAACTACATATATTAATGCATATATATATATAAAATCTAGAAAGATGGTACTGATGATCCTACATGCAGGGCAGCAAAGGAGACATAAATGTAAAGAAAGACTTTTCGACTCAGTGGGAGAAGGAGATGGTGGGATGATTTGAGAGAATAGCATTGAAACATATATATTACCATAAGTAAAATAGATAACCAGTGGAAGTTTGATGTATTATGCAGGAAACTCAAAGCCAGTCCTCTGTGATAACCTAGAGGGATAGGTGGTGAGGGAGGTGGGATGGGGTTCAAGCTGGCGGAAACATATGTATCCAAAGCCTTTGACTGTGTGGATCACAATAAGCTGTGGAAAATTCTGAGAGAGATGGGAATACCAGACCACCTGATCTGCCTCCTGAGAAATCTGTATGCAGGTCAGGAAGCAACAGTTAGACCTGGAGATGGAACAATAGACTGGTTCCAAATAGGAAAAGGAGTACANAAGCTTTGGGAGTTGGTGATGGACAGGGAGGCCTGGCGTGCTGCAGTTCACGGGGTCGCATAGAATCAGAAACGACTGAGCAACTGAACTGAATCTGTAACAAGACTGAATTACTGTGTTATACACTTGAAACTAATATAATATTGCAAATCAACTATATTCCAGTTTTAAACAACATGGAAGTGGAGAAAACAACTGAACATTACAGAGTAGAATGATAGTCAACAATGTTAAGAGGGTGGGGTATGTCACAGTGATTATCCAGAAAAACAAAAGATGCCTCTTGGTTGTAATTTTTCTGTTCAGTCTACCCAAATATTTTATGAAAAATTATTTTGAGCATTTGTATCTCCCACCTCTTCTCTACATAATCTTTAAGAAAAGAGTAAAGAAAATTGTAAAGAAAAGTAAAAGAAAATTGCTTTAAGTGACATTATGCTCGGCTCTGCCTCCTCCTTGCTTGTCCCTATACCCTTGTAAGGAGACAAGAATTAGATTAAAGGAATATGAAATATTTGATGGTATAAACATCATCCTGAAGACAGCATGTAATGTTTAAAATATGCTTAAAATATAGAGCTTTTTCACTGAACTGATTTAGGAAACAATTACCACTAGAGTGGCCAAGTTATCTCAAACTCATTTAGGCCAATTTGTTTTCTCTGAGTGAAGCATGAACTCTCTAGAAGTGGAAGCTCATTGTAATTTTCAAGTGTTTAAAAATTTCATTTAAATATCTAAGGCTTTACTCTCAGTATGTCTGTTTCTAAAAGTGACCTTTTCTTTCACTTTATAAACTAATAGATAGGAAAGACCTTGCATATGATGCTGTGCATTGTCTCACGCTTCTGCAGTAATTAGTGAGTTTCTGGATGAATTATGCCATTTAACATCTGTTATTAACTATAAGCACATTTATTGCCTCATAACAATATCATTACAAAGAAAAGCTGTGCAGATGAGAAGCATTTCTTTGTAAACCCTAATAACTGTACAATGTGTGTGTAAATATTTACTTTTCCATAATTCTCTCACTGTTTAATTGTGACTCTGCATTCAGCTGTTTTAATTAGGTTGAATTTCTAGCCCTTTCGCATTTAGATTTTTAAGTTTAATGCTCTGTTGATGAAATTTTCTTGCTTTTAATCTACACTACATGTTAAAGAAGCTCAGTCTTTGCAAAACTAAAGCTTCAAACAGGAACTACGTGAAAGGAAGACTAGCAATGCAATTAGAATCCATTCTGGGGGCACTATGGCCACTGTAGATTTTAGTGCCAAATAATTTTTTTTTTAATTGCTACATTATCTGTTAAAAATGGGAAATCTACTAAGCTTAACATCAGTGTACTTATTAGGAGCTGTCTCTTATNGTGAAAGGAAGACTAGCAATGCAATTAGAATCCATTCTGGGGGCACTATGGCCACTGTAGATTTTAGTGCCAAATAATTTTTTTTTTAATTGCTACATTATCTGTTAAAAATGGGAAATCTACTAAGCTTAACATCAGTGTACTTATTAGGAGTTTGAGTCACATTCCTTATCTTCCTTGTGTCTTTATGTAGAAAAGAAATGGATGAATTGGGGGGTGGGTGATGGATGAAGATTCAGCCACCTGTCTAGGATAAAATAGAAACAACTTATGGAATGAAAGATCCCCTCATCTCTGAGCATTGGGAGCCCTACTGGAGAAAGAAATGCTCTGTTAAATCTATGTTAAATTCCCACTTCAGTGCCCAAGAAGTGATCTCTTTTTGATACTTGGGTGGGTCCAGACATGGGTAGAGAATATCTGCTCTATTCCTTGGGTGCTGAAACATAGGGGACATAAGGCTTCGTGAATTACTCTCTAGTGGTGGAGGTGGTGGTGGTAATAGTGAAGAGGATTGTGTTAATCATTCAGTTTTGCCTGACTCCCTGTTGTCCCATGAATTACAACCCACCAAGCTCATCTGTCCAAGGGATTCTCCAGGCAAGAATACTGAAGTGGTTTGCCATTTCCCTCTCCAGTGAAGAGGGTTAGGGGACAGAATGGAGCAATGTGGAATGGAGAAAGTCTGATTCAGAGTAGAATACATGCTTGCATCCTTAGGGAGAACAGTAGCTGGGCCTTCTACCAGTAACTTACCCAGGGTCACAGAACTAATAAGATGCAGAGACAAGATTCAAGCCTGGGGTGTCTGATTCCAGAGTCTGTGCTCATAAACACTGCTGTCTTCTGTCTCCCTTGGTGACCGTGTCAATGATTCATATTACTTATTAAGACATTGCCAAGGCCCACACCCCATGTTAAAGCTTATTATCTCATTAAATTCTTACAATAACACCATAAGATGTAAATGATAGGTGTGAATATTATAGTGAAAGCAGGAGAACCAGTTTTTGTATTGTGGCCCAAGCCAACAGCTTGGCTTTGATTGCAGCAAGACTTTGTCTCCAAGTCTTTCTTTGGAAAATGGCCTCTGGCATGTGGGAGTTTAGTGCTGCAGCAGGAACAGGGAAGGAAGACTTGAGAGGAAGTGCCCCAGGCACACAGTCGATATAACACTGATACTTAGGCTAAGGTGGCCACAGGGCAGGGCCTGAAAGCATAAATGCCCCGCTTCAGTTCAGTTCAATTCAGTCCGGCAGTGCTGTCCCACTCTTTTTGACCCCATGTGAACCGCAGTACACCAGGCCTCCCTGTCCATCACCAACTCCTGGAGCTTACTCAAACTGATGTCCATCGAGTCAGTGATGCCATCTAGCCATCTCCTCCTCTGTTGTCCCCTTCTCCTCCTGCCCCCAATCCCTCCCAGCATCAGAGTCTTTTCCAGTGAGTCAGCTCTTTGCATGAGGTAGCAAAAGTATTGGAGTTTCAGCTTCAGCATCAGTCCTTCCAATGAACACACAGGACTGGTCTCCTTTAGAATGGACCGGTTGGATCTCCTTGCAGTCCGAGGGTCTCTCAAGAGTCTTCTCCAACATCACAGTTCAAAA